>OU898276.1:191266253-191632256 GCA_918026665.1 Diabrotica balteata
AATCTACGCAATTTTACCCGTCGCATCTCACAGTACTACTAAAGCTTTATTTATGAATAAAAAATCCATTAAATCTTTGGTTTTTAAGAAGGTACTGAAGCAAAATTTAAAGACACTTTGACCAAACTCGTAACACATGTTAGAAATACAACTAAGACATGTCTAATCGACACAGGTCAGTACTATATTGATCTATCGTCATCATACATATAAGTAGTGTTAACGTAACAATTAGATATTAAGTTCTATGTACATAGTGAAGATTTCAAGAAAAATCGTCAAAAGCAACTGAAAACTAAGCAGTTATAACGAAAGCTTCAGTGATAGTTTCTGAGAAAAAAGGTTTGCTACTATTTTATCAATTGTTCTTAATTGTATATAAATACTTCACAATTTCATGAAGGACGTCGAAAATAGATTGTGGTGTCAGGAAACATCCATGTTGTATTTAAAATATTATTTGATAACTTTCTTATTAATATAACTGCCCATTATTCAGATGCACAATTTAGAATTTGAAATATTTTAAATTTGGTTTTCAAAAACATGCATAAATTTGAATATTCCAGAAGAAATAAAGACAACAACAATAGTTTGTGCATAGAAAAATAAATATTATAATAATAAGCAAATTAAATCATGTCCCAGATACCATTACGTTAACAAAACGTGGACTAGTAAGACGAAATCATGAAAGAATTTATAGACCACCTTCCAAAAACCACGAATTTTACTAATAGTTTCTATAAATATTGATATAATAATAAAATTTATAAAAGCTTCATATGTAATTACTATTTAAATGGAAATATGCCACAATTAAAGGATAAAGCAAGTTTATTGACGCTTCAATTTCCACTTCGGAAATCGTTCTCAAAATACAAACAGTAAATTAAATAAAGTTTGTTTTTTTGTTATTTGGTGAAAAATTCGTCTCATAATTTGATTTTATCTGATTCATTTATATTGACAATTCAGACATACATTATACATTTTAGAGTAGACGACTTTAAAATGATTTTGCATCCGTTCCTGGGACGACTTTACTTGTAAGATAGTTCATTCGATTACATGAAATTAACTTTAACCCGAGAATATTCGCCAGAAAAAAATTATAGCATTTGAAAAAAATATAGCTTTAAAAAGACAACCACATGCCATGATGACAGTAAAATTCTCCTGTTAGTGATTCCATAGTAAACTATGAGGAAAAAACCTCATAATACTATCCCGACATGGTAAATATTTGGTAGTACATTCAGTTTATTTTCAATAAACACCAAATTCTAATTTTATACATTTGTTATTTAAAAAACATAAATTATGTACCCTCGATATGTCACTGACTTACTAATACTGGTATTTTACTTTTAATAGCTTCCTCTTTTAATATGGGTAACCAGATCCTACTACGTTCTGCCGAGGAATTCTGGCTTATTCCTATTTAAATAGTAATTACTTTAAGATGCAACAAAAAAATAGCTTCAGAACAATATTAAAACAAAGCTGTTCCCTGGACTCATAAACTTTTGGAAGGTGGTCACAATGCACCTACACAAAAAGAAGGATCTCTAGACCCTATCAAAACATTCCAGGAACAAATGAAGCACATTTAGGTGAGGAACGCAACGTGGATATGCGTTATCATTCCTCACTCTACAGGTACAAGATCTGTTTTAGCTATTTCTGCAACTCTTTCAACCAATACCTAGCTGGTTAGTAAAAAATAGGTGTGTTAGAGGAAAGTAAAAAAAGAAAAGTCAACTCAATAGTTAGTTTATTCAAGTAAAATACAAGTTAAATTGACAATTTCGTTTAAAGGATATGCCTATCTGTACATACTTGTTTTTCTGCTTATTTATATTATATATAATTGTTAATAAACCCTTGGACCAATAACCAACCCAAACCATATTTTTTTTGTAATTTTATATATCTTTTAAGATATCTAAGTTACTACTTATTAGTGATTATAACAATGTTTTGATAATTGACATTTATCAACTGACACATGACAATTGCCATTACATCAGCCGACAAATGACATGATGAATTTGGGAGCTGACAAATGACAACTGACACCTGATAAATGACAGTTGACATATGGCAAACGCCATACTTATATAATTGATTAGTATCATTACTATCTACTTTAAGATTAATTAAGGTATATACTAAAACAGATCTTTCTAGATCGACAATCTCGCTATATAGTGCGATAGTTTCGACTACCACGTACATTGTTGTAAGAAATGACCAGTCCGGTACAAAAAATGGTTGTTATCGCAGCACTAGCGAGATCAAAGAGCCTGGCGTTTACGGTTTGTGTCTAAACTTGTCCCAGGAATTATGAAAACGCTTTCATAGTCACGGTACGATTCGGATTCAACCGTCCTACAAGAAGACAGTTCTTTCAAATTTTGGTAAAACGATCGAAAATGGTTGAAATGTGGGTTGCTAGTGGTGACTTCGATGGTATGTTTTTTTAATTTGTTGATTATTGGAAGTTGTATTGGGCCGTATTGAATTATGTTATATAAATACAGTATTTCCATAACAGATAATGAATGGTTACCGATATTAATTTAATACTTTATCCGATCGTTTTGTCGGTCGGATTAGTTTAACAAATCGAGGCAAAATCAGTCACTTGATGCACCTCAATATGATCGGTTACTTTTACGAAGGCATGATATCTAAAATTATTTTATTGCACGAAGGAAATAATTCATTATCTCCCGATACCCACCCACGATATTATCCGCAATTTTAGATATGGAAGAAAATTGCGCCACGGTCAAACGATTTAATTTTACACAAGTTTCACTGTATTTTTAACTCCACTCAGAACTCCTTATTTCTATTATGATGTTTTACCAATTCTGTTATTTGCATCCAAGAAGGGGCTTTTTTGACCTAATCATTGGTACTATTCAGTTCTAAAAACGTTAAATGTTGCTAAATATTTTATTCAATATATTATTGTTGTTACCAGTTTTGTCTTATCAAATAAGGTACTTTAAAGTAATGTCATAGTTATTCCGTTACCGTAATTTAAGATGAAGTTTACCAGTTTATTTTTGGGATTCTTCTTCTTTTTCAAGTGCCATTTTCGTTCCGAAGGTTAGCGATCATCAGGGCTATACGTATTTTCGAAACTGCTGACCGAAATAATTCGTTCTTGCTACAGCTATACCATTTCCATAGATTATTTAGCCCGGAGTTACGTCTTCTTCCTATGGACCTTTTTCTTGCTATTTTCCCTTGCATAATTATTCGAAGCAGTTCATATATTTCGCCTCTTGTAATGTGTCCCAAGTATTGCAGTTTTCGTTTTTTGATCGTAAATATGACTTCCTTTTCTTTATTCATTCTTTTTGAGACCTCGACATTTGTGACTCTCTCGGTCCATCATCTTCTCAGGATTCTGAGATACATCCACAATTCAAATACCTCTAATTTTTTTGGTATCAATCTTTTTCAACGTCCATGACTACATTCCGTAGAACAGCACAGAAAGTTCGAACATCTCATCAGGCGAAGTTTCATTTCAAGGCTCAAATCTCTTCCGCAGAACACTCTCATTTTAGTGAATATGGATCTGGATTTTTCTATTCTTATTTTAATTTCTACTGAGCTATCTTTGTCTTCATTTATAAAAGTATGTAAATATTTGTATTTGCTAACTCGATCGATAATTTCATTGTGTAAATATAAATTTTGGACATTTTGTGTTGATTTCGATATTACCATAAATTTAGTTTTCTATATGTTCAAAGATAGTCCATATTCTTCGCTGTAGTCTGCTATCTTATTCACCAATGTCTGTAGCTCTTCAAGCGTTTCTGCGATCAGAACGGTGTCGTCGTCAAATCTCAGATTGTTTAATCTAATACCATTTATTTTAATACCTACGGATTACTCAGAGAGTGTTCTATTCATTACGTCTTCGGAATAGAGATTAAACAGTGTTGGTGACAGTATACACCCTTGTCTCACACCTCGCTTTATTTCAATTTCTTCAGTGGTATTATTCTCTACTCTCACTACTGCTTTCTGATTGTAGTACATATTTGCTATTAGTCGGATGTCTCGTTCATCTAAATTCTTTTCTGTCAGGAGTCTGATTAGGTGATTATGCCGCACTTTATCAAAGGCCTTGTTGTAATCTATGAAACACATGAATACATCTTGATTTATGTCAAGACAACTTTGAGACATAACGCAAACAGCGCCTCTTGTTCCGAGTCCATTTCGGAATCCAAACTGGGTATTATTGATGTCCATTTCCAGTTTTCTGTGTACTCTAGAGTGTATAATTTTCAGGAATATTTTCAGTACATGGCTCATCAGACTAATTGTACGGTAATCACTACATTGTTTGGCATTTATCTTTTTTGGTATAATAACAAAGGTGGATAAAAGCCATTCTTGTGGTATTTTTCCTGATGTATAAATGCTATTGAAAAGTTAAGGATTTCCATTGGTATTTCATCTGGACCTGCGGCTTTACCATTTTTCATTCTTTTTAGTGCGTATATTACTTCCTCTTCCGTTATTTCTGGACCTTGTTTGTTCCTGCAACTGCTCTATTTCTTCACATTTTCTTTTATAAAAATCTTCTTTTGCTATTCTGATTTCTATTTTGATTTCTTTCTGTATTTGTTTATACCTTTGTTCGTTTTTTCATTTCATTATTCTCCGATTGTCTATGAGAAGAAGGATCTTATCAGTCATCCACCTTTGCTTTATTTTTGGTTTTTCTTTAGTCAGAATTTTCTTCGCAGGACCTGTTATCGCCATTTTTACGTTTTGCATTTTTTATCTACGTTGTTCGTTGGCTGAGATGTTTCTTTTTCATGAAGCATTTTTGAGATTAGGGACTTTTTAATATCAGGGGTCTCGTCTAACCGACAAGACGAGTCCCCAAGCTGAATCTCAATAGATCGCAGCGTGGAAACTGCTAAAAGATTGATCCCACCGTAAACCGATCGTCTCGACGGAAATCACTAGTGCGACAATCGTAGCGAACTACGATTGCCTAGTAAAGTCATATTGTTTTAAGCCTTTCGACTCTTGGAACTCCAAGAGATATTACCACCTTTGACTAGAAAGGATACGGCCTTAGAAGCGTTCAGGCATAATCCCACGGATGGTATCTTCGCACCACTACCCACTCGAGTAAGTGCGTCAACCAAATGTCCAAACCTGCGGTTCCTCTCGTACTGAGCAGGATTACTATCGCAACGACGAGTCATCAGTAGGGTAAAACTAACCAGTCTCACGATGGTCAATTTTTTAGGAAACTATTTTCTTTCAAAACTTTCTTATATTACTAATAAGTTAATTATTAATGTATTTTCTATAAATATTTTAACGTAACATATTTTGTTACATTTACAATTTTACGGCTAGATTCAACTCTTTATATATAGCAATATATAGAAATATTTTGAAGCAATTTGAAAATAAATAAATAAAACTTTTAGTTCTACATTAATGATAATCGATCGATTTTCTAATACGATATGACCCAATTACAACATCAAATAATTAACTCAGTGGCGATTTTCTGCCTAAAATGATCATGTGGCACACCGCTAAAACGGCGAGCGTCCCAGAAGTTTCTGACCTATTTTAAATTGAAATATCTCTTGTCTGAGAAGCAGTAGAATGGTGTGGTTTTCACTGAACAGTTTTATTTTATAAAAAGTTCGATGTTTATTCCGAAGGGCTTATATATCGTATATAGCTTGAAGTTTTTATACCCTTTTTGAGGGTGGATATCACCAAAACTTCTAACGGAGTTTAATCATTTAAAGATAGCATCCTAATATTGGTTTACGAGGTTAAATGAAAAAATACGAGGTCTGTCCCAGAAGTATCGTAGCTTCGTTTATAATTTCACGCAATTAGTAATTCTTAATTTTTTTTAAGACTTTTCTCTATTCGGATTGCCGAATATAGGCCTCTCCTAATTCTCGCCATTCATTTCTGTTGTTTGTAAGACGTTTCCACTTTTCTAAGTAATTCTTAATCAATTTGCTTTATTCATCATATAATTTTACTGATCACGGATTTTGGAAAAAAATATACGACAGGGCAGGCATATTTTATATGGACCACAGAACCTTCAGGTCGTCATTAAGCAAAATTCCTGCGAAACCACAAATACTACATCAACATCAAGTGGTACTGTAAAACTCTCAAACATGAACTTAAAGATAGGAACATGAAATATGACCAGCATGTTCGAAGCAGGAAAAATCCATAACATCGTCTGGGAAATGAACACTCGATATTGACATTCTAAGAGTCAGTAAACCAAAATGCCCAGGTACAGGACAGGAATCTATTTCTCTGTAAGAAATCATGGCCAACACATACTTAGCGCAGCCTTGTTATTCTCAAGGTAACAAACGATTCTTCTTCCTCTTAAGGTGCCGTGTATTTGTGCGTAGGCGTCCACCGTACATCGTCTTGTCAGGTGAGATGTTAAATATTCTGGATTAAATAATTCTGTTTTTAGCAGCATTGCGAAGCATTTCATAGCTGTGGATTCCTGTCCATTGTCGAATATTGCGCAGCCATGACATTTTTTTACGTCCGAGACCCTCCTACCCTCTATCTTCCCTTCGAGTATCAGTTGCTGAAAAGTGTATCGTTCTCCTCGTATTATGTGCCCCAAGTATGCAGTCTTCTTACTTTTTTACATAATTAAAAAGTTCCCTATCCTGTAAGCCCGATCTTCTGAGTACTTCCTCATTTCTGACCCAACAAACGATGGGCAGAGAATTAAGAAATAATTCTAGGTATAAGCTCTAAAAAGATTACGTCATGCAGTAAGAAGAAAATAGCCCAATTTTGGGCGAGTATTCAATGGTTTCTTTATCACGGTAGTGCACCAGTAATTAAGTAAACCTTGTGTCACAATTTGAGGAAACAGAAGGTTATATAACTCCAGCCAGTATTTGAAAAGTTTCAACTTTTTCGTGTATCTATAACAATGACAGAGAAGATTCAAACGAGTGCAATGGTGGCACTAAAAACTATTAGAAAAACTGAATTTCAGAACTCATGCAGTTATTTAAGATACTTTGTAATATGCCACTAACTGGATGCTCAAGAATAAAGCGTTGCGAAGTTATGAACTAAGGTCAGATACTTTTAAGACAGATTTCGCTTGCAGTTTCTTATTTTCAAAATGTCTTTTGTCAATCAAAATGTAAAATAAATAAATCTTTTGATATGATATTTAACTATAAATGAAATATTTAGTAAACACTGCATCTTGTGGTTGCTTATTCGACAGATATTTCTAGTTAATCTGGTTCAGAAATTTTTGGATGTCCCGATACTTTAGAGTGCGGTTGAAATGTGGATGATAATGACACATTTTAACTTTCAAAGCTTTTCATATCGCTATGTTGAAGTTTCCATCAAATTAATTTTAATCGGATGGAGTTGTAGCTAGTTGATGGATAGCCGACCTATTTAATTATGGAAACATTTTGGCCATAATCAATTAAATTTTATGATATGGCAATAAATAATAAACTACGTGTTTTAAATTTAATAGTTTACATTCTTTAGAAGATGGAGTACGCTATAAATCGTTTAAATTAAATACAGAATCAGTTCCTGCCTCTTCTGTAATAAGCAACTTGCAAATTACATACAATAGTAAAACATTAGTATTTAGGCATACAAATCTTTTTACGAACAAAAAAGTCATGTCAGTCGAATACTTGTTTTAGTAGACCACAGCGATCAGAGTCAGATGAAATTGATGATGTCGTCCTAAATGAACTTTGTCTTTTGGTGTGATTTATAAAGAGATGAATTTGTAGATATTGTACTAGTGTCAAGTCAGTTTTCCTAATCGATGAGAAATAAATATTGAAAATTGATATAATTCATCCCGGGATTTATTTTTGCTTCGATGAGCGAATAATATTCTTTGATAACAACTTTTTTTACAACTGTCTTTGTAGGTTATGTTGATGAAACAGATGAACAACAGTTTAAAGTTTTTTAAACGTTTTATAGCATACCCAGCTTTCTAAATCATCTCATATATATTATTTTACATTGAAAGTTAATATTGTTAGATACTGTGCGATTATGATGTGCAATATTAAAAGTTTAGACTCACTTTTTCAAAGGCACTTGACTCTCTGTGGCGTTTCCTCCATTTCTGGAATCCGTTATTCGACATGCTACCATATTGTAAGCTGAAAAAAAGAAAGAAAGAAAAAGTTTAGCCAATTTATTTACTACTAGAGACATTTGGCTTAGATACAAAACGACAACAACGCTTGGTCGCAAGTAGAAAGGACTAGTTAGTATGCTTATGTATCTACAAGAAACTTTTCTTAGGCGTTTCGAAACATAGACAGTAGAGAAATCTATATTCACATTTATTTTCTGCATGTGATTAGGGCGAAATAGTTTCTTGGCGATAAACCAATATATTTATAGACCGTCCGATTTCAGAAGAAGTTCCTCCACCATTTTAACTCTTATGACTTTGAGAGTATTGAAAGATAAAATCAAGGAGAGTAATGTATGTGATCACTGTATGGTAACAAGAGGAACTTTTCTTTAAAATTAAATTTTGTTTTGGAAAAAAGACTTTCTTGTTTAAAAAAAAATTTCCTGGACAGATGGAATTACTACGAAACACTTTTTAATTCATATATGGCATACTGTCAACATTCATAACTAACATAAGCTGATCAGACCACCATCTGATCAGCTTAATGAGCCAACTGCCTTAAATATTCCTTCTCATACTTGATACAAGAATATTCAGAGAGCTGAAAGAGCTAAGCAGCGAGACGCAATTTGGTTTAAAGAGTAAAATCGGTACACATGCAGAAGCTTTCTGCTTGAATAAGCTAGTATAAAACTGCACGGACCAACGAAAAGATATTTTCTCGATTATGAAAAATCGTTTGACACCATAAAACATGCCCCAATGATAAAAATGCTACACAACCCTGAGATTCACCAAAAAGATATAAGAGTTATCCAGAATCTTTACTAGAATCAAAAAACAGGAGTGAGACTGAACAAATGAACCAACTAAGAGAAATTTTTAAATTTTAAGAGAGGTACGACAGGAGTGTATTTTGTCTCTTGTACTGTTCAACTTCTATGTGAAGAATGTTTTCGCAGAGGGACCGCTGAGTGTACTTCTGAGTGCGGTATAAAGGTCCACGGGTACCCAATATGCCGACGACACCGGAATAATTACAGATAACGAATATGGCATTAAAAAAAACGCACCTATAAGAGCATAACTGCAAATACATAATACTCCAATTGAGCAAGTGAGCACATTCAAATAGTTGTGAATGATGGTAAATGATCAATGCTATAGGATGGTTAAATGCTATGTGTGGTCCATATTGTTATACGGCATGAGTACATGGACGTTGAAAATATCCTCCATGAACAATTTGAAGGCTTTTAAAATGTGTGGCCTTCGAATAATGTTCCACATACCATAGACTGGACCATGGACACTGAAGGAGAATTGCTTAACTTGATCAAAGTACGAAAAATTGGATACCTGGGCCATATCCTGAGAGCGAAAGATATGCAATCATTCAACTAAATATCCAAGAAAAGATTGAGGACAAGCCAGGAGTAGATTGCAAACAAAGGTGGTTACAGAATATGAAGAAGTAGGCAGACGAATGTGTAATGGTTATTGCCAACCTTTATAACTGGAGTACGAACTAGAAGAAGAAAAAGGACAGACATAAATAACACTAACGAGCTCTGTCATGCCGCGAAAAATAGACGTCTGACCTTAGATTATTCGCTGATGCACTAAAGGTGCTTCTTCTTCTTCTTTTGAAAATTCGTCTTTATTTTCTACTTTTTTTTTAAAGCATCTGTGTATTCAATCTGGTCCAATCATGACAAATGTTTTTCAGCCAGGATATTTGTCATCTACCAGGATCCCTTTTTCTTCAATTCTACCCTTCATAATCAGCTGCAACAACTCGTATGTCTCATTTCTAAGTATGTGCCTTAAATATGATGTATTTCTTCTTTTAATGGTGGTCAAAAGTTTTCTGTCTCTTTTCATTCTGTGCAAAACCATTTCGTTCGTAATATGATCGTTCCGTGGTATTTTCAAAATTCTTCTAAAAAGACACATCTCAAAAGCTTTCGGCACTATAAGATGGAGATGTTGTAAAATGGAAAACAAGCGGTACATTAGTGATATAAAACTATAAAATCAGCATTTTTAAAGCGATGCAGAAAGCAAGGAGAAACTGGAACTTCAACACGATGACCCCCAGTCTGCAGTTGGCCTTTGATGGACGAAGAACCACTTAAAACTGGAAAATCCAAGTAAAAAAGTCGTTAAATGTACAAATACGTGGATCGTCTTTAGTCTATGTATGGCTATAAAGCTAGATAATGTGATCAACGAAAAGTATGGGACACTTTGGCGAGGCAGTGTGACGTCACTGTCGGTAAGCGTTGAATCTGCATCACCGGCCGGGCATGAACCTTAGCCAACACCGAAATCATTTGTCAACTGGCAATTCTTCTTTTCCTTATATAATGTCAACTGTCAATTCTTCTTCTTTTCCGTAGCTTATGAGATAATAATAATAAATGTACAAGATGTTGAAGAAGAAGGCCTTACAGCATATGAAACATCAACTGAAACAACGCGGGGCATATAACACAAGCATTAATCAGATCATAAGAGAATACCTACAGTTGAGTTTCTAGGAAAAAGGAAAATACCAATATGAAGAAGGCACATTCTACTACTCTGGTAATTACCTACCAAATCTCTTAAATGACGTCGGTGTAATACTAAGGGAAAATCTCAATCGATCTGTGATTAACTTCATCTCAAATTCCGATAGAATAGACCTTTTGAAATACTATCGGAAAAATAAGCCAACTTTAATGTTAGACACCAAGATAGAAAAAGGCAGAAAAAAACGAAAGTCGAAAATGTTCTTGGTGAGTATGGTTTAGGAGAACGTAATATGCGGGGCGATATCTTCATACAATTCTGTCAATAAGAAAATTGCATCTTAACGAACATTTGGATTAAACTTCTATCCATAGATTTTCCACTTACAGTCTCAGCAGCATCTATCTATATAAAGCCCTTTATTCGTCCGTTATTGGACATACACCTCTCCTTTCTGTTTCCATTTCCCCCTACCCTGAGCTATGCTCGTTTATCTTGTTCTCATTTATGTTCTCTGATGTCATATCCTTGCGACATATTGAATTAAATATCGTCACATTTATAGAAGACTCTTCAAAACACCCTGGATGAATTATGTAAGCAATGAGGAGGTCCTTTAAAAGGCTCAATAAAGAATGAAAGTTGACTTCTAGCATAAAAAGAGAAAAACTTTATACATTATTCATGTTATATTAAACAGTGGAGAAAAGTTTTAGAAATTAATGATTTAATAGAAAATACAAAACAAAAGGAAACTGTAAAAACGCAAACATTCGTGGATAAAAATATAAGAGATCGGACTGGTTTGGACTTGCATTAACTGTTTCGAGCTGTGATTGTTGTGAAGCTTTAATGAAAATGGTACGATAAAAAAAAGAAGCAACTGCAACTTGTTTACTATATGCAAGAGAAAAATAAAATTGTATACAGCCAATTCTGGTGCCCACCTTGATTAAAGCAGCTACTTCAAACCAAACCTTAAGAAGACGACGATTATTCATCTAAGTCAGCACGAATAGATTCAATCTGGTGGTGGAACATTCATCCATTTACACGCAATGTTGAGCAAATAAAATTCCTAAATTACAGTGGTCATTGACATGCCGTATAAAAGTAAAAGTAATAAAACGATGAAAAAGATGAAACAGATAATATTTATTAATGTTTCCGTTAACAAATATTTCGTTAATAAATAATAATTTATTAAAGTTTGTTTCATTTCGACCTAGCTTAGTGTTTTGTCATATTTTTCTGTGGATTATTGATTCCATTCGTCAATAGCAGACCGTTTTCAGCATTTGATAAAGTTCTTATGTACAAATCAATTAAGTAAACACTAATTTTGATTTTTTTTGTTTCTATTGTGAACAATCACAAAAAACAATTCGGTCTATTTCGATTGAAACTCAAAAAATATTTAAAACGATTATAAAATTTGATTTGTTTAAAAAGCCTAAACTTTATGTTTCACTCTTTTCATGGATTATTAAAGGCAACAGGTTTCTCTCTCGTAACTAGCGACCGACAATAAACAAGGAATCCACTGAAAGTCGACCTACCTTTTTCTTGTTTCCGTCGTTTCCGTTTGTTACATATTTTGACAGCGCAAACGGACAGAGTGATGGCGACGATGAAGAAGAGGATGCCGCCGACTACGCCGGCAGTGAGGGCTTTGTGCTTGACGCGAGCCGGCACCGAGAACTTTACCTGTTCGCTGGTCTCGTAGCTCTTGCCGGAGTACGCCAGGATGCGGAAGTAGTAAGTGCGTCCACCTACTAAATTTTTAACTGGAAAGGAAAGAATCAACGTTAATTTTATTTATATACATACAAGGCGCTATTTAGTTTAGTGTAGCATAGTTAAAAGTTTTTGGTTCAGTGATGACAGACATAATGTGAGTGAATAACATTTTCAATAGGGAATAGGAAACAAATACCGTAGAATGGGGTGACTTTGATTCTATAAGGTGACTTTGATAAAACATGAATATTTTGTTTCAAGAGAATATACAACCCAAATGTTTCGTCCGTTATGGTGGTTGTCTGAACTTTATTTCAGTGCACATGTTGATTCACTATAGCAAAAGGTGTTTGTGGCCAATATCAAAAGTATGCGGTTGTAAATTCACCATTGAAGTTTTTGTTTGAATTTGAAGATTTTATATTGTGTTACTAAATTTAAACATACAGCTCTTACAATAGAATTGCAGGTAATTTTGGGTATGTCGCCTTAATGTAGGTCTAGTTGTCACTCTTTTAAAATATTTAACCTAACTTATTTCCGTAACTACTCCATGAAATTGAATGATTTCTTATCCGGGGTCACTTTGATACATTTTTCGGGGTGACTTTGATACTTTATTTCTTTTTATAGTATGCTTAATGAAACTTCAAACCGTTAATTATTTTCAGGATTTCGTCATTATCTGCATGAAAAGAAAAAATGCCGCGAGTTTATAAACGAAAGTTTGGATCAAGAAGCTACAAGAACTTCTCTGACGAAACTCTTGAACATGCTCTGCTTCAAATAGTAAACGGAAACTTGTCTGTTAAAGCCGCTTCAGAAAGATTTAAAATTCCGTATGGTACTTTATATAATAAATACAAAGGGAAGCATGTGAAGAAGCCAGGGGGCCAAACTGCGTTGACGGAGCTGGAGGAAAAATCAATCGTGTCCTGCATTGTCAAATGTGCAGATTGGGGATTTCCATTATCGACGCTAGATGTACAACTTTTCACTAAGAGTTATTTAGAAAGAACTGGAAGAATTATCTCTAAATTTAAAAACGGAGTAAGTCCTGGTAACGACTGGGTAAAACTTTTTTTAGAGAGACATAGTCAGCAAATCTCTGAACGACTTGCGTCTAACATTACTAGAGCTCGGGCAGGTGTCACAAAAGAAACGATAGAATCATATTTCAATAATTTAAGAACAACTCTCTCAAATTGCCCTCCATCACACGTTTTCAATTACGATGAAACCAACGTTAGTGATGATCCGGGGAAAAGAAGATTGCTTTATAGAAGAGGGACCAAATATCCAGAACAAATCACTAATCATAGTAAAGCCGCCACATCAATAATGATGTGCGGTGCTGCTGATGGTACACTACTCCCTCCTCATATAATATATCGCAGAGAACATATGTGTGATGCATGGACATTAGGAGGTCCACAGGGCTCTCCTTGTTTAGTAGTGGATGTTGCGCAACAGGAGCTAGATATAACCGAACAAAAAATGGGTGGATAGAGGTAACTTGTTTTACAGACTGGTTTGAGACCATATTATTACCCCACGAAAGACGGCTGGAAGGAAAAAAATTATGATCGGTGACAACTTGGCGTCTCACTTTTCAGATCATGTTTTAGAATTGTGTGAATTGCACAATATTGAATTTGCGTGCCTTCCCAGTAATTCAACACACATATGCCAGCCTTTGGATGTGTCTTTTTTTAAACCCATGAAAGTCTCTTGGCGAAAAGTTTTGACGGAATTTAAATTGCGACACCCAAAAATTACTGGTGTACCTAAAGATCAATTTCCGTCGTTATTAAAAAAATGCTTGGAATTAATGGACCAGACAATTGCAAAAACTGAGTACAAATGTGGAGATTGTGAAAAAAGTGCAATTAAGAGAGTTTTGAAGAATGGGTTCGAGGCTTGTGGCATGGTCCCTTTCGATCCAAATAAAGTCTTGAGTAAGATTACACCAATCAACCATGATGCTGATTATGTAGAACCTCTGATTAACGACAGCCTCACAGACTATCTGATGAATAAGAAATCCGAGATAGAAGTTACTAAACGGCAAAGTAAAAAGAAACTTCATATCCAACCTGGTAAAAGTGTAAGTCGACATATAACGGCAGATGACAGCTCCTCCGATAGCGAGTTAAACAGCTATAATAGTGAAAGCGAAAATGAAATTGAAAATGAAGATTCTGTGGAGGACCAATCATATGAAGATGAGATGAATACAAAACCCTCCCTTGCTGAATTGAATGTTGGAACTTACGTGCTTGTAAAAATTATGTCAGGTAAACAAAAATGTAAAAATTACGTATATGCCGGAAGGATACAAGAGAAATTACCTTTTGACGAATACGAACTCATTGGACTTAAATCACTGGATGAGACCCATAAACATTTTAAAGTTGTGGAGACCGACGTTTTTAACGCTCCTTTCGATGATATCTTAGCAATTCTGAAGACCCCATCGGTTGAAACAAATGAAACAGCAACTACATGTACATTTCCTGGCAGAGTTGATGTTAAAGAAAAATAACTTTGATTTTGTTTCCGTTCAAAATACATTCTTTTGGCTTTTTTTACTATTTTATACTGTTTTACTAATTTGCTAAAATGTTTTTTACCTGAATAAAGTATTAGCTACCTGTAAAATTATTTATTATATACTAATTATTGTGCCTATAGCAGCTGTCAAAGTCACCCCAAAAATTAAAATTGAAATATCTAAAAATTGGCTAGATCGATTTAAAAATGGGTTGACATTGATACCATTACAGTTGTTATGCATCGTCCAAGCCATTTTAAAATAGGGTATCAAAGTGACCCCACATCAATGGGTGATTTTGATATACCATTACTTATTTTTTTTTGAGAAAATCCTCAATTTAAAGATATATATACTAACAGTATAAATTACATAAACATAAGATGAATCCCAATGGACATTTTTCCACATTTTTGGGATCACCCATTCAAAAGTTACGTAAGAAAATATAAAACAAATTAACAAAGTCACCCCGTTCTACGGTACCTAATAAAAACTGGAAAAAAGTTTTCTACAGCTATATGAAAAGTTTTGAAACAATCAACGTGTTAAAGCCGGAGGAAAACAAATTTCTTTATTGTCACTGTCACTATAAAAGAATTGGAACACAAGGTTAACGAGATAAATATTAGACTGAGTTTAGATAGTGAGTAGGTCTAATATTTATTTCTTTAACCTTGTTGAAATGGACTCACACTCTCACTGAGTTGCAATTGATATATCGCACACTGGAAACCAAATTTAAATAGAAACAGTTGGTTGATCTTACAAAATAGGCAAGACTTTATGTAGACACACATAAAAAGTCCATTTTTACTGAATACAGCAATACTAGATGACAAAAAACTGCAGAAATGTGCATGGTTCACATGATATATAATACAAAAGTTAAAAACCGTAGGTTTAAAGATATGACAGTATGTGGCTTTTAGAATTTTTTACATATTGCTTTGTTAAGTAGAGAAATGGGAATAACTCACCTAAGTAATGGGTATCTTCGGGTCTAATTTGAGCTTTGTTTAACGTCTTCCAGGGTCCGTCGGTTTTGTATTTGATGACGTACTGCTCGATCAGTTCGGCTCTCTCGATCGGTGGCATCCACGTGATGAGGAACCCGTTGCTGATCTCGTTCACCGTCAGGTTCCGAGGTACGCCTGGTTTTGGTCCTAACAAATTATTTACGACATCTTGATTTACGTGCAAACACATACACAATGCTACGAGCTACCAAATCACATTTAAAGCGGAGATGCCAAGGTTGGATACATTTGAAATGTCAAGATTAATTGATTTTGTTGATTTGAAATGTTACTATGAAGACATTATTAGCACGTGGCCATCTGGTTTAATTTTATGCAAAAAACAATTTTGCAACAATGAATACATTTATAAATTGTCAATTAGGCGTTTGCACAAACTGATTAAAGCTGTTGGGATTGGGAACAACCAGGTTGATTACTGACATTGGCTGCTGGGGTAGTCATCGTCAGGTTCTTTATCACACTAATCTAATTTATTTATGTCATATTTCTTTAATTCTGTTTTTATTATTATTCTTCTACGAAATTTAAGCTGGTCTCGTCCTTCTCTGATATATTAAGAAGTTCCATGGCTTTATACGCCAAATATTATCTTTTGGGTTTATACATATATGCCGGTTTAGAACGTCCTTCTCCGTTGTCCTACACCTAACTTCCATCCTCTTCTATCGTGACAATCTTCCGTTGATAGATTCCGTTCGCTCATTGACTTTTTTATGTTTTGCTGCCACTCTAGTTTGGGTCTTCCTCGCTTTCTATTCCCTATTGGGGTCTAGTTCAGTATTTTTTTGGGCCATCTAGTATTTTGCATTCGCTCTACGTGTTCGTACCAGGCAAGTTGTTTCTTTTCGATATCCTGAATTATCGTACCTTCTATTCCCATTCGTTGTTTTATATGGTCATTCCTCATTCTTTCTCTTCGTGAGACTCGCATAGATCTTCTCATCGCGTCCATTTCGACTGCCTCTACCTTCTTTTTTTGTCTGTCTCCATACAATAGGCTGCTCTTAACCATTATCTCGTATATATTAAATTTTCTCCTTTTTGTTATCTCCTTGCTCCACAAGATGCCATTCAGACATCCTATTCTCTTTTTAGCTGTAACTATTCGTTTTTCTATCTCTTTCACATCTGTTCCGGTATTGTCGAATGTGATACCTAAATATTCATATTCTTGACATTGCAGAATTTCTTAACCGTTGTCTAACTCCAATTTTCGCTCCGAGAGCCTCCACATAGGTATTTCGTTTTATTTACGTTAACTGTCAAGCCCCATTCCTCATACTCTTCTATCAGCTTTTTAATCATATATTGCATGTCGTCTTTGTCATTGGTCACTATGACCTGATCATCTGCAAACTGAAGAGTAAACAGGTATCTGTCATCTATCTCTATACCCATTCCGTGTATTTTCCTTTTCCAGTTCTTAAGTGCCGCTGCTACATATATTTTGAATAGTGTAGGAGAGATAGGACATCCCTGACGTAGTCCCTTATTCACTATGAAGGCATCTGTGAGTTTTTTACCTATCTTAATTCTTGATTGTGAATTTTCATACAGTTCTTTAAGTGCAGCTATATAGTTGTGATTGATTTTCGTTTGTTCTAATACCTTCCACAGTCTCGATACTGGGACTGTATCATGCTTTTTGTAGGTCCACAAATGTAAGATGGGTTTCCAGATGTCTAGCAGATCTCTTCTCTATGACTTGTTTTAGACAAAATACGTTGTCGGTACACGATCTACCTGCTCTAAAGTCGCTTTGATCTTCTTTTTCTTTCTCTTTATAGTCTTCTTCTTCTATCTTTTGGGTTTGCTGGTATAAAAAAATTCTCATTGATCTTATTCCAGCTCTCATTACTAGCTTTTTTCTTATTATTTCTTTTGCTTTAATTATTTTCCTTGTTATGCATACTCTTATTTGTTACTTCTCTTCAGTTTTGGGGAGATATTTGGCATAAGTTTTGTGCTTAAACTACATGGGATGTCCTAATTCTACCTGAGTTCCCACCTATTTCTAATATTCTTTCTACCTAAAGATTGTTTTTAATATTTATCAAAGCAGATTTTATATTGGCTTACTAAAGAGCTACCTTATTCTTCTTTCGTCGTGTTCTGAGCAATTCGTATAATTTCCCATTGCTGCCAATACAAAGTTTTGATAATACGGAGATCTTTATCATCAATCACCTACCTGTTGCAAAAGACCCATTATTCTGTCGTGGGTGACCCAGTCAAAGGCCTTCTCTTCTTTTTTTTTCCTTTTCATTTTTTTTCATTATGAATTCGCCGTTTTCGTTCTCCACACAGTTTATTTTCCCAGTCACCTTCTCTGAGGTCTCTATCTATCACAGCATTTCCTATGTACGTTTTCCATCTTGTAGCAGGTCTTCCTCTTCGTCTTCTTCCCGGCGGGTCCCAGTACAATATTCTTTGCGGTCATCTGTACTCGGACATCCTTTGTACATGCCTGTATTACTGCAGGGCTCTGTTTTAAGCTTTTTTGTCATTGAGCATTCTACTTTCATTTTGTTCCATATTTCCTCTGTTCTTATTGTATCCACTTTGGTGATTTGTAGAGATCTTCTCATATAGTCCAGTTCAACTGTTCTTATTTTTTCTTTCTTTTGTTTCTATTTGACTCTTTATGATTACAAAAAACCAGTTTACCAAATATTCTTGCTTAGATGGGGAAATATGTTGTGGATTGCAATTTTTAGATTCCTCATGTCTTTCTTTATAGCTTTTTCATCTTCTGTTTCGCCGTGCAATTTATACAAGGTACAGAAGAAGCATAATAAAGCAAAAATCTGAAGTTTGGTTTCGTCAACCAAGAAATCTTCAGATTTTTACTTTGTGGTTTTATTCTCAGATGTCGCTGTAACGCCTTTGTTGTTAGTTATTTTATTACTGCTTCTCCCGACGGAAAATATTTGATTTCACTTTTAGCGCTTCTGTACCAGTCGCTCTAATGAATCCTGGTACAATGAAATGCGTATAAGCGAATATATAGAGGTAATATACGAGAAATCAAACCTTAACTGTCCTTTATTTTATTTCGGTATATTCTTTAGGAGTACAAGAAATTAATTCGCCAAAGATTTTTGCTTAGATGAGGAAATATGTCGTGGTATGCAATTTTTAGATTCTCCATATCTCTCTTAGATCTTTAGCATCGTCTGTTTTACCTTGCAATTTATAATAGGCATAATTACAAGACGCTCAAGCAGATGATCCATGTATAAAAAGAGTATTGGATTGGATGCGTCGAAGTAAAAGACTTTCTTGGTAATACATTAGTGCATATAGTCCAGAATCAAGTGTTAGTAGAGCCAATGAAATTGCCTAATGCTAAAAGATGATCTTCTATATAGAACATTTGACAACAATGATGGTCCAGAATCTAGGCTTAGTTGAATGTACCTAAAAGTAAAGTGTCAGAAGTATTGCGTCAGTTGCATGACGGTGCATCAGGTGGACACTTTGGTATTACGAAGACTCTGCAAAAGGTTCGATTACGGTTCTATTGGGTAAACTGTAAAGATGATGTAAGAAGATGGTGCCGGAAATGTAAACTGTTAGCAACCAGTAATGGTCCAGTTGGTAAAAAGAGGGCGCCCATGAAAGAGTACAATGTTGGTAGTCCTATGGAAAGAGTAGCAATCGACACTTCCAGAGACGAATGATGAAATCAAGAAGCTGCTACCGTTGCATAGGTAGTGGTCAAAGAATTCTTTAGTAGATTTGGTGTTCCCTTGGAGATCCACTCCGACGAAGGGCGAAACTTCGAGTCAACCCTTTTTCAAAACGTTTGTAGATCGATTGGTGTCAATAAGACCAGAACGACACCCCTGTATCCTCAATCAGATGGAATGGTCGAGAAGATGAACCGAATGATGGGTAAACACCTGTGCAGTGTTGGGCCGCAATGTGCGGTTCCAAAATTCAAAAAATTTTCTTTGTCAGGATGTAAGGTTAGGACTATGCCTAAGGATGCTTCAGTGTTACGCTCTCTCACTGCTCTTCTTTATGGCTTTGAAGCATTGACATTATACCAAGTGCATATGAATAAGTTGGTCACCTTTGAATTTTGCTGTTACAGAAGAATCATGGACTCAAAGACTGTCAAACGCAGAAGTTACTAGAAGAATAGGAGATGAAGCTGAAATATTGTTGATTAACAAAAGCAGAAAACTTAAGTACTTAGTACATGTGATGAGAAGGCTAAAATATTCATTATTGCAACTTTTTATGTAAGACATAATTCGAGTAAAGCAAAATGTGGAAAGACCAAGAATAACATGGCTTCGTTGCTCTTAAGTACTTGCAGAGTGGTGTGAATGCAGTAGTGCAGAACTATTTAGAGCGGGAGTCAACAAGGTCCGCATAGCCATGACGATTTCCATCTTCGATAGAAGATGGAAATTGAAGATTTTAAAAATATCTGATATACTCAAAACTATATCGTATTTAATGATAAATATGAAAAATAACTTTAAAAATTTTATATTGTGTGCACATGCTTATGGTGTATTGAAAAAAAAAAATGTGAATTGCAATGTCTGTTCTCGTGCATTCACAAGAACCAAAACTGTCACTCGACCTTGTCCCATTAGGCGTTGACAGCTCAACAATAAGTAACACATAACCAGCACACAAGCTCTACACTAAGTATAATTTGTGGCGTAAAAAGTTATTAAAGACTGAAAATATTACAAATAAAAAGTATTCTAATGGATTCAGTCTACCATTTATTATAAATTGTTATGATCATAAAATGTATGTATTATGATCAAAAACATTAGGTACCGCGTTATTGTTTTATTTTCGGAAAAAACAAATCATTTTTCGCTCTTAATACATAAATAACTATTTTACTAATAGTCCAGGCTGTGAGGCCGCTCCCGTTGGGAAAATGTTTCTGATTCGGTTTCTTCGCGGATTCCGGTTCAAAAATGTCCCCTTTAAACAAATCTGAAGGGTGCCGGTCGAAATTTTTGGGCAGAAAGTGTTTAAACAATTTTTTTTAAACAAATTCCAAAAATATTTTTTTTAATCTAGGAAACGTTTTTTTAGGTTTTTGGGTCATTTTAAACAAAAAAGGTCTCTTGTCGTTTTTCTCTAAAGTTGATAGTTTTCGAGTTATAAGCGATTTAAAGTCTGAAAAACGCGAAAATACGCATTTTTGAGGCTTGAAAACACATATATAAATTATTATTATTGAGGTTACCAAGTGTCTAAATTGTAGTTTAAACATTCAACTTCAAGATTGTGAAGAGTAATCGGGGCTTATTTTAATTTAGACCGTTGTTTTTTAATTGTTAAATATGCGCGTACACTCGATTTTTCAGCCGCCGCGGCTCGGCGCGCTAGAGTGCGCTTCTATCGTACTTATGCATAGTTTACATATACACTTACGCAAAAAAACCCGAACAAATCCTTGAAGTTTATTAACATAGTTTTTTCCATAATTTATTTATGTAGGTATTAATTATTGTCATTGGGCTAATTAAATAAATCAATCATCGCAATGTAATAACCGTATATAGTTTTTTTCTTCTTCCAAATTTGAACAATATAATTATTATTTATTGAGTATATATTTATTTATATCAATTGTAAATTATATTTTTTAAATTATTATTTAAATAATACAATGCAGTAAATATTAATATTAGTAAACTTAATTTTAAATTGCGCGGTGTTTAAAAACAATATACTATCGCAAAAATGCAAGTTTTTACCTGTTTAACAATCGCGCGCTCATACTTGATTTGTTATTACTTAAACGATCATTAGGAAGACTACTTACCGAAGAAAATTTAGTTTGTATTTTTTGTAATAACATCAACAATATTAAGTTAGTGCAAAAACCTAAAGTAGATTTTTACAGAACAATACAAAATGCTGCTCTTCGACGAAAAGACAGTGTGACTGAAAAATTTAATTTAATCTAGCCAATATACCTTGTACCTCTGACGTACTTTACCAACACTTGTTAAGAGCTTTCGCTAAAACATATATTTGGCGAAATGCCATATATTCCCGCTATCAAACTCTCGATTTTACACAATATGGATATTATATGTCTGATAGTGGTGGGTTGGGAAACCGTGCAAATGCAAAAAGACTTGCAAAACTAATGCTTGCAACTGCAAGAAAAATCATGTCAACTGTGTACCATTATGTGGATGTGATTTAGATTTTTGTGAAAACAAAGATACTTTTACTGAGTGATATTAGTGTGTTATTTAACAATCTTTTGTACAATTATTTTATGTAAATATTATTAGACTTTAGATGAATAAACATACTTAACAAATAAAAAACAACGGTCTAAATTAAAATAAGCCCCGTTTACTCTTCACAATCTTGAAGTTGAATGTTTAAACTACAATTTAGACACTTGGTAACCTCAAAAATAATAATTTACATATGTGTTTTCAAGCCTCAAAAATGCGTATTTTCGCGTTTTTCAGACTTTAAATCGCTTATAACTCGAAAACTATCAACTTTAGAGAAAAATGACAAGAGACTTTTTTTGTTTAAAATGGCCCAAAAAAACTAAAAAACGTTTTCCAGATTAAAAAAAATTATTTTTGGACTTTGTTTAAAAAAGTTGTTTAAACAATTTCTGCCCAAAAATTTCGCAAGGCACCCCTTCAGATTTGTTTAAAGGGGACATTTTTGAACCGGAATCCGCGAAGAAACTGAATCAGAAACATTTTCCCAACGGGAGCGGCCTCACAGCCTGGACTATAATGTTTTCAGCTTTTTTAAATAGATATATTAAAAAAATCACATCAATATTTTTTCAAACTGAATCACACTTTTAAACAATAAAACAAAAAATCAAGATGAGAAATATATTTTTCATTTCTAAAGTAAACTGAATCTCTGACGGTAATAAACAATCACGTGGCATCTCCGTTATATGTTAAGAAACTAAGACTTTCAAAAAATTTCTTGAATAAATTGGTTAAAACTTTTTAGCGTTATTTTTTAAATTTCACTTTCAGGATAACCATTTATGTACATATATTACACAAAAATTACTTTCAACATGTTACAAAAATGAGATTTTCGCATGCGTCTTACCCGCATCATCGTTGGGAGTCATAAAAGGTGTGGGTGTAATTTTTATGGGTTTCTGTTGTCCGACTTCTATCCACAGGAAGCAATAAAATAATAACAGAGTTAGTTACAATACAAGAAATATTAATTAGTTAAAACATGTTATTTGAGGTTTATAGATGGTTAGTATGTACATATTTGCTATTGTGCAAAAACACTTCAAATGTCTCGAAACTGTTGATAAAGATCATACACCGTCCAAAATATAAATTCTGCAACTTAAATCATCATGTCAACAATGTTTTGGAATTTAATTATAATTAAATTTGAAATTAAATAAAATAACAACACGACTGTTGCAAAGTAAAATAAAACTGTCTAAAAAAAATCTGTGTGATAATTTCTGAGCCCAAATTTATTACAGTTGAGTCAATTTTAATTCTTCATTATATTATCCAATCGTCCACATTCTGGATTTGTTTTTATATTAGAGCCAAAAGGAAAAGCAGTCACATAGTGGTGTATAAACTTACAATGTGGTAATTGCCCAAAAAACTTCCGTCAAGCTGGTAGAATCTTTTACAAACGTACAAACAAACAACTATTGTTACATTAGAATAATGGAACCCCGTAAGTCCAACATTATTCTTAATTGTTATCAATAGTTTTATTCATAAAATTAGAGCGCCTATTAAAGCCAGTATTTATGTAGACGACATCGACTTTTATACTAAATCAAACAATATACAGTGATGAGTGTCTTACCACCCGGCTTTTTAACGTAAGAGATAGAAAACACAGTTACCTTGTGAAATAAAAAGAGATGAAACTCGTAGAGGTGGGAAATATTCGATAGAAACCTATAATTGACATTACATGGCATTACCACTATCGATAGTCTCACACCTTTAGACGTTGGACGTGGCTATTTGAATTCAGTCATAATTATACGGATAACCTCGAAAATATTTTATTTTAATAATTTCTGATGTTAGAATAAATAATTGAATAAATTAAGATATATTATAGTAAAAAACATTAATTAGTAGCGATTTTAAAGTTTATTTAATAATAAAAATAACTCAACTGAAATATTTGGCTAAAATAAGGGTAGGTATGTTCTGTCCGAAAACAATTAATTTATGTGGAGTTGGTATAATAAATAGAGATGTGGTCTATTGACAAGAAGATTCTGGTTCAATTCACACAAAGGATAAAATTTTTGTTTTATTAATCAAAAAATAATAGAAAATATGATACATAATTAGGTCACAAGTTTTCGAAAAACTCATTATTTACAATTTATTCTTATTCCAATGTTATAAAATGAAAATACAAAATAATTCAAATTCAATTCCAGTTTTCAGTTGTGAATGTAAAATAATCCGGTGAAGACTGTTTATGTCAAATCCATCACTAAATTCTCAGTGTTAATATCAATTCCTCTGTACAGATAATGATTTTCAAAACAATTGACAATTGTAAATACGTTTATTTACAATATTTTTTTATTTTTGTAGAATTTTTACTTATTTAAACATTCTTTAAACGTTCTTTTAATTTTGAAGAATTTTTACTTTATTTTCGAAAGTACGACGGCACTTTTTTCAATAAGATATTTATGTTTAACTTTAAACACTTCTAATACTAGTAACGACTGACGTAAATGTTCAAAAGCAAAATGATCTCTGCATAATTTCAAAAATTATTAAAAAAAAAAAAGAAAACACATGATGGTTTTAAACTCTAATCGTCGCAGTCGATCGTCTAGTCGTCTGCATCGCAGTGTCGAATTCTTACCACTAATCCACGAAGGATTGATAACAATTCCGTGACAAGAGTGTATGAAACTCCTCAAATCATAGTAGAAATTATTCTTGGTTAATAATTTAAAACTTTAGATTAAATAATCACTATTAATTAAATTATTTTATTCACACTTTTGCTTTATTGTGGTCAATCAGTTTTTCATTTATGCGAAATTAAAAAATGGAAATACGTCACACATACGACGTCAAACATAATAATTATGACCGAGGTGATTTAGCTCGAAGCTAACGTCTAAAGGTGTGAGACTATCAATAGTGGTAATGTAAATTATAGGTTTCTATCGATTATTTCCCACCTCTACGAGTTTCATCTCTTTTTAGTTCACAAGGTAACTGTGTTTTCTATCTCTTACGTTAAAATGCCGAATGTTAAAACACTCACCACTGTAGAATCGGCAACTAAAATTTTACAAAATTGTTTAACTCGGCTTGAAAATTGGACGTTAAAACCTGAGTTTAACTTCTCTACAGAAAAACAGAATACATAATTTTTAATAAAAACAGATCTCGGTATTCAACTAACCTAACTTTAAATAATTTATCAATAAAACAATCAGAGTTAATTTGTTTAAATTTAACTTTTACCACAATCTTAAATTGGAACTTGCATATCAACATACTACAACATTTCTGTCAATGTCAAGACTACCCTTAAAAATGCTTAAAAGTATTCAATTACAGCTTTAAGATTGGCACTTGGTGCATTTAGAACTAGTTCCACTAGTAGTCTAAAAGTTCTAGCTAAAGAGCCACCTCTAAACTACATTGCCATAATTACAATTCAAAAACAACACCCTCTTTTCTCTCAAATTTTTCACTCTGGCATCCTCCCTTTTAAAAAGACAACAAACTGTCTACCTCTAATAGAAAGAATAAAAGTCACACACTTTAACATAGATCAACTTAATCTATTGCTATATACAAATGCAATCTCTTACAAACTTCTTCAATACAAACTACAAAACAAAACAAAATACAAACTTCTTGATAATTAAATATCTTTTTGCAGACATTACATCCCATTGCCCCAACTACTTACAAATCTTTACCGACGCCTCTAAAACCCCAGATTGACATACTGCTGCTTACTATTCTGATAGAGAACTCCTATAGCATACACTTACCTACAAATTGTAGTATACTCACCTGCGAGACCACAGCTATATTAAAAGCCTGAACTTTTTTCAAAACGAGTGACACGATAAAGTGCGTCATCATTATAGATTCACTTAATGCGTTATTGAAATTAAAGCAAATTTATACAACAAATCCCATTATACAAGCAATAAAAAATGAATTAGAAATACTTCATTCCATAGGAAAGGACAGACCTTTCATTTGGTTACCATCGCACACTGAAATCTGGCCAAATGAAAAAGCAGATCAACTAGCATGCTAAAAGCCGTATCAACGTAGAAGATACTACAAAAATTACAAAATATCCTTATGGTGACATAAAACAGCTGATTAAAGTTCATTGCAATAACATTTGGCAAAAATACTGCGAAAATTAAGCAACCAAATTAAACCCAATATACCCAAAGTGAACAGCTCTTTGAATTGGTCATACTGCTGTCATAACAAATTTTTAATCAGTAATGATCTACCACCAATTTGCAACAACTGCTCCACTTCATTGACAGTGAAACACTTCTTGCTTGATTGCCCATATTTCCAAGATCAAAGAAGAATTCATGGAATTTCAGAAGACCTCAAATCCCTCCTGACAGATAAAAATTTAAATGTATTAAATTATTTAAGAGATATAAAATTGTATTATACGATTTAATGTATATAATCATATTAAAACTGTTGTGTTTGTCATCACAATAATATACCAGCGTGGTTGATGCGAAATAAGTGTTTTAAATAATAATAAAAAAACTATTGTTTTCCAGAAAACAGATATTTCCCAAGATAATTTCGTTGTTTTGTATATAGCTTAATAATTTTATAAAATGTGCAAAGTAAATATTATAGGTGTTACATATAGAAAGTGTGGGATCTTTTACCGCCTTTTTAAACCAAAATATATGATGGCAACAATTCCGAGATCATTTTTGTAGGATATACAGGAAGAAAGTGAGCAGTAAAAATGGCAGTAGGTCGTTTATGCAACAAAGAATCAATCGATATTTTATCGAAAATAGAGTTCTTATCGTTCTGATTCTAATATTATTAATCCTTTGTAACAACAAGTAAAAAAATTATTTTTCAAGATTAATCACTGCATATAAAGACTACTACGCTGCTATTTTTCAATTACGTTTAATTCGATTGATATAAATATAATAAGAAAAGAAATTTGCATAGTAAAACAATGTTTATTCGGATTAAAGTATACTACGTTTTTAGTACCATTGTGGCCACAGGTGTTGCAGCAAAACTAAAAAAACGTAAAAAAGTTACATTCAGTTAACATCCCCAGCACATCCCCATTTTTATTCAAATCTAATAGATTTAATCGAGGAGACAGATCAATTTAACGAAACTTGTTAAAACAAGATGTTGATTGTTAATGAAAAGTAAATTTTTAGGAATGACTTTTTTAGTCATATATGTGACCAAATTACTAATATCCTCACAATTGAAACAAAGTTTTTTGCTATTATTTTATACCTATATAATTCTTGATTTTCTCAAGGTTTTGGGGATAGGAATAAGAAATGATGAAGGAAATAGGAAATAGTGTGATTGATTTTGCAGTGGCATGAGATCTGTCTGTAATCAATACGTTTTTTATAAAGACTGGAGACCAGTATGTCACTTGTAGTAAAGGGGGAAGGAAAAGTTAGATAGATGTTGTACTGTGACAGTGTAGAAGTGATAAAGGATGAATGTAGGCTATTCAACACCGACCGGTGATAGTGGATACGGAGATATAAGGTGAGGCGGAAAAGAAAGCTAGTCCAGTGGTAGAAGTTAAAGGATAATGTTTTGGCAAAAGTATAGTGCTGGAACAGTTTGATATGATAGGTTTAAAAGAAAAAAAGATAAGAATAAGTAAAAATAAGCAAAGAGGGAAACAAAGTGCGCTGTAGTTGCTGCTAAGAAAAGATTGTCTGCACAGCTATATAAAAAGCTAGAAACACTAGAGGGGACGAAAAGGCTAAACAGCATTGGTAAAGCAAGGAAAAAGTTATCAAAGAACTTGACTCACATCCAACAGATTAGGAGTGCCGATGGAAGAGTGTTAAGAAACGATGTTAAAATAAAGCAAAGATGGTGTAAGTACTGTGGTAGTGTTGCTAAATAAAGAAAACCTGAGGACAGACAAAAGATACGGGGAGATAATACAGCGAAAAGGGAAACATGATGTTGTCAAGGCATTAAATAAGATGAAGAATGGTAAGGCAGTAGAACCCGAGGGATACCTGTGGAGGTTTGGAAGGTTCTAGAAGAGAAAGAAGTTAGCGTTTTGAGGCAAATGATGAGTAGGATATATGAGGAAGAAAGGATGCCCAAGGCATGGAGAGAGGGTGTAATGGTATCATTGTATATAAATAAAGAAGATATTCAGGACTGTAAAAACTATAGAGGGATAAAGTGAATGTGCATCAATATGCCGCACTTATTGATAATTTGGGACACAACTGTAGAGCAAAGGTTAAGGAGAGAGACATCGATAGGAGAAAAACAGTTTGGGTTTATGCCAGGAGGGAGGACAATGGGTGCCTTGTTTGCTTTAAGATAGTTGATAGAGAAATACAACTGGGAGAAAAGAGAGCTACATTTGGTATTTATATATCTTGAGAAGGCGTACGACACAGTTCCTAGACAAGAGCTGTGGATATGTCTGAGAGAGAAATGGGTTCCTGAGAAGTACGTCAGATTTGTGAAGAATACGTATGGAGGAGCCTAAACCAAAGGGAGGGCTTGTGTCGGATAGACTGAAAGTTTCTCAGTGACGGTTGGTTTGCGTCAAGGCTCTTTATTGAGTCCCTACCTCTTTAATCTTGTTATGGATGTAATGACAGAGATGTAATGGCTTGGTCGATGCTCTTTGTAAATGATATAGGGTTAGTAGAGGACAGCAAAGAAATGTTGGAGAGGTGGAGAAGGGCTATTGAAAGGGAAGGATTGAAGGTTAGCAGATCCAAAACGGAGTATATGTGGTTGGTAGGAGAAGAAATGCGGACATCAAATTGCTAGCACGTGTAGGAGAATTTTAATACCTCGGCTCCTACATAATGGATCATCGAACTCTCGATTGAAAAATTACCCACAGGATACAGGCTGGGTGGTTTAACTAAGCGGGGCTCTTTGGTTAACCTGAGGTAAGGCCTGAGTTGGTTACGGTGGTAAAGTATGGTCTATAAAGAGAATTCACGAAAAGAAGGTGGAAAGAGCCGTAATGACTACAGTCTCAAAAATGATCTAAGAACAAAGACTGCAATGGTTTAGCCATGTTAGACGTAGAAATAAAAACTATGTGGGGCGAGGGATAAAGCTGTTAGAAGTTGATGGAAGGAGAAGTGAAGGAAAACCGAGTAGAAGATGGAAGGAATGTATGGCAGAAGACTTTACAGAGAAAGGTTTAGGTGAAGAAGACCTGATGGACAGAAATGCGTGGCTAAGAAATTGGGTTATTCCCAATTATACGGTTGTACGGTTGATTCCTTGTTGCATAGCATGTATGCCACTATAATTTGTAGTTCATACTGTATTGTGCTATATATACAACAAAATGTGAAAAAATATATACAACATTAGTTATTACTTACGTTTTGAGACATAAAAGCAAAAATATATCTTCAGAATTCGTCACCTGTTTATAGTCTTATAGAATATTTCTACATCGATGACTTTTTCACCTTATCTTTATACCAATCAAGACACCGGAAATCGTACACCAATAATGCCATGTTTCATAACTTAAGTAACAATTTTCGTATTTTTTATCAACCACTTTAACTTCACTTACCCACTGTCCTAATGGAGATGATCTTACTCATCATCCCGTCTCCCAAGGCGTTCTTTCCGATGACCTGAAACTCGTACATGGTGCCTGGGGCTAACCTATTAATAGTGACAATAGTGGAACCGGGAGGCGTAACCGGGATAGTGGACCAGTCCGACGTACCCGCTTCCCTGTACCACATGGTGTACTCCTGTTTGTAGTCCGGACCACCGCTGTAGCCTGGCAGCCAGCTGAGAGTCACGGAAAATTCCGTAGAACTCCCGGTGAGGTTGTATGGGGCATGGGGTTGTGTTCCTAGGAATTGTGTAATGCATTAAATATACATAAAAGCTATAAAAGATCGAATATTGATAGAGAAAAGAAAATCCGATTAAATCAATTCGTACTGAGTCATTTATGGTACATATATAAGTATAGGTACATACAGGGTGTCCCAGACTAATTTACCCACGCTATCTCTTAAACGAATAGAGATTTTCGAATGGGACAAGAAGTGATCTATTCTACTTGTAAAACACTTTAATATGGCGTAGAAAAAATCATCCCTTAAATATTCATCCCTTAGTTACAACCCCTAACTTTAATTTTTTTAATAGCACCCTGTATATTTTTGTATAGTTTTAGATGTGATCTTCTATCGTCTATTTAACAAATTTATTAAAAATAAAATCGGTTTGTAAATAATCAAGAAATCAATTAATTTTTTATTTTTGTTAATTAAGTGTCCCAGACTAATTTATCCAGGCTATATTTATTAACAAAATAGAGATTGTTTAAAGGGTCAAAAACTGGTATATTTCATTTGTAATACACTTTAATATAGCGAAGAAAAAATCATCCCCTAAATATTTTTATTCCCTATTATTTTTTCTAGTTTTGGATGTGGTCTTCTATCGTCTATTTAACCGATTCTTTTTTAATAAAATGGGTTTGTAAGGTATCAAGAAAATATCAGTTTATTTTTTATTTTTGTTAAATTAATCAAGATTAATTAGATAAAATTAATCTTGATTAATTATCTTGCCTTAAAAAATAGAATAGAAAAGAAATATTATGCTTTATTATCACTGAAAATTTTACTATTATAACTACGTAGTATAACTTCTTACATACCCTTTTGATTCAAACATTATTTTTAATTTTTCAAAATTTGGTCTTTGTAGGAGCATACGTTATCTTCCAGTGTGCAAAATTAAGTGTGCAAAAATTAAGAAAACAATCTCTTATAATAAAGCCACAATATTTGAAAAACTTTTGCGGTTTTTTTACGTCTTGGATATTACATTACCCTTAATTCAGGTTGCCATGATTTGATGTGTCAAATTTATAATTATTATTTTTAACGTTTGTTATTAGACCAGTAATAATTATATTTGTTGTAATTGTGTATCTATAACATTTCAATATGCCCTATATATTTTCGCCCGACGAGTACGTTGATATTATTTTGATTTATGGAGGATGCCTAAAAAATAGGAGCGCCTAAAAAATAGGAGCATTTCCCGACAATTATATCAAAAAAGGTTTCCAAATCGAAACATTCTAAGCGAAAAAACCTTTAAGAATTTGGAACGCTTACTTAGACAGGGACATTTTCCTAATAATAATAGATGTGCAATTGAACGCATAGTAAGATGTAACCAAAACCTTATTAATGCACTAGCATATGTTAATTTTAATCCCAAGGTGTCTGTTAGAACCCTCGCCAGTGAATTTGGCATTCCAAAAAGTTCTGTGCATAGAATTCTCAAAGATTTTAAGTATCATCCTTTTAAAGTGCACCTAGTTCAAGGATTACAGCCTGATGATGACCAAGGACGTCTTGAGTTTATTGCAAAAATGATGTTAAAAATCAGTGATGATCCATTTTTTTATCAAAAATATTGTGGAGTGATGAGGCTAGATTTTACAATAATGGTGTTGTCAACCGTCACAATTCCAATTATTGGTCTCCCGTGAACCCACATTGGATGATGGAAACAAGATTTCGGAATATTTGGGGTATAAATGTGTGGTTGGCCATTTATCTAGTTTCAGTGACAATAAAGCATATTTCTTTTCTATTCTATTTTTTAAGGCTATCGTGATTAACTTAACAAAAATAAAAAATATACTGATATTTTCTTGATAACTTACAAACCCATTTTATTTAAAAAAAAATCGGTTAAATAGACGATAGAAGACCACACCCAAAACTAGAAAAAAATGTACAGGGTGCTATTAAAAAAATTAAGTTAGTGGTTGTAACTAAGGGATGAATATTTAGGCGATGTTTTTTTCTTCGCTATATTAAAGTGTATTACAAATGAAATATACCAGTTTTTGACCCTTTAAAAAATCTCTATTTTGTTAATAAATATAGCCTGGATAAATTAGTCTAGGACACTTAATTAACAAAAATAAAAAATTAATTGATTTCTTGATTATTTAGAAACCGATTTTATTTTTAATAAATCTGTTGAATAGACGATAGAAGACCACATCCAACACTATAAAAAATATACAGGGTGCTATTAAAAAAATTAAAGTTAGGGGTTGTAACTAAGGGATGAATATTTAGGGGATGATTTTTTCTTCGCTACATTAAAGTGTATTACAAATAAAATAGACCAGTTTTTGACCCTTTAAAAAATCTCTATTTTGTTAATAAATATAGCCTGGATAAATTAGTCTGGGACACTTAATTAACAAAAATAAAAAATTAATTGATTTCTTGATTATTTACAAATCGATTTTATTTTTAATAAGTCTGTTGAATAGACGATAGAAGACCACATCCAAAACTATAAAAAATATACAGGGTGCTATTAAAAAAATTAAAGTTAGGAGTTGTAACTAAGGGACGAATATTTAGGGGATGATTTTTTCTTCGCTATATTAAAGTGTTTTACAAGTAGAATAGATCACTTTTTGTCCCATTCGAAAATCTCTACTCGTTTAAGAGATATAGTGTGGGTAAATTAGTCTGGGACACCCTGTATATAAGTTTTTTCACTTCATTACATATAATTACGTAAAATACTACGAATTTCAAAAACCCATATTTCTTGACTTGAAAATGGCTTTTGACAAAATAACCATCAATAAAATTACATATACCTTCAACTACTAATTGCGTTCCCGTAATAATTGTAGCTACTTCGTTGGTGGCAACGCATTGATAAAATCCGAAATCTAAACGACGAATCGATTCTATAGTCAAATTTCCTCCTACAAGCTTTACGCGGTTCTTTGGCAAAGGTGTACCTGAAACAGAATATTACCAGTTGTCTCTTTGTGCTTAGAAATGTCAAAAGTCAACTTAGACCGATCAACAGACAACTAGAATTAATATAAATAGCTTACCGTCTCTCCTCTGCCACTGTATACCAGGTTTCTGTGTACCTTCAGCTTCTACGGCGTCACAAGGCATATCCACGGATTCTCCAACCTTCCTCTGATACATAGTTTCCGGTTCGATGGTAAATGTGGGAGGTTTTCTAACCAAAACTTCCATTTGGCCCGAACTTCCTTGCGTGCCTTGTGCGTTGTATGGTGTGCATGTATATCGACCCTTGAAATAAGATATTTACAGTTTACAAAGTTTGTCTTAAAATATGATAACAGGTCTATTCATTCTAAAAGATAAGTAGTTACATTCGCAGATTAAAAAAAAATAAAAAAATCATGCATTAAGGGGTTAAAATATTGCAATTGTGGATGTGTAATCGACAACAGAAATATCGTAGATATTAAAAATATAGATAAATCAGTAAAGTCTCTCACCTGGTGATTTTCGTTTACCCTGGTAAAAAGCAGCGAGCCGTTGTTCATTATGACGATATCTTTGGTCTGATAGGGTTCCAAAAGGCGCTTGTCTTTTGTCCACGTAACGTACTGCAGAGGAGGGTTGGCTTTTATATAACATTGTACTACGCCGGCTAGACGAAACGGTAGATACTGTATCGTTGGTGTGAAAGTGACTTTTGCTGGATCTGAAACAAACAAAAGAAGTACAAAATTTCATCTAAAAATTAACAAATTATGTTCTAACACGTACTTTACTTTATATTTACTTTTTATGTTGCTACACTTTATTACTTATCGTTACTATATAGTATGTGATTATTTATATAGGGCAAAGGCTGGAACAGTGGCCAGTCAGGTACAGCGGCCACTTTTAAATATTTTTTTGTTGTTTGATAGATATAGACGCTGCATCTAGTACAAACGCTAACAATTTTAGTCACAGTAGTCGCTTACTACGCTTGACCCCTACACCATCGTTTCCAGAACCATTTTGTATACGAATCTGTTGAGAGGTGTGTTGTATAGAAGTAGCAGGTAAGTTTAAACATCTGTTCAACCAATAATAATATACATATTAAATGTTCTGTATGATTTGTGGTATACAGTACAGTATTTAAAACTTGCAGGTGATGCAAATTATGATCTATCTTCAAAGTAGTAGATTTTAGGTTATGCCTCCTAAACAATGAGTTTTTGGTACAGTGGTCACACACTTATGCAGGCACAGTGGCCACTGCTTTTGACAAAAAAAGTGGTGGCCACTGTTCCTACATACGTTAGTAAAAAAGCAGTGAAAATACATCACGAAAAATACCAAAAAATCCCGGTATTGGAAAAACTACACATGAAAATATGAGAACAGCGATTTATGATGTATGGGAAGGTAGATTATCACAAAAAGCTGCTGATTTAAAATACGACATTCCACGCACTACGTTTAGGAGATATTTTAAAAGTGCAACGAAAATAAAAATAATATAGACTGGACTCTTGAGGGAGCTCCAAGATTGACTCCAAATTATGACATCAATCTAATTTTTTCCTCAACCGAGGAAAAAGAACTGAGTAATTATTTACAGACGATAACCAAGCTTAATCATGATCTCAATCCTAAAGGTACAAGACAACTAGATTATGATTTGGCAATTGCTAACAGGAAAAAAAATACCAACTTCATGGGAAGAAAACAAGATGGCAGGCAAGTTTTTGTTTACAAGTTTTATAAAACGAAATTCAGAATTATCCTTACGATCAGCAGAGGCAACTTCACTAGGTAGGGCAATGGGGTTTAATCGACCAGTCGTTGCAATTTTTTTAGTAATCCTAAGAAGATTTATGAAAAATATGCATTAACACCTTATACAATATTGACGAAACAGCACTAACAACTGTGCAAGATACAGGAAAAGTAATAGCCAAAAAGGGACAGCAACAAGTAGGCCATATAGTTTCAAATGAAAGAGGCACTTTGGTAACCATGTGCAATGCAATAAACGCTATAGGTAATTCGATTCCGCCGTTTTTAGTGTTCCCTAGTATTTTTTTAAAGATTATATGTTTAAAAACACACCTCCGGGTTCCCAGGAGTGTGCTGCCCCATCTGGATGGACATTTTGTCAAACATATTAATCCTTCAAAGGAATCTAATCATGGACAACCATGAGAGCCATGTTTCTTTAGCATCTATTAAATTGGCAAAAGAAAATAACTGAATCTTGTTGAATTTGCCGCCACATACTAGTTATCGCCTTCAGCCACTAGATAAAACTGTATTTGGTCATCTGAAGAAATATTAATCACATGGTTGTCAAAATTGGTTATTGAAAAATCCTGGATAGAGGATCACAATTTACGATATAGCAGAGATTTTGAGCGACGCTTAGCCACTTGCTTTCTATCTCTGAAAATGTCTGTTCTGTCTGTCTGTTCTGAAATGTGGTATCAGCTTTTAAAGCTACTGGGGTATTTCCATTCAATGATTTTCAAACATTTTTAATGACGATGATTTTATGGCTTCAACCGTCACAGACATGCCAAACATACATCAAGAAGAACAACAACCAAATAATTCAAATGCTAGCGATATACCACAAATGGACATTCAACATCAACTTGTCCAGATAAAATACTAGAAACAAATCAGAAACATCCATCGGAAATAACACCTGAAAATAAAACTGTTTCTTATGAAGAGATGGCAACTTCCAAGAACACACACAAAAATCGATTTATTTCTCCTATATTACTGCAACCATACCCTAAAACCTACCTAATTACCATTAAAAAACAAAGGAAAAAGAAGACTACTAAAATTTTAACTGATACACCAATTTATAAAAGAATAGAAGCGAAAACAGCAGAAAGAATATCAAGAAAGTAGAGTGAAGAGATCTAAGACAACAGTAAAAAGAAAAATTGATAGTTCAAACAAGTCGAATAGAAGTAATGCAAAGAAAACTAAAAGCATACCCAGTGATGATAGTAACAGTGACATTGAATTTGAATTGTGACGATGTTAGTCTATTTTCAGAAGTAGATGAAATATCTGACGAAGACATATCCTCACGAATGGTGGAAGTGAATTCATTTGTTCTCCTGAGGTTTCAAACAAAGAAAACTTCAAAATTTTATGTTACACAAGTTGCAGAAGTTTTTTCTTTTGGCCAAGAATACAATGTAAATTTTCTAAGGCGTCACGGAATACAGTTTTCATTTCCTACAGTTACAGATTCTGCCAAAATTACAAAAGAAGATGTTGAACTCATTTTAATCCAACCAAAAAGTGCTGGAGCAACACAACGAACAGCAAATTTGTTTACTTTTAAAGCGGATTTATCATGTAATAATATTTGTTAAAAATTAATATTACTTTTCTCTTTTTACGAATAATATAAATAAGAATATAAGAGTTGCACCTAATGAACACTGTACCTTACCTTTGTGGCCACTGTACCATCTAGTTTGGTACAGTGGCCACATTTTTTGAAAAACCAAAATTAGTTACCCCTGCATAACCTGTATTTTTTGGGATTACAGAGTACATTTTTAATTTACCAAGTGCTTTGATGTTGTTTGAGTTGACACTCATTAATATATTATGATTTATATTAAAGTTATCTTAAATTTACTTGAAAGGTGGCAACTGTATCAGCCTCTCCTTTACCCAACAATTATGTCAAATGTACTCAGAAAGTTGGAACAATTATTTTAAGATAATTTTTGATATATACGGATTGAAAACTTACATTCAACATTAAGATAGGCTGATGCGGATTGCGGCTCTCCGATCCCATTACTGACTTCGCACAGATATTGACCTGAGTCGTCGGAGCTGACCGGATTTATGACTAATGAACCGTCCCTTTTGATGGTCACCCTCGTCTCCAAAGAAGCCAGCTCTTTGACCGGAGCCCCTTCACGGAACCACTTCACGGTAACGTTGCCTGGCTGGGCCTTTGCTTCGCAATTGAACTGGACTTTTTCTCCTTCCAGTTTCGTTTGATTCGTCGGAGGGACCTGGAACGAGATCGAGTTAAAGCGATTTATACGAGAGTTAACAAATTGAATGGTGTGTCGTTAGTGGCGGGGCAAAGTGGAAATTTTCAAAATTGGTGCTTAAAAACACAAAATGATCGTAGAAACATAAAAAAATTCTGGTAAATTTTCTTTTATCAACAAATTTAAAGATTCCACTTTTATTACATTTTAAATTTCTGTAAACTTTTCTAAAGAGCTTAAACTTATTAATTTGAGCATTAAAGCATATGAGAAACATTTTTCTTCGTTGATTATAGAAAAACTTTCAATTGTGTAATGCAATAAACTTTTAACGAACCTACATTTTTCATTAGTTTAAAATTCTTACGAAATAGCTTTAATGTACAAAAATGTCTCATGAATATACTGTTTTAATTTATATATAATGAAACTGTATTATAACAGTCTCAACATAGCGGCATTATACCTCAGGAATGGCTTTTGTCTCACGCTCATTGCCACACTTAAAAATAGTAATGCAAAAGAATTTCGAAAAGTATCAAAAATTTGTAGCTTTGGACTTATTTAAAAGGTTAACAATTCTTGATCTCTTATATGACAAAGAAACGTTAGTTTCTAGGTGAGCGTTTATTAGAATTCTGCCAAGAAAATGACTTTAAATTACCAATACCTGGTTTCAATTTCCAGATGAGAAAATCCCCTCAAGATGTACAACAAGGTAGAATAATACGGAATAAAATAGATTAAATTTTAATAAACCACCCAATCTGAAACTAATACCCCGTCTGATATTAGTTTCAGAATCGGTGGTTTATTAAAATTTAATCTATTTTATTCCGTATTATATACAGACGGTAGGTATATTAGAAAATACAACAACGAGAAAATTATAAAAACTATAGAAGACAACAAAAGCATGAAAGCATTGAGGAGAAAAATGGAAAATGGCAAAAAAGAAATCTTCCAACTTCCACAAAAATGGGAATATTATCTCAGATAGACCAAGCATATTACATATGGTGGAAAGTTTCTATGAAACATTATATAAAAGTCAAGTTATTCCAGAGCTCATCGAACAACCAATACAAAAGGTACATAAAGTAGGATCGGAGGATATACCAGATATATCACCAGAGGAAATTCAACATGCTTTCAAAAATATAAAAAATAATAGAGCTCCGAGGGAAGATACATTACTGACCTTTTTGATAATGCTTCACGAAAAAATACATGTTATACTACATATACACATACTAGCTGTGACCAATTAGACAGGGGTCTAATTGTAATTAAGTACCTTGACCAGATCAAATCGCTACTGGGCTACTTAAACTTTTAGACTAGGAAAACATTACATATTTAACCACTTTCTTTAACAAAATTTAAAAGAAGGAAAGTACTAGGTTGGTGTACTGTTTATAGAATTACCAAAGAAAAGCAGGCTCACCAAAGCATGGACTTCAGACTAATCAGCTTAATGAGGCACACAGTTAAGATACTTTTACGAATTATATAAAACCGAATATTCCTTCTCTGTGAAAGTAGAATGGGTAATAAGCAATTTGGATTAAGAAATAATCTAGGAACTAGAGATGAACTATTTTAAAAGAGCATTTATGTTTGTTTCATCGACTTCGAAAAGAAATTGTACATGTGAGTACAACACGATACACTTTTCGATTGTCTGTAGGCAGCAGGACTTGGCAGGTCGTTGCTGTAAGACCACTACGAAATAAGACTACTAAAATAGTTATATTAAAACCAAATAGCCTCTATCAAAATTGGAAATTTATTCTGAAAAACTGCCCATTAAACGTAAACTACGACAAGGTTGTATTTTTTCACCCATTTTCTTCAACTTTTACTTTGAAAAAAATCTTTATTGAGACTTTGGATGAGAGACAAGAGGGAGTAAGTCTAGGCGGAGAAGTAATAAACAATATCTGACAATACAGTCGTTGACTGTAGATGACAGTGGAAAAGATTAATATAGATCAAGAATTGCGATCTCTTAATGGAGAGAAAGTATAAATTATTTTAAATACCTTTGGAGGCTGATTAAATGTAAATAGTGACTTTGATGAAGAGATAATAACCAGGATTGAAATATGACGTAAGGCTTTTATGACCTGGAAACCAGTTTTATGTAACAGAAACCTGTCGATACATATTTTCAAAAAGGTCTTAAAATGTTATGTGTCGTCGATCCTATTATATTGTTGTGAGAGATGGACATTAAAATTACAATGCTTAACAAATTAGACGCATTCGAATTGTGGTGCTATCGACGGATCCTAAAAATATCATGAGTTTTGAACACTTTTTATAAAGATGTTATTGAAATGATGAATTTAGAAAGTCCGCTCATAAACATCATAAAGGGGAAAAACCTGAATATTTCGGCCATATAATTAGAGGACTTATATACCATCTACTTCGCCTTATAATACAAGAAAAACTGAAGAGAAAGAAAGGGCTTGGTTGAAGAAACATTTATGGTTGCGTAATATGCTGGTGTGATTCCACAATAGAAGAATCATTTCGCGGAGCAGCCGATAGGCTAGATAGGTTAGATAGGGTAGATAGGTTTCAGGAAATTGTACACATGATGATGGCCAACGTCTGAATACGGACACGACACCTAAAGAAGAAGATCTCTTATAAAAAATAGTGCATATTTAATGCTATTGGGCAAAAGTATTTGATGGATCGACCAAAGAAAGCATCGGTCATATATTTCAAGTAATTAATTTAACAGTCTGAAGAGAGATAAAGATACAGAACTAACAAATAAAGAACTATTGTTACAAGTAATCTCCATAGATATTCCAGTTACAGATACTTCTTAGGATATCGTTTTCCTTAGAGATTCTTCTGTTGATGATGATTTGAGCAATGAATTTTAGCTTTAAAAGACTGATCCTTTCATTAAGAACATTGAGTTTAATTTTTATTTATAAACATAACTTTAAACTGGACTGTGAGATGCCCTACGGGTACCTATTAGATTAGGATAAGTTTCATTTCTATTTATAAGCATACATTCAAACGAATTCTTTCTTTACTGTCACGTAAGTTCAGGGTCAATATAAAAGATAAAAAAAAACGTCAAAACACAGTAGCTAAATCTGCTATTTCAGGTGGATCGATCGGAAGGTGAAGTCAGCGATATCTCCGATTCGTTAGAATATACCTCTTGCTGACGGGCATTATCTATACTTAATTTATTGTTGCTTTTATCTCAAAACGTTCGCTGATCTGTTGGTTAAGTAAAGTCACTAAGTGCATTAGAAAAAGCATCGATGTTCGAACTATTTTTGTTGACATATATTTTTGTCTTTAAAAATACCAATAGTTTAGTAGTATATGTATTTTATATATCCTCTATTGTTCACTGTACTCTACAAAAGCAACTTTTGAGACGATAAGGCTCTAGTACAAAGTATCGTTAGAACAACTACGGTGTTATTAAGATAAGTACCATGATTTTATTACTAATTTTAAGCTCTCGACAACGCCAATAAATATTCCCTTTGAATAATGCTTTAACAGAATGGAACATGCTACAGATCATTGTGGCACCTGTTTTTATATTTCTACTATTATATTCTAGTGTGTACTTTCCAATTCTGATTGTTGCGTTTTGTTACTCGAGCGTTAAAATCCCCCAATATTATCATCTTCCCTCTGGCTTGATATACTACTTGTTATAATTGGACATAAAACGTTTCCCTTGTTCAAATCATGAATGTGTTGCTTGTGTGAGTCCATTTCAAATAGGTAAAGAAATAATAAATAAGACTTACTCACAATCAATTTAATTTCACTATTCAGACGACCGGTTTCGCTTTTTACAATATGCAAAGCATCTTCAGGTCTCATACAAAGTTAAATAAATGCTGAAATGATAAAAACCCATATTAGGGTGCTGTCTAATAAAAATAAACAAATTAGATGATGATATGTATAAATTACAATAGATATGCCAATATTACATGTCTGTGGTTTTTTCAAAATGAATAAAATGAATAAAAATGTATAAAAGTTTAAACAGACAAGGTAAGACCCACAAATTGTTATAAAATAGTCGATAAACTACTGATTGTGGGTCTTACCTTGTCTGTTTAAACTTTTTATACCTTTTTATTCATTTTATTCATTTTGAAAAAACCACAAACATGTAATTTTGGCATAATTATTGTAATTTTTTTATTTATTTAGCGTATGGACTTTCACAGTACAATAAATATACAAATACACAGTACGATAAATTGTAATTTATAACATCTAATTTGTTTATCTTTATTAGACAACACCCTAATATGAGTTTTTATCATTTCAACATTTATTTAACTTTGTATCGAGACCTGAAGGTGCTTTGCATATTGTAGAAAGCGAAACCGGTCGTCTGAATAGTTAAATTAAATTGAATGTGAGTAAGTCTTATGTATTATTTCTTTACCTGTTTCCCTTGTTCTTTGAGTCTTGCTATTTTCTGTATGTACACCAATGATAATCACGTCTTCATTCTTATTGTTGCTGTTACAATCCTTTCTGATAGGTAATTAGACTCTTTGATGTGATTCTGGTATCTTTGACATATTATTAAAGCTACACCCTCTTTGGTCCTTTGGTTTTCTTTTGCTACTCCACTGTAGATTAGTATGTATTCACCTAATTTTGACTGTACAATAGACAGTAAATACATTAATGAACACAATCTTATCAAAACTTTATCGGCTATTCCCAAGTTGTATCAACATTTACAATTACAAAATTCCAATATCAAAACTTATATTTTATATCGAAAAATCAATTTGTTGGTTGTATTAAACCAGCAAATGTTAAAATACGCTTTTAAGATGTTAAAAACAGCTATTAAAGAACTAGAAGAAACAAAAATAAACGTCTCTAGTTTGTTATTTACCATAATCACTGCTCCCCCAGCTATGATAACTCTAGCAGTATGTGAAATTTGCCCTTCGCCATTTCTGGCAATGCAGGTGTAGTCGCCTATGTCTTCATGTCGGATGTTAGATATTCGCAGTTCTGTTCCATCATTAAAAATACCTGCAAAAAATAACATAAATAAGTTCTACTGGTCACCAGCTCAAAAAATCAGTTTCAAAACTGATTGCAATCTACAAGAAACCGAATATGCACGTTAAAAATATTAAATATTAAAATAGTTATCATCACAATTAATATGACAGACAACATAATTATATCGATTCCATCATATTTGTCACAACAGATTGGCTTGAAAATTTCGATTTGTGTTCCTCTTAGCTTCTACTTTAGTTTTGGACTTTGGCCCAAGGCTACTTTTAATTAGACGGGTGAAAGAAACCCTTTCTCAGATGGCTTTCACACTAAGTCAATACTAAGTTATTTGTGAGTAAAAATGTTCATTAAAAAAACACGTTTTCAGATGATTTTTAACAAATAACTGAAAAAGTAAGTATTTTATGGAAAAAAATGTTTAGCAAAAATGTAGCATATAAAACAAAAAAAAAAAAAAAATAAACAAAAAAAGTGTATGGTTTGTAGACCCAGTAGAAGCAAAGGCGTAGCTCATGAAAAGTAGGTTCTTTTTTTCAAATTTGTCTAATTCCAAATCGAATAATTTAGCGTAAAATAATCAAAAAATGAAGAACTTTTGAAGAAAAACCCATTAAAACCTTTTTACAGTGTTAAAAAGCTTTATTTTTGTTTTTTTAACAACTTTCTAGCATAAAATCTAAGTTATTTAAGCTCAAAATAAAAATGGTTCCTTTTTCTTGGTAAAAAATCGTAAAAATCACCCTCCTTATTAGCAACCTAAATGAAATGAATCGTTAACGCTTTACAATTTACCATAATAACGTATTATTGATATGATCTGTAAGTTTTGCCGGTTCAAAGTACTTATTGTTACGATTTTAAATGTTATGGCATATAGAACTGTAAATATTTTATGACTAATTCTTTTTATTGATTCTCGTAATTTGTAGGTCAAAAATATACCTGAGCTTAGCTACCAGTTGTTTACCAGAAATCTCTAGACACTAATTTTGGTGAATCATCCACGTCTCGAGGTTGAAAAACGAGTCGAGCGCCTTCACCAAAATACGAGACTATTCAAGAAGTCCGCCGAATTTTCTGGATGACACAGTTGTGTATATAAATGAAAGATTTTTATTGAAGAAGGCAGTCATAAGAAGATCGGTAAACGCGGTTTACTTGTACGAAACGTGAAATAAATACATTTGTAAAGTTGTTTAATAAATTAGTAATTAGCTATCGTGAGTTTTAATAAATTAGATTATAGACAATAAATTAGAATAAAGACATATAAATTCGAACTATATAAATATATAACAGTGGAGTCAGAAGTGAAATATTCAAATAAAAAAAGCGGGATTTTAAATAAATCTAATTTGAACTTTAAATAAAAAGAAGTGAAATATGACGACGATTTACGAGCTCACAGTTACGAATTTAAGAAGGCATCTTGAGGACAGAGAATTAGCTTCTACCGAAAAAAGGCTGAGTTAGTCCAACGACTAAAGAATGCTTTGGAGGAAGAGGGTTTAGATCCGGAAACTTATATATTTGAAGATGCTGTCATCGCGTCAATTTCAAAATTGGAGAATAAAGTTTCTTCCGATGTAGCCAAGGTTTCCTGTGATATCGCATCATTGGAGAATAAAGTTTCTAACGAGATCTCTTCCTTAGAAAGCAAAGTTTCTAACGAAATCTCTTCCTTAGAAAGCAAAGTTTCTAACGAGATTGCTTCTCTGGAAAGCAAGGTTTCTGCTAACATCTCTAAAGTCACCTCTGAGATGTCTGCCCTCGACGATAGAGTGTCTTCATTAAAAAACCAAATTGCTGCCGATATGATGGCCTTCGAAGAGAAGATATGGAAAGAGTTGGAAAGGAAGATTGAGGGAACAGACACAACAGAGAGAGTAAACAATCCAATTACCATAGAGACACAAGAAGACGAGACGAAATGTAAGTTAGAAACACGGCCGAAATTTGAAGGAAGCGGAGGTTATGTTCATGTCAAGGTTCCAACTTTCGACGGAAAATCGTCATGGAACAACTACATGAAACAGTTCGAATCAGCTGCAAGAGCGAATGGATGGTCTGAAAAAGAAAAGGCTGTAAACCTGACTATCGCTCTTCGAGGAGATGCCTTAGATGTGCTCCAGACCATAGCCGTAGAAGAGACGGATGATTTCGAACAACTGAAGAAGAGGTTAAATATGCGATATGGCCACGAACACTTAGAGCATGTATATCAGTCGCAGCTCAAAAATCGAAGACAAAAGAAAGATGAGGCTCTTCAAGAATATGAAGTAGATATTGCCAGATTAGTGCGATATGCTTATCCAACAGCTCCCGAAGACATGATGGAAAAGTTGGCCGTTCAAACGTTTATTGATGGTCTTCGTGATCATGAGATGCAAAGAACACTACGATTAGCTCGTCACAAGACGCTGGTTGATGTCTTATCCGCCGCCCTCGAATACGAGTCAGCTACGCAGGCCTCTGGCGGTTACAGTAAAGTTAGGACTGTAAAAGAGGAAGAAGATGAAGATAAACTTGACCAGCTCGTTAATATGATGAAAAGCATGACATACAAGAAAACGAAGACCATAAGATGCTGGAATTGTGGCGAAATAGGACACGTACGAAGTTCATGTAAGCATCCTAGGTACGACACAAATCAAGAAACTCACCATCAGGAAAACTAGAACGGGTCGGCCTTAGGGGGGCAGCTTCGACCCAGAACTCTTCCAAAGACCCTCTCATACTAATAGCTTCTTTGAAATGTCGTGAAGATAGTGTATATGTAGATGGAGAAATAAATGGTAAAAAGCATACGTTGTTGGTGGATACGGGAGCGACCAGAAGCATTATTCGCCCGACAGTTATAAACAGCCGTAAGAAACTGTTACCAACGAGGTTGCGACTGCGGACCGCTACAGGTGAAAATGCTAACATTCATGGAGAAATCCAGGTACAATTAGGAATTGGAGCAGAAAAGTTCGTCCATACTGTTATAGTTGCTGACATCGAAGAGGATGTTATATTAGGAATGGACGTAATGAATACGCATGGATTCCAATTGGATTTTAAAAATAAAGTAATCAAAGTTGGTAACGAGGAGGTATTTCTCCATCCACATGATGACAACACTATGCAAGCAGCCGTTAAAGAAGATACAGTCGTGCCTGCGAGAAGTGAAACGATAATAGTAGCGCGGCTACAGGGAATTGTGGACGAAGGAACACCTGTTATGATGGAGCCTTGGAATCATGACGACGAAGTTGGCCGTGGAATCATAATTGGAAAAGAATTAGTGACTTCGGCTAAAGAAATTCCTGTGAGACTTATTAATGTCAATGACTACCCAGTGACCATCAAGAAAGAGACAAAAGTAGGAACTTGTGTACCTGTCACATCCATAATCCGTCAGACGACAACGTCTGATAATTCCAACGATAAATTTGATCAAATGGTTGCGGTTGCTGGACAGTCTCTGAATCAGATTGAGAAAAGGAAATTAAGGGAATTTCTTCGGCAGTATCGTGATATTTTCGTACCGAAAGGAGGAAAGACGGGAAGAACTACCGTTGTTAAGCATAAAATTGATACTGGTAATGCTAAGCCAATTCGTCAAACAGCTCGACGATTACCACAGACGAAAAGAGAGGAAGCTGAAACGATTGTTCAGGAAATGAAGAAAGACGGGGTGATAGAACCTTCTACGAGCCCATGGGTCTCTCCGGTGGTCCTGGTTAAGAAGAAAGACGGAACAACGAGGTTCTGTGTGGATTACCGTTTGCTGAACAACGTTACCAAGAAAGATAGTTATCCTCTGCCTCGGATCGATGACACATTAGACACATTGGCTGGAAGTAAATTATTTTCCACTTTGGATTTGAAGTCTGGATACTGGCAGGTAGAAATGGACCCGGTAGATAAAGAAAAGACAGCCTTCACCACAGGATCTGGATTATGGCAATTCAACGTTATGCCATTTGGACTTTGTAACGCTCCTGCGACATTTGAGAGGCTTATGGAAAATGTGTTGAGAGGGTTATCTTGGAAAACATGCCTAGTTTATCTAGACGACATAATCGTCTTGGGGAGACATTTGAAGACCATCTGAAGAATTTAGAAAACGTTTTTAATCGACTTAAAGCTGCCCAATTGATGTTAAACCCCAAGAAGTGCCAGCTATTTCAAGGTAAAGTCAATTATCTGGGTCATATAGTCAGTAAAGAAGGAGTGGCCGTGGATAAGGGAAAAATCGATTCTATTAAGGAATGGCCAAAACCAACTGACAAACATCAAGTGAGAAGTTTTCTGGGACTGTGTACTTACTACCGGAGGTTTATTAAGAAGTTTGCAGATATCGCGAAACCATTAACGCGACTTACAGAGGAAGCAAGAGAATACCGCTGGGATGTAGACTGCCAGAATGCCTTTGAAACCTTAAAAAAGCATTTAATCACAGCACCAATTTTAGGGTATCCACTGCCAGAAGGAGAGTTCATCTTAGATACAGATGCAAGTAATGTGGGAATTGGAGGAGTGCTGTCTCAGATTCAAGGAGGACAGGAAAGAGTCCTTGGATATTTTAGTAAAGTTCTCTCAAAACCTGAGCGAAATTATTGCGTCACGAGAAGAGAACTTCTGGCAGTAGTGAAATCAGTAGAGCACTTCTATCAATACCTCTATGGAAGGAAGTTTTTAATCCGAACCGACCATGCCGCCCTTAAGTGGTTAATGCAGTTTAAGAATCCAGAGGGTCAGATAGCCAGGTGGATCGAACGACTCCAAGAATATGATTTTAAGATTGAGCACCGGGCCGGAGTTAGCCACCGAAACGCTGATTCTCTTTCCAGAAGGCCATGCCCAGCAGAGTGTTCTCACTGCAACAAAACGGAATCCAAGGAAGCAGCAGTGCTAAGAACGACGGTGGTTCACGACGACTGGACGCCTACCAAGATCAGGGAAGAACAAGAGAGAGATTCAGTTATACAGAAAATCCGAAAATGGAAAGAGGAAAACCGTCGACCACCTTGGCAAGAAATATCGAACCTAGGCTCAGTAGTGAAGACGTATTGGGCCCAGTGGGACTCATTTATCATGGAAGATGGCTTGCTCAAACGAGTCCTGGAAAATGATGACGGTTCAGAGAAGAGAAGACAGTTGGTGATTCCAAAGAGCAGAATAGCCGAAGTACTTCGTCAGTTACACGACAGTCCATCAGGAGGCATTTTGGTGTGAAGAAGACCCTTCAGCGAATTCGGGAACGGTTTTATTGGATGAACAGTTCCGACGATGTAAAAGACTGGTGTAAGAAATGTACTATTTGTGCTACGAGTAACGGGCCTTATCGAAAAAGGAGAGCTCCTATGAGACAATATAATGTTGGAAGCCCGTTTGAAAGAATAGCTTTGGACATTGCTGGGCCGTTTCCAGAAAGTGATAATGGAGGCAAGTACATGTTGGTAGTAATGGATTACTTCACTAAGTGGGTCGAGATTTACGCACTTCCAGACCAGAAGGCGGCCACCGTTGCAGATAAGTTGATCCAAGAATATATCAGCCGATTTGGAGTGCCTTTGGAGATCCATAGTGACCAAGGCAGGAACTTCGAAAGCGATTTATTCCAAGGAATATGTGATAGACTAGGTATGAAGAAAACAAGAACTACGGCTTATCATCCGCAATCGGATGGTATGGTAGAACGAATGAATAGAACAGTTGGCAAGTATTTGACAAAGATGGTGTCCGATCATCAGCGAGACTGGGACCAATATCTCCCGTTCTTCACAATGGCCTACAGATCTGCTGTTAATGAATCAACAGGCCAGACACCAGCCAGAGTCCTATTCGGACGCGAGATGCGACTACCTTGTGATCTAGAGTTTGGATGTCGACCTGGAGAAGATGTAGCAGGTGAAGATTATGTGATCGAATTGCGAAGAAGAATGGACGATGTACACGAGTTGGTCCGTTCCCATCTCCAAATCGCTAGTGACCGAATGAAGAAACGGTACGATACACAAGCCGAAAAGGGGTGTTTTAAGAAGAACGATAAAGTCTGGCTTTATAACCCCAAAAAGCGAAAAGGTTGTTCTCCCAAATTGCAGCAGTTTTGGGAAGGTCCATACCTCATTATGGAGAAGATCAATGATGTTATTTACCGAATAAGCAAGATCCCGAGAGGAAAGCCGATGATAGTACACCATAACCGGTTGGCGTCTTTCGAGGGTGACCACGACGTAGATGAAGAAGTGGAAGTAAACCAAGTCCAAGATGTGTCTGACCTCACGTTTGAGGAATTCATGGGTGCCTATGGAGGTACCGGTAAAGCAAGACATGGTGTTACCACTGAAGAAAGGCAAGATCTACTCGCGCTTCCCGATGACTATTCACTGGCCCTTACCATCCCGGCCAGTATCAAAGATGCACCAGGGTTGGCATCCGTCTTTCGAAGGAAGTTTGGTCGAGTTGCAGAACTTCAATGCCAAGTGCCAGCTCCTGGTAAAACCTTGAAACTTCAAGATGCATCACGTTACCTTTTCTACCTGGTAACAAAAGACACTGCCCGTGACCAACCTACCTACCGAGATGTATGGGAAGCCTTACTTCAGTTGAGAGAGCACATACTAGAGTCCGACGTGCAAAAGTTAGCCATGCCAAAGTTAGAGTGCCACCAATTAGATTGGAGGGTTATACGAAACATGGTGGAGGAAATCTTTAAAGACACCGAAGTCCAGGTGTTAGTCTGTTGCAATCCGCATAGTTACTGGTGCGGAGAGAAAACTGTCCCTTGTCATTTCTATACAACTGGAAGGTGTAAAAGAGGGTCCAGTTGCCGATATCAGCATGCCGCTCCAGTTCCAGTCCCGACAAGGTTCCAGGAGGAACCATCTTTTAAGAGGGGGGCAATGTTACGATTTTAAATGTTATGGCATATAGAACTGTAAATATTTTATGACTAATTCTTTTTATTGATTCTCGTAATTTGTAGGTCAAAAATATACCTGAGCTTAGCTACCAGTTGTTTACCAGAAATCTCTAGACACTAATTTTGGTGAATCATCCACGTCTCGAGGTTGAAAAACGAGTCGAGCGCCTTCACCAAAATACGAGACTATTCAAGAAGTCCGCCGAATTTTCTGGATGACACAGTTGTGTATATAAATGAAAGATTTTTATTGAAGAAGGCAGTCATAAGAAGATCGGTAAACGCGGTTTACTTGTACGAAACGTGAAATAAATACATTTGTAAAGTTGTTTAATAAATTAGTAATTAGCTATCGTGAGTTTTAATAAATTAGATTATAGACAATAAATTAGAATAAAGACATATAAATTCGAACTATATAAATATATAACATTATTTTTGAAAAAATTTGGTTTTAAAGTAAAAATTGTTTTTTAATTTTAAAAATTAGCTTATCTAATAAATATTTCTCTTAAATTTTACATAAGTACAAAACATAACTTTGAAAAACTTTTTTAAAACAAAAACAATTGAGTTTATAAATAAGTTAGAATAGTGACCAATTACAAATAAGCCTCGATGTCATGAATACCAATTTACAATTTTTATTTTTGACAATTATATTGCTAAAAATGAAAATTTTGTTAAATATTCTTTTTTATTTGATAATAAAAAAGAAGATTTATTTATTAATAATAGATGCCTGAAAAATATATGTATTATATAATAATAAAATATTGAAAACTTTGTTTTCAAATTTTCCACAAAATTTATTACAATATCTTATGACTACACAAGAATTTTAAATTTGTCATTTAAATAATGATTATCACCTAGAAGGTGATTTGACGAAGGCATTTGACAGAGTTCGCCTGGGAGACATTCTAAATATATTAATAGAAAATGAAACACCGACCAGTATAACAAAGATACTCCATAACCTAAACAACAACAACGTAACCAAAGTTAGAGCAGGAGACGAATTCACTGAAAATATTCCAACACCGGGAGGAATTAGACAAGTTGACAGTTTAAGCCCCTTCTTGTTTAATCTTCTCATGGGCAAAATTATCAACAAAGTAACATCTCTTAATCTCGGATATAGAATGGGCAACAAAAGAATTGGTATGGTGTGCTACGCAGACGATGCAGCAATTATTGCCGAATCAGAAAATGATCTCCAAAGGCAGCTCTTTCAGTTCTTTCAAACAAGCCGACTATTAAATATGAACATCTCTACCAACAAAACTAAATGTATGACAATAGCAAAAGATCCGCTCAGATGTAAGTTAGTGGTTGAGGATAACCCCATAGAACAGGTGATGCAATTCAGATATCTGGGCATAGATATATCAAGCACCCATGACCCAGTAAAGGACCTGAGGAGTCAGATCAACAAAGCATCTGCACTGTCAGGATGTCTGCGGGAGATAGTCTGGTCTAATCCGTATATGCGCACAGATAGTAAAATTAGAATCTATAAGACTTGCATACGACCGATCATGACATATGGCATAGAAGTGCGCGAAGATACCAACAAAACGAAACAGATGCTAAGGGTTGCCGAAATGAAAACCCTAAGAACAATAATGGGGAAAACAAGAAGGGACAGAGTGAGAAATACAAACATTAGAGAGCAGTGCAAAATTCAAGATATTGTAAGATGGGGAAGACAGCGCAAGAGGATGTGGTACAACCATGTAAGACGAATGGAGGAGAATAGACTCCCAAAAATTGCCCTAGAAAACAATCCGCCTGGTTCAAGACCCCCCGGAAGACCACCTAAAAGATGGAGGGATAGTTGGCAATCTACCTCCCAAGAAATTAACCAGAGGCAGCTTCAGAATTAAACAGATCGAAAGATCTACAAAAAGTAGAAGAAGAAGACCTAGAAGGTGAAGTGTCTATGTAGAATCTATTTTTCCATTATGGAAATCTCTTTTACGTTCTGCTATGCGTTTGTTAAAAGTTCTATCAGTTTGACCGATGTAAGTTTTTGGGCTGACGCCACTTAAGTTTGTATACACCACTGTGTAAGTGCTTCTTATTTTGGCTTTTGTTGCTTTTAATATATTTTTCCAAGTTGTATATATGTAATTAAGCAGAATGTACTGGGCTTTTTCTCTGGTGGTGGAAATACTAATTTCAGGGCTTTCTTGTGTAGTTGTTGATTTAAAATTTTATTTGTTTGTTCGTTGTACCCCTTGTTTGCTGCTATTTGCCTAATAATATTTAATTCTACCTCAAATTTCTATTTGACATCGAAATTTCTATTAAACGATGTAACATGCTATAGTAGGCTGCCAATTTATGTTGGGTACTCTATATTATTAAACTTTACTCCAAACTCGTTTTTAGGACAGTTACAATTTCATTTCTAAGTAGCATTTCAAAATTGTTGCTTGTCAAATTTCCTTCTATAAAAAACGGACCAATTGACTGAGTACCCACTATACCCAAACATACATTTAATTTTTGCTTCTTTTTCAACAATTTCTTGAAAAACTATTGATTTAAATAAAAAAAAAATATTTTCATGTCATTTAGTTTTTTTTTCAGAAGCCGTTTGTTGTTGTCATTTAGCTAAGTCCATATTAGTATAAATTCTTACTGCAAATATCTACACAGAAAACACAAACTACTGAGGATTTCTGTCTTTCTAACACAAACTAAACATGTCCACAAATTCCCTCCAGTCATAATTAATAACATTATGCCCTTTACGAATGCACTAACGACGACACAATCACCAGAACCCGCTCATATCATAAAGCGCCACGTTGCTATTACGTTTTCTGTGATGGTCAACACAATTTCGGCTCCAGGCAAACGTAAACATCACAGTATTTAAAATAATACAAAGCTGCTAGTTGTGTGTATCCCAAGTTATAATCTATTCGAATTTTGATGCTGGCGAAACAGAGATTAAATTATTAAGCCCAGAGGATTATCGCGTCTGGGGCTTTATCGTGAGTTAACAAAAACAAGTAGAATATAAAAATATGTGGTAATATCTTACGACATAAGTAAATTGGAAGTGGTTTGTTTGGGAAAAGCGCAAATATTGTCACAATACACTTTTTATCAACGCCGTTAGTTTATCAACATTTATACAGGCACTAATAAAACTAAAATAACTGAAATATTTAATGAAATATACAAGGCAGGAAAAATACCAGTAGATTGGCTCAAGTCGGAGTTCGTAATCTTGCCAAAAAAAAACAGGAGCAAAAGATTGTCGCAGTCCTAGTATCTCAGTTATCGCGTTAATTATCTTTAACATTGATTCAATGCGGGTTTATTGCTATCTAATTAACCATAGAGAGCTTTCCGAGTAACTTGATGTTGGGTTCGTTTATAACTACAGTATTGTGCGAATTAATGGAATCACTGTGAATTTTTTTTCATTTTTTCAATATTCACAGTTGGCAACACTACCTATACAGTTGACAGCTGACCAAGCATTGAAAACATAACCTTACTATGTGTTGGTGTGTTTGAGTGTGTTTTAGGTCATTTCCTACCAAGCTTGTGTTGTTTTGGGGGTTTTTGTACTATTTTGTGTTGTTTTTGGTTTTATTCCAACATGGATATTACGCCTAGGAAGTGTGAAAAGATTGTCACGTTGAGTGAACACACCAATATGTCACAAATAGAGATTGCTAGAACGTGTGGAGTGAGTCAGGGGGTAGTAAGCAAAATTTTGAAGCGTAAACGAGAAACGGGATCAGTGGATGTGAAAAGGTTAGGAAAATGTGGAAGAAAGAAAAAACAACACCAGCAGATGATAGATTTTTACTTCGAAAGAGCAAATTGGACCCAAGAAAATCAAGCCAAGACTTACAACAACAACAGCTATAGTGATTCATGACTCAACTGTTCGTAGAAGACTTTTGGAGAATGGTAGAAGGGCAATTCGTCCACAGAAAAAACAGCTTCTAACTGAACGAATGAAGAAACAAAGGCTACTGTGGGCCAAAACATGCTCTAATTGGACTGTAGGCGACTGGAAAAAAGTCCTATTTACAGATGAAACCCATTTTATAGTTCAGGGACAGCGGTCGAAATTCGTCAGGAAGTCTGACAATGAAAAGCTTACACCATCTCATATTGATCAAACTGTAAAACATCCAGTCAAGAAAATTTTTTGGGGATGTTTTTCATACATGGGGGTTGGATCTTTGGTGCCAATTGAAGGCATGATGAACAGCCAAAAATACAAATCTATGTTGGAAAAGTATTTGGACAAACAACTCCAAAAATGTCAACCCCAAGGAGGAGCGATTCTTCAACAGGATTCTGCTCCCTGTCACAAATCAAAGGAAATGATAGCATTTTTCAAAAATAAGAAGATTAATGTTTTAGATTGGCCCGGTAATTCGCCCGACCTCAACCCCATTGAAAATTTATGGGCCATTTGCAAAGGTAGACTGCGAAAAATCGACTGTACCACTAAAACAAAAATGATAGAAGCGGCCATTCAGGTTTGGTATCGAGATGAAAGGATATCTGACAACTGCCAGAAACTCATAGAATCTATGCCAAAACGGGTAAAAGCAGTAATTGCTGCCAAAGGGGGACATATTTCCTACTGAATGATGTAAGTTTACCTTTATAATTTTGTCAAAATATAATTTTTTACTAAATAAACTGTTTTTTCATTAAAACAGCCTATGATTCCATTAATTCGCACAATACTGTACGTCTAGAGTCTTGCACTAATATTATTTTTTTATTAAGTGAAGTATAAATATAAAATATAGGGACAAAATGGGAAATACAAGCAGAAATATCAATATGGACTCAAGAAAAATGAGCTATTAACTATAATGCAAGTGTATACATTCAACCAATGAGTTAGTACTGCCGGCAGACGGATGCTTCCCAAGTCCGGTGTACGAGGCTGCTAAGGCGGGTTGTACAACTTTGTGAAGATTGAGGAGACAAATAGAGTCTGCTGCTAAAGTTGGCTTCAGGCTGGTTCTGTAGGCACTGGAGAAGATTTTATGTGCTACTGCGATGACTAACAAGATCAATTTAATAAAGTTTCCAGGACGCTAGTTTGGGAAGAAGAATTTACGAGATGATATCCTTTTTAGAAGATGCTCCTCTGATTGACTCTAGGATCGTCTGACTACGAACCAGCCTCCGAACCAATCATTCGAGTCCTCATCACTATTCTTTCTAGAGTAAGTTAGTCTTTCTTCCCAGAGTTTCACATTCCAAATATTTTTTTATTAGTAGGTGATGCTCCCTCATGATCGGTATGCTCTGTGTCCATTGAAGACTTGACGAAACCCAAATTTAGCATTACCGAATACTCCAAGATGTCGTTTTCATTATGAGTAGGACACAATGTCCTGACTAGCGAATCAGAGATGGTATATCTTGAGATCGGTGTTTGCCCAGATGCACCAGATCAGGAGATCCCGTCGAGAAAGCTTGTGGCTTTTTGCGAGGCCACAACTCTTTTAATAGATTCTGAGGACAGAAGTGTGAATATTGTGCTTCACCGCTACTCTTAAAAAGGGATCCTCGTCGTCCTTTGATGCACCGGAGACTGGGCTGTCACTATGGTCGAATCCGCACGTTAAGAAGTGATATAATAGCCAGCTGTAGATGGTTTAAGTATCGTAAAGTTTCTGTAATCGCTCTACCTTTCATAAACTATCACCACAACTATATTATGTAAGTCAAATTTTACTAGATGGACTGTACGCTAACATTATAATCCAAGTTTTAATGGAAGTTCTTTAAATATCTTTTTACAGAATGTCCAAAAATATTCTTCATTAAATTAAAAATACTATTTTCCCAAACATTTTCTTCTTCTAATAATTTTCTAAAAAGTTTACTTAAACTACAGCTATACCATTGAAGTAATTTTTCTTCAGCTCAAATTGTCTTACATGATATTTCTTGAAAGTGTATTTCCCTTCACGATGTTCCAAATACTTTATTCTTTTTTTTTAATATTTTCAATACCTCATACTCTTTGTTTATTCTTCAAAGTACCTCAGCATTTCTTATTTGAACCCTGTATGTTTTTTTTAAATGCGATACATCTCCGACACAGGAACCACTCAACTACATCTCAACATTCTATTAAACACTGACAAACACATAGCAGCGCCACATATGGATCCGTAGACCAAGGTGTGAATTCTAGTTGCAAAAGAACTTCCCCATTCTGTTAAAGATATAACGAGCCATCTCGATCACAGTTACTTAAAAGTCTGGATTACAGAAGATCTGAATCCGAAATCAGAAATGTTCTCAACAATAGAGCAATGAGGAGCAGCCTTTTTGAAGATGAGGAAATTTCTGAGTAACCAAAGACACAATCTGCAAATCCGATTTCGGATGGTAAAATGTTATATCCACTCTACTCTTCTTTATAGTGTCGGAAGCCTGGCCTGTTAATGTTGACTTAATGAGAAAACTGGAAGCTTTTGAGATGTTGCTTTTTACGAGATTTTCAAAGATACCATGGACCGATCATATTGCGAACGAAATCTTAACGAAGTAACAAAGAAATAAGTCAAAAGCGACGCCACAACACTTCGAAATAGGAGACCTAGTCCTGGCCAAAAGAGAAGTGAATTGTAAGTTTGATAGTCTTTATGCAGGTCCTTTCATGATAACAGAGGTAAATAACATTAACTGTAAAATTAAGATAGATAACGGTAAGATCAAGGAGGTGCATAAAAAAAGGCTATGCGTTTAAAATTCAGAAACCCAGTAAACGAAGTAATATGTGAAAACGGGAACAATTATATTGATATTGAACTTTTTTTTTGTTACTAAATATGAGGAAACATGTACCAAAAATTTGTATATAATTCTATAAATATGTATATGTACATACTGAATATAAATAATGTATGTATGTACAGTAATCAGTTAATGACACGAAAAATGTTCTTCTTTCAGAAGGGAGAATAAAAACAGTTTATGTAAATTGATTGAAAACGAACGGCACTTAGAAAATTTTTCTTCTGAGGGACAAGTATGTAACAGGATTTAATTAAGCATTCAGAAATCAGATCTAGGCAAAATCCTATTGCTTATTGCTAAATGCGATTGTTTGTTTATGACATTGAAAATATCGGTGTAACTAGAACACGCGCTGACCTAGTGAAATTTGTAATCGAAATCGAATGTAATCGAAAACTTATTAAATAATGTGTACAAATTATATTAAAAACATGAATGCATAAACAAAACGGAAGCGAGTTAAATACCCGAAAATTAACGGGAGTAGATTATTAACAATAATTAAGAGTGAACAGTCGAAGATAGTGTTGTCATCCGTCAACTGGGTACTCTCTCTCTTATTGCAGTTAGAGAACTAATAAAGTAATTATGAGTATCCAGTGAGTTCGAGTTAATCAACCACATGCAGGCGGTAAACTACCCTTAGAGTTCCACTATATGGAACTCTTGATGAAAGCAATCTAATAAACATTATATGATTATCCAACATTATTATAAACGAGCGGATCCTGACTGAAATTAACACTTTGGCTACTGTGTATACCATTTCTGGTACACAGTTGATGTTTACCAGAAACTGCGTGTACCAAATTTGGTCACATGAAATGGTAATGTTTCAAGCTGTGTGTACATTTGGTGAACACAGTTCTGATGGTTTAAATGCATATCTAGGTTCCTACAGTTTACTGCTAAATTCTGACGAAGCAGTTTGGGACTTAATCAACAGATGGCTGTACTATGACCGATTTTTTAAAATTATGGCGAAGCAGTTTGAGACTCCTTCAGCAGATGGCATATTATGGCCATTTTCTGACTTGCAGAAACTTGTTGTTTGTGCAATATTAGTCTTGTGTGTTTACGGTTCTAAAATTAGTACTTAAAATGTCAAATAAAAAATTAAGTGATGCTGAACTACGTGAAATAGCCGAGAATATGAGTGAAATGAAGTATGGAGATCAAGATTCATGTTCTTCTTCCTCTAATTTAGAAATTAACAGTGATGGACAAGAGTTAGAATTCGAATCTGATCTACAATCTCTCAACAACGATTCTGAACCTGATAATTGTTTAAATAATCCTAATCCTAATGTCATTTGGAATAATTGTGCAGGTAATAAATAAATTAGTATTCACTTTTATAGTTTTGAGTTTATAATTTTGTAGGTAATTTGAACACATTTACTTTCACGGAAGATTCAGGATTCTCCCAAAGTTTTTTTGCACAAAGGGAAGGAGATCATCCAATTCATTTTTATAAATTATTTATTGACAACGATATCTTATCACTTATTGCCGAGGAAACCAACAGATATGCTGAACAGAAAATAGTATCAGGAATTACAAATGAAACATTAACAAAAACAGCATTATTGGGATAATGGAGAAACACAAATCAATCCGAAATTTTTGTTTTCTTTGGTCTTCTAATATGGATGGGTTTGGATCGTAAACCCACTTTAAAAAATTATTTTAGCACCAATATGCTGTACAAAAATGAATTTGGAAAATTTGTTCACATGTCCAGGATAAGGTTTGAGCTTCTTTTGTCCAATTTGCACTTCTCAAACAACGAAATTGGCTCAGATGATAGGCTCAAAAAATTCCTTCCCTTGCAAAATTTGTTAATCAAGAAGTTTCAATCAGCATATACTACTGCAAGAATGTGTGTAAAGATGAGAAGATGATTCCTTTTCGAGGCGACTGAGCTTTCGCCAATATATACCCGGGAAGCGTCACAAATACGGTGTGAAATTTTTTAAACTATGTGGAGTGAAAGGTTACACATACAATTTTAAAATTTATACAGGAAAAGAGCAAACACCTAATGAAAAGCCAATTGGTACAAAAGTGGTGCTACAGCTTATGGAACCACTTTTACATTCAGGTCGCGTTTTGTGCACAGATAATTATTACACTAGCGTGAATTTAGCACACGAACTTCTGAACAAAGATACACATTTATTAGGCACACTGAGAAAACACAGGAAGCACAATCCAAAAGTAGTAAGTGAGGCTAAATTAAAAGGGGGTGAATTAGTCATGAGACATAGTAACAGTAAAATCATAATTGGAAAATGGAAAGACAAAAGACATGTCATGTTTCTCACTACGGAGTCTGTGCCTAAAATAGTGGACGTGCCAACAAAAAGGGGTGTCGTGAGAAAGCCTTCCACAATCGTGCAGTATAATAATGTGAAATCATTTATAGACGTCTCTGATCAAAAAGCATCATATTCATCAGCAGTACCTAGGGGTATTAAGTGGTATAGGAAAGTTTCAATTGAACTTTTGGTTAACACATCTATTATAAATGCACATACTGCATACGAGGCTATAACAAACAAAAAGATAAGTATCACTAAATTTAGAGAAGAAATCCCCTCAGAAATTTTTCGTAGTCAAAAAATTCATGAAAAATTTGGATGATCGTCGTGTTAACCAAGAAAGAAATCACAAACTTTCCGAAGTGGAACAGAGAGGTCGTTGTACAAGATGTTATAAAAATAATAGTGCTAGAAATGGACGTAACTTTGCTATAAAAGAAACAAAACGTGTTAAAACATCTTGTCTAGTTTGTGTACCAACTGCTTTTTTGACACTCATTACTGTCAAGCAAAAAAATTAACATTGTGTCCAAAAATTATACACATAGTTTCTAAGAAGATAATTACGCATTTATTTCTGCCACAAACTGTTTGTACCATTTTTTGACACGGCCCTTACACATGATTTTTTTTTCAAAAAAATACCTAAATGTTGATATGTACATGTTTTTAGTATTAAATATTGTGAATTTTACCAAAATATAGTTTCAGTTTCTGACAAAAAACTTCAAATGTATAGCCAGTAGCCAAAGTGTTAGACTGTATTTACGTCTTTTATGCGGATTCTGAAGAGAGAAAGCTTTCACAAGACTCTTTTTCTTGTACACTCTGAACCATATATCTTATGAATATCAAATAAAATGCTCTAAAGATATTAGATTTAAAATGATATAAATATATTAGATCTTGACATTACTTAGACATTCTTGTATAAAGAGGTTTTTAAATAGCAACCGACCTGAAACCAAGTTTTTTTTTCAGCATATTATTTATGTCAGGAATTATCGAAGTGGTCTTCACATAAATTTTAACAAAAACTTCCTCTGTCGGTATTAGAAACACCAATCTGTCAAAAACTTTCCGACATAACTGGTTTGAGTTGCAGCAAATCCGCGAATATGTAAAACTAGAGATTATTATCGCCGCAAACAAAAGCTCGTTTAATCTCGATTTCGAGTACATTGGAATTACACCAGATTTAAACTTTGAACATACGGAACTTTTATACGGATCTGTATTATTTAAAGTCCGGAGTTTTGCTCTGTTTGTCAAGTGCTGGAATCGTGTTGATCAACAAAATTAATTTATTTGGAGCCAAGACACGTTACAGTGATAAAGACACGGAAATTACGGAGAGGTTTTGATATCAATTAACACGGCTTTCACGAGTATTCCTTGAATGTATCCAACAATATTTAACATAATCTGTTGAACATAGAAGACACTGATACGCATCTGAATACATACGGACGACTTAAGACGTATTTTAACGCAGTGGGGTGTATTTTGTGCAGTTGGAACGCATTTAAACGCACTTGCATCATTTCCCTTGGCCTTATGTGCAATATTTGTCGTAATATTGGTTTCTAATTATGCTTTGTAGTTCTGCCTTACTGTCCGTTTAAAATTATTCCTTAAAATATTTTAAGGACTTGTAAATGTGCGAGATTAAGTTGTTCTCCGGTGATCTCAGGATGATGGTCAAAGATCTACAGTCTCAGGATCCCAACTATCGTTTAGCACACATACAATCAGATACGCACCGACTTAACGCGTTTGGTTAACATCGTATGCATTAATTTCCATAGCAACCCACTAATTCATCAGTCACTTTACAATTACATTACAAATGGATACCACATCTGTCAATGCAGCATTATTAAGAGAAGGTCTGAGCCGGAGGACCATCCTACGATGTCCTACTACAAGGGGGAGGCCGTAAACGAATAACAACATAGAGAGATAATATATTTTTTGTATCGAAATCCCTGAAAAATCAACATTTGATTGGTGCTAATCTTAAAGAAGAGCTTAGAGAGGTCCTATGTGTGGTTATCAGCGTTTGAACAGTCAGAAGGAAACAGAAGGCAGCCAACCTGACACCAAAAAGGGCAGCTACGGGTCCCAAGCTAACTGGAGCCCAAAAGCAAAGGCGATTAGAATTTGCTCGCGAACACTGGATTGGGACGGCTATCATTAGAAAGTAGGATCTACCTACATGGCAACGACAAGCGGCTTGGAGTCTATAGAAGACCAGGAGAGCGATTTGCTCAATGTTGTAAACGAGAAATTGTGTCATATGGAGGTAATTATTGTATGTTTCGGGCAGGCATTTTCATGAATGAAAAAACCGAGTTGGTTTTCATGCGTAGTGGAGGACGTAAAAGAGGTTTAACCACGGAAATATTTTGAAAAAACATGTGGTTCCATACGCGGAATTTATTGGTGATGCCTTTATTTTAATGCACGATGCCATACCAAACGAGTCACCACCACATATCTGACTGAGATATAAATTGAGCTGTAGATCTCTAGTTGTAACTGGCGACTTCTAACAATAATTCAAGAATTACAATTAAACAAAAAACTTAGCTATTTCCATGACAATATCATTTAAACCTTTTTCGATCGTTCACTGCGCGGAAAGGCTGCTCTACACCCACTCCGGTCCAACCTCTTATATTCCGCAACTATGAGTTCTTTCTTCTTTTCCCTAGATAATTCTCTTTGTCAACCATTTTCCATCCATTCCTGAATGTAGGTATGTAGGAATGTAGGTAATCCACTGTTTTCCTGCCACTGCTCTTATGTTATCTACTTATCTTTTTTGAGGTCTTCCCATGCTTCTTGTTGTCGTCCTTGGTCTCCATTCTAGAATTCTCCGTGTCCACCTGTTGTCATTATATCGGGCTACGTGACGTGCGCAGTGCCATTTCATTTTTGTAGTTTCTTCCACAATATCCCCAATCTTCGTTCTACGTGTTATCTCGGTGTTTCTAAACTTATCTCTCAATGATATTCCAAGCATGATTCGTTCCATTGCTCTTTGCGTTGTTTCTAATTTTTTAGCAGATTTTTTGGTAAGGGCTACTTTCTCCAAGACGTATGTACAAACTGGTAATATGCATGTGTTATACACATATTTCTTTAGGTTTACAGGAATGGAGGTGTTTTTCAAGATATATGCTAGTTTACCGAAAGCGCCCCATGCCAGTTGTGTTCTTCTTTTAATTTCAGCATCTTGATTTTGTTTTCCTAGTTTAATGACATGACCTAGATATACATAATGTTCAACATTTTCTATGGTATTATTTTGTATTGTTATATTTGTCCGGTCTCAGCTCAGTATTTTTGTTTTACTGTAGGTCATTTTTAAACCTACCGCTCCTGAAACTGTTTTTAATTGTTGTAACATATCATTTAGGTCTTGGATATTATCGGCTATTAAAACTATGTCATCTGAGAATCTCAAGTGGTTTAAGTATGATCCGTCGACGTTGATACCCTTGTTGTTCCATTCTAGTTTCTTAAAAATGTCTTCTAGAGCAAGGGTAAATAGTTTGGGAGAGATGGTGTCTCCTTGTATTACTCCCTGTTTTAGTCTTATGCGATAAATTTTTTGTGCTTTCGTCCAGCTTTATCAGCACGGTGGCATTTTCATATATGTTTTTAATTATGTTAGTGACGAAATCGACGAACACCATATGAATTGGAACGTTACACTCGGTGCATTTTTCCATTAGTGTTCTTATGGGGTGCAAGTGATCTATTGTACTAAAATGTTTTCTGAATCAGCCTGCTTGATAGGTTGATAGAAATTGAGCTGGTTATGATTTTAGTTAGTAATTTATACAGATGTGATAGCAAGGATATTGGTCGGTAATTCTCGATGTTTGCTTTGTCTCCTTTCTTGAATAGTAGAATGACTTCGTAGATGTACCATTCTTGAGGAATCTTTCCTTCATCAATTACTTTATTAAATAAAATATTTAATACCTGTTCCATTTTTCTGCCACCAATTTTCAACATTTCAACTGTAATCTTATCCTCTCCCGGACATTTATTCGTTTTTAGTTGATTTAGGGCCATTCTTATTTCATAGTGGGTTATATCCGGTATTTATTCTGAACCGGTATTAATTATTGTTCGTTCAGTACGTCGTTGTTGTGGTTGTGTATTTACCGAGTATAATTTAGTGTAGAATTTTTCAATGGCCTCGCTTATTTCCTTTCTGTCTCGGACGGTGACGTTTTCTCATTTTTTATTTCTATGATTTTTGTTATACCGCTTGAGTTTTTTACTTTCAGTACTTTCATATTGCAGTTGTCTTATATTATATCTTTTATTAGATTGTTAGTATAGTTTCTATGATCGTTCCTAATTTCTTTCTTCAGGTTTTTGTTTAAACTTTTGAAGCTATACGAAGTTCGATCTATTCTGTTTCGTCTTTCTAAGAGTATTTCTAAGAGTTTCTCGAGTATTTTAATTGTATTAGGTTGGAGTTTAGATGTTTTGACTGTTTTCTGTAGCTGATATTTAACAGCTCCCGAAATCTATTTAGCAATTTGAGAACATCGTAATTGCTGGTATGTCTAATCTAGGAAAATTACAGCATTCTTCGGTAGAACCACATCTCAAACGCCTTTACGTTATTCATTGTGTCGACATTTAGCATCCACGTTACAAAACCATAAAGAAAAATAGACCACACACAACATTTAAGAGTGCTTAATCTCGTTTGAGTAGTTAGATTTCTGTTGTGAAGTGTGGTCTTCCATTTAATGAATGCTCTACTTATCATTATGATTCAGTCCGTTACTTTTTCTTCGCATGTGATTTTAGTCACAACTTTAAATATTTAAAGTGTGATACTAATTTGATTGTATGTTCGCCAATAGTTACCAATGTTGGTGGAATATGAATTTTACTCGCTGCCATTTATTTTGTCTTTTAATTGTTTATATAAAAGGAGGGACCTCCAACTCATTTTTGTGTAAATGTTCGGAGTTATTTAGTTCAGACAATGAATTAGTAGATTAGGTAGTATTAAAGGGCCTCCTCGTTCACCCGATTTGAAACTCAAGGCATATTTTTATTGGCGATACTTGAAAAGTTCAATTTATAAATTTAAACCAAGTATTATCGATGATTCCATATTAATTTCTATAGAAACATAGAGAAATATAATAGACGCATTCTTCCGTCGTTTAGGATACTGTCAAACTGACAACGGAGGACATTGTTAACACTTGATTAAATAGACATTAATTAAGAAATGTAGTACACTTTTATTTATTATGTTTACTTATATTTATAAATTTAGTACAAAATTTGAATCTAAAATTAAAAATCGAAAGTATTGTATACGGTTGAACTGGTGTTGAAGTGGAGATTTCAATAAAAGTACAATAGACAGGCTGTTGTATTTAAAAAATCAAAGTGACTAATGATATCAGTAAAATTGTAAATCTGGCAACGTTGTAAACATCAAATTTTAAATGTTCATATTGCAAAATAGGCATATCCATGTTTTTGTATGATTCAGGCTATACATTTAAGAAATAATTAGACATTTCAAGATGAATATTTATAACAACTTACCTATAGTGGAAGAAGGATCAACAGGGTTAGCATCTTTATACCAAAGGATCTCTGGAGTGGGTGTTCCTTCGGCCTGACAGTTCAGAATGATCGCGTCCCCCAGGTTAACGTAGATTATATCTTCGGGGGTCACAACGAACCTGGGGGGCGCGTGCACATCCAGGTGGAACCAGGTTCCGTTCTTCGGCTGGTTGGGGGGACGGTTGAGGAACACCACTTTGCATTCATACCTAAATACATCAAGTGTAAAATTAATATGTCAAATTTAAATATAAAAACATTCTTAAATGTCAATTGTTAACGGATAAACTTCAATTGTCAAAAGTGGTCATATACTAGATGACCGTAAGGACGATATAGAGTCAGAACCTGTCTAGCGTGCTAGCCTGGGTATATAGGTATATAGTACCAAGGGACGAGTGCAAATACTGTATAACCAAATAAACACCAGCTGCAAAATAAGAAAGGGGTTAGCGAGACAAAATAAAAAAGAGATAACCCAAAGAAGAACTCAGACATCAGTGATTGAGTCTACTAATAATAATATAACGAAAACGAATGGAGAGGCGACCCCAGTAATTACCCCAATTAGGGTCCTACACATTAGGATCCTAGGTTACACATCAGGATAAAATTAAGCTCTATCGGATATTGAAGAATAGATTATACAGATTGAACCAATTTAAAACGGATCATACAATTTAATATATGTCTGTTTGGACTGCATATGAAATAGTGGACCAATATAAAACTATCCGTCTCGCAACAATGTTGTTTGCGTAACAATGTTGCCAATCGCCGTGTAATAATCCGATTTGCGGATCTTTTTGAGAGTTATATCTTCTTCGTATCTTTAAATAAATCGGATATTTGCCTATATTTTTCATTGTATTTACCAATCTACTACAACAGACTAATAACAAAAATAAACTTAATGGTTTGTAGTTATTTTCTTTTTTTCTTGTAAACACCTTATTTGAGAAACATCTAAAGGAATGGGGTTGGCAACACCGCTCAAAGAAGGGCTTGTCTAAGAAATCGATAACTGGTTTGACAGCATAATAAAATCGTAGATTTATGTGTAGCTTTCAATTTTTATGATTTCAGAATCCAGCAGCCCGCTGAAGTATTGGATTTTTATAATATAATTATTTGACAACCTTTTGTTGGCCAACCACCTACAGCAAAATTGAGCCGAAATACATAATATTTCGTATGTTCCGAATTTATTTCGTTCAATCTGTATACAACATATGTGCTGGAGGATAAGTAAAGTTAATTGAAGGCCGTATGGAACAGACGGATTTCAGAGGAAATAAAGAATCGACGCAAAATATGTAAGAATCTTAACAAAAAAATTCACAAGGAAAAGTTCATTTTCTGTAGTCGGCTGTATACCATATATCATAAATTTCTTGTAAAAATCCTTTATATAAGGTATATTTATATAAAAAACCGTTTCGGGAGTTTTCTATCTTATGTCTCATCTCATCTCGAATAAATGAACGTGTGATAATTGTGATGCCTCTTATGTAGGTAGAACCATTAGAAAGTTATCTACTAGAATTTCAGAACATTTGAAAAGACCAAACTTTTCAAGTTTTGGTCAACACTTATTATCCAGTAAATACAATTTTAACACCAATACCAGTTCGTCTATTTTACATGACATTAGTAGAAAGAAAAACTATTTGGAGTTGGATTTATTGGAAGATTTGGAGATCACAAAGGAAACAAATGGAAACTCTCACTGTCTTAATACTCAAATTAATTTAAATTGTACTAAATTTAAACCTCTTTTTAAAAACTTTATTGCAGCTTTACCTCGTAGTGAACCCAGCTCGGCTGTTTAGACTTCCTGCACTGAGTATACCCATTAAGAATTTATTAATTTCGTACTTTGATCAACATTACTATTTTATTCTTCAATAATTTACAAAACTAGCTTGCTCAGGTTCAGTTGATCTATATTTGGCGTTAATTACACTCTCCATAAGAAAAATATCGTGGCTTCGTAATCTACGTGAATGGTTCGGGTGTAGTTCGATTGAACTTTTTAGGCGCGCTGCTAACAAAGTCGCAGTGGCCATGATGATTTCCAATCTCCGCTAGGAGTGGCACGAGAAGAAGAAGAAGACACTCTCCATACATCTCTCTGCGTAACTTAGATATACCATCTCCACAGTTGTATATTTCAACATCTCCCACTGTCAGTTGGTCTTGAGTAACGCTTTTAGATATTAATTTTATAGTTCTCCCATTGACTGGGGGTTTAACTGAATTACTTGGATTATACCCCATTTATACACTGCTTTCAATTTTTGGTTGTTTAATTTTTAGTATTTTAATTTCATACTCAAATTTCTTCTTTTCTACAGTATTGATAGTGCCTGGTAGACCCTTTTATTGTAGTCAACCACCCACTGCCTAATAGATTATTTAGTTTATTGTTTGCATCCATACTTTACGTCCACTTCAATTGCTCTCAAACTAACACCCTAATCATTACAGACAGGTTTAAGTGTGAAATCTGGATTATGCAATCTAGTTAAAATATTCTATATGTCATATTTCATCAGTTGATTTCCTGTGGTAGTGTCAGTTGGACCTTTGGTCAATGCTTAGTTACATAGAATTTTGAAATGTGCAGAACACATATCCATGATTGTGACTATCCATCCAAGCTGTCAAATGTCACATGTCACCTTAACATTTCCTTTGCTTTGCCTATTTTTTAAATAATTTTAAACTGTTTGTCTCTGTTTAGTGCAGTGCTATACCCGGTTCGCTAATCCCAGTCCGAACTGTCTAGTGATTTTAGTAATTATTTTTTTGCGAAGTTAGTTACTTTTTGACAGACTCGAAGTGGCTGGAAAATACTATACAACCAAGCATACGTGCTCTTAGTCAATATTAATGTAAACAAAAGTAAATAAAATAGAACTTTGCCGACAATCAATATTTATTTATTTACACCGTATAATGTATTGATAACAAATAATAAAATTATTTATTGTACAAAATAAAAAAGTGGGATTAAGTTCTACAAAATTAACAAGTCAAAGTGAGGTTAAATAAGAATAAGACACAGCAAGTTCCTTATGTATTTACAACATTTATATAATTCGATAAATACATTTTAATGATCAACTTACATCAACAGGGTTTTCATTCGGTAAAAAAAATGGTAGGCATTTTGAATAAACCTTTGTGCAGTTTTATTACCTTGTAATCTAGGAACAGCATCCTTACTAATCTAAAAATATTAACTTTAAAAAAACTTTTTAAAAAACATTTTATCATATTTATTAAGAAAAACTTACCAACGCATTAGCTGATGTAACAAATGGAAAACTTTGACTATCCATAATAATAAAATTTAAAATATAACTCATTAACTAATTAGCTGAATAGAACTAACAAAAGAATTAAACAAAGATAATAAAACAATAAAACTATATTAAATTAAATAAACAACGCGAATAATACAAATATTTACTACAATATTTTAAATTGTAACAATTCAAATATTATATTTTAAATATACAGCGAAAATTTGATGGGTTTAGTATACACTTCCACTATTTAGAATAATTCTTCTTTTTTTCAAAGAAAGAGGTCTGCAATAGTAGTATACTTGAGCTATTTATACTGAGAAGTAGGAATTGTTGTGTTGTAGGTTTCCTACAATGAGTCTGTCAAAATATGCCCTAGCTAAGCGAATAAACTGTATCTACAATTTTAGTTTATGACATTCTGTGATTGTTGGATAGCCAACAACTGACGAAGTAAGTCTACAACGTTAATCACAAAAAAACTTTTATCATCCATTAACTTTTTATCGAAGTTAATTAATTTCTTCATTTAAAAAAAAAACGCTTTTTGGCTTATTTCATATGCCCCTGAAGGTGCTCTAGGAAGCGAAAGTACTTGGGCAAGATTTAATTAATATAACTGTGCTCGATATCTTCCTTTCATTTGATCAAAGTTAAATATTGGCCAACGTAAAAGTCAAATGTGGTTTAATACTCTTAAAGGTATACATGTTTAAAACCACCAAATACATGGGTGATAGGGGATTAAATACATTAAAGGGTTTTACCCATGTATTTAGTAGCTTTAAATGTATACCTTTGTGGGTACAGTGAAGTCATTGTGTTCCACGCATGAAACCAAAGACAAACCAGCTTCCGCTTGTTATTAAGTAAAGTTACAATAATATTAACAAAGGTTATTTTTATGAAAGCTTTAGACTCAGTCCATCAAAAAGAGATAGGTACAGAAAAGACGCTTGTGGATGTTTTCAGATTTTAAGCACAATTTGTGACGTTTCTGATTTCTTTACTTATGGCTGTCAATTTGTTGGATTTTTTAAAGCCTTTACCGCTATTTGCATTGAGGTTAGAAGGTTTATTTATTTATTTGTTTGTTTAATTTTCTTCCGTTTGTTTCTATTACAAAAAATTACACACATTAGTTTTCAACTTTATTAATTTCTTGTTCAATAGAGTATAATAATCCTTTTGATAAAATATGATAATTATAATAATAGCGCACGATTTTCTGATTGCGATGACCAGGCAATGCTATTTCCTCAATGCAAAAATTCAAATGGCGGACCCGGCTTCACTTAATTTGTTCCTTTTAGATTATAGATGTTTATGTATCGGTTTAATATCTATGGAAACTCTTTACTAAAATAGATCAAAAATGTTTTAAACTTACCATCCTTGGTCAGATTCTCTAATATTGGTGAGGTTAAGGGAGGCAGCTCCATATGGCGAATCGGGAGAGACTCTGGACACTCTCCCCTCGTATCCTTCTCCGCTGTGGGTCGGATAGCTCTCATACCAGATGTAGATCGGTATGTCCTGCCCCTTTAAAAAGTACTCAATGAGGGCGCTGCCTTTCTATATACACAAGTAAACAAAAAAATGACTTTAATCCTTCATTTGAAGAGTGCGGGACTTTGTTTAAGGAGTAAGTAATGAAGATATTTCTGCTACTTACGATTAGTACTTGCCTAGGTGCTACCAGGACAAATATAGATAACTACATACCCAATACTGAGAAAGATATCGTTTGCTACAAGACAGAAAACTGGTTAGTAATTAAAATTTCATATCTACTAATCTGTATATGACACTCTTATATTAAAAACGAACTTATGGTATTTTTTATATCTAAATACAAGAATGCTAGAGATAGTTGATAAACTGGCTAAAATTTTATAAAATTATTTATCTAAACATTTGTGCAAAGATGTTTTACATAACTATTAAATTTCCTTTTGTTTCTCTTTTCTTTTATTCTTTGTTTCAGTATTGATTTAGTTATTTAACGCTTTCTTTCAGTATGTTGCTTTTAAATATTTTTTAATATGTATCATTGTATCATGTAGTTGCAAATTTTTATATTCAAAGTACTCTTAACCACGATAATAATTTATAAAGCGACACAATTTAATTTGAAGGAAATAAAACGGATTATGCGATTCTTTTGTGGCAGTTACTCCACGAAGCTTAGTTTAACACCGAATGCTTTCATTCTTTATTAAATTATAACAAATATTTAAGACCGAATCAAAGAAAGCTTTACAAATACGAAATTTCGATGTAATAATACTAAAATGGAATTTATAATGAGAGAAGGCAGATACAGGATAATGTAGTTGATACTCAACGGAAAGATCGACGGAAGAAGCGGAATTGGTAGAAAGAACTACTCATGGCTCCGAAACCTTCGTCAATGGACTGGCTTATCAGCAGATGAATTATTACATGCCGCGCAAGATCGAGAACTAAAACGAGAACATGCCTAAAATTGGGCACGGTACTCAAAGAAGAAGAAGGAATTTATTATCTAATAAACTGGTCAACTATTGGAGTCAAGTGTGTTTTAAGAGAATCCCCTTTCTTTTTTTTTTAATCTTTCAGTCTCTTCTGGTGATACAAATTTGCGGTTCTTCAAATTTCTGTCCAGCCTATTATTGTGGATAGATAGAAGCATTTTCCAGGTGTGGATATGTAGATAGTTCCTCTAAATATTATAAAAACTATCGAAAACATCTACCAAAACAACAAAATGGAAGTCAAAATAGATGGACAACTTACAGAACCTATAGAAAGAGGCAGCGGAATAAGACAAGGAGGATTCATTGAGCTAAATGCTCTTCAATTTGATCATGGATGAAATCATCAAAAGCTTTAACAAAGGAAGATGATGCAGAATGGAAAACAAAGAAATAAAAATACTCTGTTACGCAGGCGACGCAATATTAATAGCCCAAGATGAAGATAGTTTGCAAGACTGGTCCACAGATTTAACATAAGAGCAAAAGAATTGAATATGACAATCTCATCTCAGAATACTAAAACAATAGTAGTGTAAAATAGAAATTGATGGCATTAGTATTGACCAAGTATTGGAAATAAAATATCTGGGAATTACACTGTCTAGTTGTGGAGACCTGGACAAAGACATGAGAGATCAAGTAAAAAAAGCAAACAGACTGACAGGATGCCTTAATAAAACTATATGGCAAAACAAACACATTAACACTGAGATGAAATAAAAAATTTATAAAGCCAGTGTAATACCAATAATGACATATGCCTCAGAAACAAGACACGACACAGCCAGAACGCAAAAGCTTCTGGAAACGGCAGAGATGAGAATACTGAAAAGAATTACAGGAAATAAGCTGAGAGATCGAAAGAAGAAAATGTAACGTACAGTGTATAAATGAATGGACACAAAATAGAAAAATGGAATGGAAATAATGGAATAACCACATAAGCAGAATGAAGAAGACCCGTGTCGTCAAAATATCAAGAGATAAGTCAACAATCGGACGACCGCGCAAAAGATAGTGACAACCTTCCATAGAAGTATTAATCCGTCAATGAACAAACATTGCTTATAAAGAGGAAGAAGAAGAAGTAATAGAAGAAGATATGTAAACAGTGTACTGCGAATAATAAAGTTCCAGCATATAAATATACTCTTGTCGAAAGAACAAATAATTACATTTGGTACAAAATATGACACGATATTTTTTGACTACAAAATAATATAAGATGATTTATTAGGTGAGAGACACCTTAGACATTCGTAAGACGTTTTATTTCACTAAATATACAAAAAATTGTAAGAGTACTTTGACACAACAGTGCCTCCTGATCTTCCTTTTGATAGCAATCTGTTGGTCTTGTGATTCCTATTAATGTTTCCCATAATTAAGTGAAAGCTTTACTCCTAATACTGTTACAATAGTCTATATATTAATCTTTAATTCTGCTGGTTTTCGATATCAACTACAACAAGACTTCTATTGATGTTACCAATCATTTCTTTCTTGGTCACCTCCTCATTCCTCCCACTTTGTAACCTTATCGTTAGCTATTTTTGGTTTTCTGTTCTTAGGCAAGATACGAAAGACTGTTGCATTTGGTTGTAAGACCATTCTAGTTTACTGAGGTTTGTTAGATTGTATTGTTGGAGTATTTCCCACCCATAGCCTTTGTTCGTTTTTTTGTAAGAATTTGCCCTTTTATTCTCCATATCCGCTATGCCATCATCATCCTAATGATCCAGCCTTTATTTATGACGTCCACTTAAATATAAGCTTCTCTTAAACTCCTCTATTCTTTACGATTTTGTGCTCTTTGTTGGCAATTTTTGGTTATACGCCTGATGTCCTCAGACCAACGTGTAGGTGGTCCTCCTCTACTACCTTTGTCTGCTCTTGGCCTCCAATTTGTAATCATGCAGGTCAGTGCTTAAGTCGTACATTCTCGCAGCATGGCCTACCTGGTTCAATTTCAGTTCCACTATGTGTTACACAACATCAGGAATAGTCCTCCTTCTTCGCAGTTCTTCGTTTCTTGTTCGGTCCCGCAACGTTACTCTCAGCATAGACCATTCCATTCGTCTCTGTATTCTCAATCCATTCCTCAATACTTTTCTTTTGAGGCTGATTGGTATGTTGGCCCTAAGTGTATCTTGCAGTTTTCCAAAGGCTGCCCACGCTAAAGTAATTCGTCTTTGGATTTGGCATACTTGGTTATCCCTGCTGATTCTTATTTTATGACCAAAATACGTATATTTCTCCACCAGTTCTATCACTTTGTCTTGAATAGTTAAATCGTTATTGGGGAACATATTTGCCACAAAGTTTTGCTGGCGTTGATTCTGAGACCCACCTTGGAACATGCAAAGTCCAATTCATTTAACATATCTGTTGCTTCTCCTAAATTATCTCAGATAAGGACAATGTCATCTGCGTTGCTCTTCTGGTCTTTGGTAATCCCATTGCTCGTTAAATTTCGTTCATAGTTATGCCAGGTCCCGTCACTACTTCTTTAATTTCACGATCGAAACTTTTATCATTAAACAGTTCCTCAATATACTCTTTCCATCTGTCTATGTTATCAAAATCAGTGAGAATCAGTTTGCTGTCTATCTCTATCAACGATATTATTTGTATGTCTTTTGTACTGACCCAGTACTTTTTTTATTTTTTTATACATATTAAATGCATCATGTTTTTCCTGTAACTCTTCAATTTTTTAATATTTGTTTTCGAATTATGTTTCTTTTGCAGCTCGTATTTTAGTCATATCTTATTAATTCGTTTATATATAAAGTTCTCTTTTCTTGTTTCTCTTTTTCTGTGGGAGATTTTGTTTCGGTAAATTTGGATTAAGTTAATTCGACAGGAAATATATATGAACTCTCCCTGTATATGCAAAGACGAACATAATATCTTTAGTGTTGAAATATATACTCATCATAAATATAATATACGTTATGAAAGAACTGAACGAGTAACCACCGGATACAGCTGTAGTCATGGTTATAGGGTTTCACAGAAAGCCACTTTCAAATATTCGTATATCTAACGGTCACTTCGGTAAATTAAAAGGTAGTTAGTTATGTTGTATAGTAAACAATAGAAAATAAGGATACATGGTAAAATATTTTGATTTTGCATATGTCTGAAGCTTTCTTTTTCAATATCCATCTTTGACAAGATCAAATGATTGTTTTTCAATTCGAACCTCAAGGTATGTACAGAAAAGGTAGAAAACCCCCTAACCATCATACTGAACACTCTCAGAAACTGAAGATAAACTAGACTGAGTTGCAAAAAGTGACTTACAATATATGATACCAATAATATCGGATTTGATGAATTTTTTTAAGAATTTAAAAAAAATTACTTCACATGTGTTAAAAAGAAGCGGAGATAAAGACACCATTGTCCATTTTCTTCCACAAATTTAGAATAAGTACAGTAAATATATCATTTTATTTTATCAAAAATAATAAATTTTAACTCAATTCCAAACCATCTTGAACAATCTTCACAACATATAAACCCCAATTTTTCTCCGCCCTTTTCTGAGAAATTCCTGAAAGCTCCAGAAAGGATTAGCTAGTTGTAGGGATATAACTTGCAACTTTCGATAATTCACTTTGAGTAACAAAAGTTTCTGGATTCTAGAAATCAAATCAGGGATTCCTCTCTCTCCTGTCAAACGTTATCTTTAAAAGTATATCGAGATCAGGGGGATTACCGAAAGGATCATCCGTGTACAGTTAGTTTTTACTGATTTTTATTGTGTTTTTTTGCGAAGGTTTAGCCAACGATGGATTACGGGGGAAATACGAGAGAGAAACTTTTAAGTTTATGTTCGGTTGTTTTCAAAGTCGAACCGATTTTTTCTGGTCTAGTTTTTTGTCTTGGAGTAAAATACTGAAAATCCACTACACAAAGTAAAAAAGAATTATATTGACAAATATATATACAAATATAACTTCCAGCATAGGGAAATAATGATAAGATTTCCTTACAAAATAACAAAATACAGAACAAAAGTTACGAATGTTGAATTTCTGATTTAGTTATTATGTAACAAAAATTCATACTGATCTCCAAATGATTTAAATTTCAAAACTAAGAAAAAATTTAATATATTTAAACACAATGATTACAACCGCTTTGCAATGAAGAAAGCCCTTTCCAGAATACTCCTAAATCTCATGAGTTATTAGCAAGAGAACAATAAATGCCAAGGCAACAATTTTCACTAACATCTGCCAAGTTGCCATATGCGGAATATTTTATCAGATATATTCGTTGCAATCCTTAGAAGAGATGTTTACTAATTTTAAACATGTCACTCTAAGAATGTATTTAGTCTGGCGCCCAAATCTTTACTTTCAGTAAGAATTCTTCACATCTTGTGTGGTACTTTTAATTTCTTAAGTTGTTGTTGCCTTGTTCAATAGTATACTATCTTTTACAGGCATGCAAATTGGCCGATTCTATCCTTGAGTTTTTTAGTAGTCACTCTCATGCATTAAGTCTCTTTGTTTCCTTTCTTCTTCATCTTCTGGTTCCTATCAGTTTCGGATGTTGAAAATCATATTGGCAATCATAACCTTGCTCGCTGCGGCTCGAAACAGCTCCGTTGAGATTTCCTTAAACCATGTTCTTAAATTCCGCAGCCATGATATTCTCCTTCTACCGGGTCCTCGCTTACCTTTGACTTTACCTTGCAATATAGACTGTAGCAGGGAGTAACGGTGCTGATTTCTCATAACGTGTCCCAGATATTGCAGTTTTATGCGTTTGATCGTAAACACAATCTCTGGTTCCTTCTTCATTTTCCCTAGAACTTCCTTGTTCGTGATCCTTGCTGTCCATGATATTCTCAGAATTCTTCTATAAAGCCACATCTCAAATGCTTCAAGTTTTTTAATAGTGGTGTCTGTAAGCGTCCATGTCTCCGCCCCATACAACAACATAGAGAAAACATAGCATCTCAAATGTCTCATTTTTGTATCAATTGATATGTTGTGACTTTTGAAGATGGCGCTTATTTTGTTAAAGACCGTTCTTGCCTTTCCTATGCGGCACTTTATTTTCTATACATTGCTCCACTGTTCGTTTATAGTAGTTCCCAGGTAGCAATACTGTTTTACTCGCTCTATCTGCATCCCATTAATGTATAGATGAGCTCCGTTTATATTCTCCTTGCTGATAATCATTTGTTTCGTTTGATATCACCATGGTGTCGTCGGCACATCTAACATTGTTTACTCTTTCACCATTTAGAAGGATGCCTTCGTCTATTCCGTAAAGAGCCTCGTTAAAAATTTTCTCTAAGTACATATTAAATATCAACGACGATAGAATACATCCCTGTCTAACTCCACGTAGCATTTTTATGTGATCTGTTTCTTCTCTGTTAATGTTCATGTATGCGGTCTGATTCCAGTAGAGTTCTGAAATTATTCTGAGGTCTTTGTCATCCAGGTCTGCCTCTTTTAAAATGTTTATCATCTTTTGATGTTGAACTCTGTCAAATGCCTTTTCATAGTCGATCAAGCACGCGTATACCACGCAGTTAACGTCCCTGCATCTTTAAATCAGTACCTGTACTCCGAAAAGTGCCTCTCTGGTACCCACTGCGTTAATGAAGCCGAACTGTCTGTCCGATATTTGTTCCTCGCACGTCTGATAAATTCTTCCATGGATGACTTTAAGAAACAGTTTCAACATGTGGCTCATTAGGCTGATTGTTCGATACTCTTCGCACTTTTTAGCCCCCTGTTTTTTAGGTATCGCTATGAATTCTGATTCTAGCCATTTATCAGGGATGATTTTTGTATTGTATATTTTATTGAAGACAGCCGTGATCCAATTTATTCCTTCTTACTCCAAGAGTTTTAAAAATTCAGCTTCGATATTATTAGGCCCTACAGCTTTCCTGCTTTTCATCCGTTTTATTGCTTCTTCTACCTGTTTCCTTTAACCGACCTTTTTCAATTTTTTATATTTCTACTGATCCCCTTTTATAGTCTTTTTTCAACTTTCCTAAAATTTTCTACATTGACCCTAACATGGACCACATTTTGTTTCATTGGCGCCCAACGTGGGGCCATTTTTGTTATATAATAATCTAGAAAACAAAATGCACAAACAGATCAAGAGATAATAAGTCGACCAAAAATTCTTGAATAACACTTAGAGGTCAAGTTTTAGCAAAAGTTAGCGACTTCTTTAAATACACTGGATAAAAAAACCAAATGGCTCAAATAATGACTTTATTAGGAACACCAAGGCGAATTGAAGCCAAACACATTGTTCTACAAAAAGAATCGATTGATATAATGTGGAATACGATGAGTTTTTTAATTTCTTAGATTTGAAGTCGATTTTCACCAATACGAAAAATCACTAATTACTTTCTGAATCTATATTAATACCACAGCTTTTTTTTTAATTACCAGCAATCAAAAATATTATTACAACAAAATTTAAAAAAAGTAAAACTTTCTTCTTCATATGTTTTAAAGATTTAATAGAAAATATGGTATATTCCAAATATATCGGATATAAGTATATTAACTAACCTAGAACCTTTTTGCCAGCTCCCGCTATCGATTGGGCGCATCTTGTCTTTAACTGTTAAATTAAAAAAATAGTATAATAACTATTTATACGATTTTGTCAATAAAAATGCATTACGATTCTTTCTATCTACTAAAACATTTACTAAGTCAATAACCCCGAAAACACTTAAACATACTCGCGAAATATTTCACTTATCTCTAGCATTCGCCGCATTCTATCGAAGTAATAATACCCGCACCTTTGCCAAAATTACTTACTCGCTTTCCCGATCGACCAAAAAGAGATTAAAGTCATTTAGGGGAGAGCGCTCCAACAAAAGGACCTAATTAACACAACAACAATGTCTACGAAAAGCCGAAGCAGAAAAGCGTTTTCCAAACTTTATAATAATATACTGAGCGCAAACAATGGCGAGCAGCAACAATGAGGGACATTACAAATTTGTTTACATGATGTTGTACTGGTTGTCCAGAAATTATTGGCCGTCAATTAGAGCAGAATTTGTAGGGTTAGTTAGTACGTAGCGTTGTTACATTATCAAAATTTTTAAAAACAATATTTCTTGTACCTTCTGCTGAAGAATATTAAAAATTTCGTCAGGAACCGTAACGATTGTAAATTAATACTTCATATTCATGGTTTGCATTTTACTTGTCAATTAGATATACTCATATTTCTACCATGTCTTTTTTATTAGAATCAGGAAGCATTATCTGAGAATTAAAGAACAATAAGGCGCCCGGATGATACCGGATCCATATGGACATCCTGCAGGATGGACAAACAGAACCGATAGCAATTGTACATTATATAATATGTAAGATACTGGATATAATAGAAATTTTTAAAGAATTCTGACCTATACACAAAATAAAGTCAAAGTTTAAATGATGAAATTATAGAGCCAATGAAATCTCTTTACAATGTTGCATTTTGTCGCCAACATTGTTCAATGTTTACTCGGACCAGTTATTTAAAAAGGCACTTGAGAGACAGCCATATGGAATAAAAATCAACGGGGAACTACTTAATGTGATTAGATATGCACACAATACAGTAAGTCTATCAGATAATATTGAATTCTCTTATATCATTAGTAACTTTGTTTTTTTAAATGCATCACCCCGTATATTTAGTCATTATTGAAATCTCCTATTCAGTATGAGTTCAACCATATGTAAGAATTATGATTTTATGTAGTCTGAACGGTCTTAAATACATAAAACACAAGTCTGGCAACGCCTAATTGTTTCAATAAATCTTTTAATACTAATTATTTTCAACTACATGAAAACGTAACAATTGACAGATTAGAACATTTTTTAACAATAGTTAAGTTATTAAGTGTTCAAAATGTGCTCAATTTATGAGTTGACAGTCCCCTAATCGATGGTAGAATGCGCCTTTCACATTTCTCCGTGATGGTCTAGAAACAATTCGAGATTCATTGATAATTCGTTTGCCTTAGCGCTGCAAGACTTGTTGGTTAAGTTTTGTAAACTGAATTTTTCAAGTATCCTAATAAAAATAATCTTTATGATTGAAATCGGGTGAACGTGAAGGCCATTCAATTCTACCTTGTCTACCAATTTATCGTCCGGGAAATATCTCCTCTAAATAACGCCGAACATTTACACCAACTATCTGACGTTAAATTTCTTTCGATAAAAAATGGCCCAATTGACTGAGTACCTACTATACCTGACGATACATTTAATTTTTGTAGTCTTTGAGTATGGTTTTCACGCTTTCAGTGTGAATTTGCGTCACTCCAGTACCTTAAATTGTGTCGATTTACACTTCCACACAGTGTAAAGATTGCTTCATCGGAAAACATATTCTGTTAACGAAATTTTAATAATTTTCAATTTTATCCACCATTACCTCAGTAAACTCTAATCTAAGATCGAAGTCATCTTCACTTAATTCTTGCAATAAGTTTATTTTGTATGGTTTAAACTTATTTTTACGTAATATACGTAAGACTGAAGAACGACCTACATCATGTACTTGTACAACCCTGCCTGAGGATGTATATGGATCTTCAACAAAACTTTTCTCTTTCCATCTATCTTTACCTTCTTCAGATTTCTCAAATCGCTTTACAGTTTTTTGTACCGTTGCCTTATGAATAGGAGAACGGTTTAGAGAACGGCATTTTGGAGAAGCAATTTAAACTGCAGAACTTTTCGAAACACAACTACTGTCAGTTTTCGTTTATAATGTAAATCGTGAACAAATGTCAATATCACAGCATTCTACATTTAAATATTTAAATTTATTAAAATCAACATATTTGCACTATTTTATGTATTTAAGACCTTCCAGATTCCAGACTACATACAATCATAAGTGTTACATATTTTTGAACTCGTATTGAATAGTTGAACTCGTATGAAATTCACACTGAATGCGCGATAACCATACCAGACCACAAAAATTAAATGTATGATCAGGTATAGTAGGTACTTAGTCATTGGGTTATTTTTTATCGAAGGAAATTTAACGTCAGATAGTTGGTGTAAATGTTCGGCGTTATTTAGATGAGATATTTTCCCTACTTATCATACGGATTATTGGTAGACAAGGTAGAATTGAATGCCTCCACGTTCTCCCGATTTCAATCCTAAAGACTATTTTTATTAGGGATACTTGAAAAATTCAGTTTACAAAACCAGCCAAGTCTTGCAGAGCAAAGGCAACGAATTATCGGTTAATCTCAAATAATTTCTAGAAAATCATGGAGAAATGTGGTAGACGCATTCTACCATCGATTAGGGTACTGTGAACTCACAAATTGAGCACATTTTGAACACTTAATAACGTAACTATTGTTAAAAAATGGTCTAATCTATCAATTGTTACGTTTTAATGTCGTTGAAAATAATTAGTATCAAAAAATTTATTGAAACAATTAGGCGTTGGCAGACTGGTGTTTTATGTATTTAAGACCTTCCAGACTATAAAAAATCATAAGTGTTACACATAGTTGAACTCGTATTGAATAGAAGATTATAATAATGACTGAATATACAGGGTGATGCATTTGAAAAACCAGAGTTACTAATAATATCAGAGAAACGGCAAATCTGGCAACATTGAAAATATCAAATATGGAATCTCCGTATTCCAAAATAGGTGTACCTCAAATTTTGTACAATTATAACTAGAAATTTACGAGATAATTGGCCGTTTCCCGACTTTTGGGCCACTCTGTATATCCATCACTTTTATTTGAGGGTTATCATATCTGTCCTCTTATCGAATTTTATTTAAAAGGAACGTCGTTTTTTAACATCTTTACTATATTATGTATAATATTGTTCTGTACTGAACTCATTAATGTAATTTTATAGGCAATGGTGTAAAAACCTTGTAGACGTACAGAGACCTTAAACGATCCGTCTTTCATTTGCGCAAATCTCCATCAAGCTGTCATCGCAAATCGGGCTCTAATTTACGACCAATCGTTTCGGGACATTGCGTATACATATTGAGCACAAACAATGGCTGAAAACAATGAAAGGCATCACAAACTTGTTTACACAGCCGGGAATAAAATACACATAGACGGAATCGTGCCTATATTAATAGCTAGCCTCATTTCATTCTAACACGTTCCTCTTTTGTGGACTGGGTAGAGATGATTCGACAGGGAGAGGAATTTTTCATCAGGTAGGGACAGGGATAAACAACGGGAAGGTGGCGGGTCTTTAAGGGACAGATTTTAGATTAAAATAATATGGGTTTATAAACAAAACACCGAAACACTGTTTCATAAATTCTATCAAAATTTGTAATAATCTCGATAGCTCTTAAGTGAAGCATTTCATCGTGTTTATTGATATTTGCGAGTGGGAGATGAACACATTTAGGATTATTTATAATAAATCAACTTAATCGACTAAACGATTTTTATTGATTTAGTCAAGATTAGTACAAGGGACTGGTTACAAACATGTCAAATATTATCCTTGAATACACTGTGGTTTTATATAACATAGAGAACATATATCGGTTTGTATCGATCGTTTGTGTTCTTGTATGCGTTCTCTAAAATGTTTTCTTGTTTCTCCCATGTAAAGAATTGTTTACAAGATCATTTGTAGTCTTCAGGTTTATTTAAATTAGTTAAAAAGCCGTTGTTTATTAATTGTTTCTATATTTTTTCTATTATGTTGCATGTTCGCATTAATTTTTTATAGAGAAAATGTTATTACGAAGATTCCAGTAGAAGCATTAAGTTTCGTTAATTACATAAATTTATAAATTGAATTTGACCAAACTAGTGAACCACACGAAGGCCTTTTGGTAAATAAGGACCTGCAGATGTCTTTAAGATATTAAGATCTAGAGATAAAGACCCTGGGGATTCAAGCAATCGTTAAAAAAATGAACTCCAACAACAGTTCATTTGTAAGAGTGGGAAACCAAAGCATGTTAGAAACTTAAAATATCTAGGAGTCAACATTCTTTTTCTTATTGTGCCTCCTAATGAAGGCACAAGACATTTCTTTAGACGTCTTTAAACACTTCCCTATCTTTTGCAACGTGAAATATCTATTCAACACTGAGGTTAGTCCAATCTCTGATATTCCTTAGCCGAGATTTCTTCTTTCTTACCAAGCCTTCTCTTCAGTCTATTCTTTCTTGCATGATATCGTGTAGAATAGAGTATTTATCGTTTCGAAGTATGTGGCCCAGATACGAGGTTTTAGTCAACATTAACAGTACCAAAAATCTTAAGAAGTGAGTGAAAGCACAGGTTTTGATGTCTGGATACCAACGTAAATTATCTGGAGGAACAAGCTTATGAGTATAGGAAGTGCAGAGAGAATATATAAAAGCTGCGTAAGACCATAGGTCACTATACGATCAAGACCAGAGAGGAAATAGCTGCAACCAAGCTAATTATAAGAACAAGTAAAATGAGCACGCTGAGATATATTGCTGGTTACACTCTTAGGAACTGAAAAAAGAATAAGAGAATAATGCGGCATGCGCAGGGAGTGAAGAAACCACATCAGTCGAATGGATGATGAGAGGCTTACAATGGATGGAGACAATCTACCATCTGGGATACCTACAAAATGATAGTACGAGAGCTGCATATCGAAAATTTAAGACTTAATAGTAAGAATAAACAGGATTTAGTCCTAAATTAAGAGGAACAAGAAAACATGAATATTGAACTTCTAAATAATAGCTTCGGTCGGTTATCCGAACATGAGCAAGTCTTACTGAAACTGCGCCGGAGAAAACAACGGCTAAGGCAATTAATAGTCAGGCGTAGGATTCGCTGCAGGAAGTACGCAATACATTTGGTTAACATATTAATTCATTCAAATACACTGGTTGTAATACTAAGTGGTTTTAGATGCTTACTTTCCTCAACGGATCCTGTGCCCATTTATTAGTCTGCTAAGAGATGATATGCTGACTATAAAACCGGTCATGCAGGTACTGCAAATTCGACAGTTGTTCCAAGAAGTAGAAAAGTTGACAAATTGTTTAAGTATATTGTCGATTAATGTCATATAAAATAGTAGAGAAGTTCAAGATACAGATCATGAAGATTTAAATTTCTTGTATCGATACGTGAAAAGGTAGAAGACATGGACTAGATGAAAGCCTTCAAAAATGACTAAAACTCAAACACCAGCTGCCTAGATTTTTGTCTTATGTATCTTGAAAGGCACAATGCTTTTTTATTACCTTTTATTTGTCCCTTTTATCAACACAATGCACCGAGTCATAGGTTTATCTGGATCAGAATATAAGGATTGCACTTCGAATTTCTTACGAATCCATCTTACTGATCTCTTTGGATTTTCTAGTGACTGTTAATTAGATGGCGACCCATTAACAACAAGAAAAGATGTATTGAAGAGATTGGTGGAATTCTTTAACCAAGCACTTAATATAAAGAAAGAAAACCTGGAAGACGAAGAGGTAAGAGAAACAGACGCGAGGAAAGAAAAACCACCAACGAATCTTGAAGTTAAAGATGCAGTTAAAAAACTAGCCAGAAACAAATCACCCAGAATAGATAATCTCCCAGCTGAACTATATAAAGAAGGTGGATAGAATACCATAATGGCATTACAGCAGCTTATAAAAGAAATATGGACACAGAAATCCCTCCCCAATGATTTTAATATTGGAATACTTTGCACCATACGCAAAAAATAGATATCTTTAAATGATCTAACCACAGAGGATTTACGCTTCTAAATGCAGCGTATAAAATACTTTCCACAGTACTATGTCACCGTATGGTACCATATGGAGAACAGATAGTAGGAAATTACCAGGCTGGTTTCAGAGGTGGTAATTCGACAATTCATCAGATTGCAACCCTGAAACAAACTTTGAAAAAAAAAACACTGGAATATGGCATTGATTCTCATCACATATTTATAGACTACAAAACAACCTACGACTCTGTGAATAGAAGATAAATGTTCAAAGCAATTAAAGAGCTAGGAATACCAAATCAGTTGATAAATTTAACAAAATAACTCTTGAAAAAGTTAAATGTAGAGTACGAACTCAGGGAAAACTGTTGGAACCTTTTAAAACAAAGAACGGGCTGCGCCAGAGAGCCTTCTCTACTGTATGCCGTTCAATCTGGCTCCGGAAAAAGTAATAAGTAACACAAATCACAGCAACTGGTTCAATATATAATAAATCAGTGTAAATCTTGGCCTATCCTGATGATATCAATATTGTTGGGAGAACGAAAAACGCTGTGCGAGAGGTGTATGAAGCTTTTAAAGAATCAGCTACAAAAATGGGTTTTAATAATAAACACCAACAAAACGAAGTATATGAAAATAAGCATGCAACCACCAATCCTACGACCACGTGTTATAGAAAACGACGTCATCGAAGTAGTGAACGAATTTGTAGCAGACCTTGAAAATAGGTTCCACGGAAAAAGAATAAAATTAAATGAGGTTATTATGGAAACTGGAGCATATTTTGAAAAAATATTAATTAAAAATTTATAGTAAAATGACTACATACATAATAAAATAATAAGAAGTAAAACAAACATTCAGAAAATAATGATCAACCAACATGAATGCATATTTAAAATGAGTTAAAGCCAAATGCATATTTAAAAATAAAAACAATTATCTGCACCAAAAACGTTAGATTATAAATTAGAGTAAGGGCTCTGTGAGGTTACGTGTTTTCGATCCTACAATATGAATTTCAAAGGTAGATAGTTAAGCAAGAACACATAACTAATTGAAATGTAGTATTACAGAAGAAATGTAGTATTAAGATATCTAACTTGCGTTTCGCAGACGACACTACACTTCTAGCCTCTACTCCAGAAGAAATTACTAGATTATTAAAAAAACTCGAGGTAGAAAGTGCTAAATTTGGACTCATGGTTAACTACAACAAAACCAAAATCATGGTTATTGATCGCCAACAACAGTTTCCTGAAACCCAAACTATTGCGGGATGCGAGGTAGTCTCATCTATGATATATCTTGGAGCTCTAGTTAACAACACAGGCAGTTGTGAATCCGAAATTAGAAGACGCATTCAACTAGCAAGAGTAGCAATGAGTGAACTAAACGGGGTCTGGCGTGATCGTCACATTACTATGACAAACAAAAAGAGACTCGTTTCAACTCTGGTCTTTTCCATATTTTACTATGCATGCGAGACATGGACAGTCAAAGAATCAGATCGACGACGTATAGACCGCCTTTGAAATGTGGACATGGAGACGCCTGCTTCGAATTCCATGGACGGCTCGCCGTACAAATATCTCGGTTCTGGATGAAATTAAACCGGATCAACGTCTCTCCAGTACCGTTTAATCTAGAATTTTAAAGTTCTTTGGCCATATCCATCGAAGTGATCACAAAATGGAGCGGTTGGTGGTCCAAGGAAGGCCTCAGACTCAACGCCAACGCGGAAGATCTCCACAGCGATGTGCGGACATTACTAAAAAGCTTCTCAATAAACAGTATACTGAGGCAATACATATAACTGATGACCGCAACCAGTGGAGAAATATTATCAATCAAACTGTCCGAGCTGCTGATGCCCAATTATGAACCACAACACATCTACTAAGATGTTAATGACTGTGATGATCATTACAGAAGAATGTTTAAGTATGGACGAAGTAGAAAACAAACAAAGAAGTATTGCCAGAGATGGACAAAGAATATGAAATCATACATACAATAAGAATACATAAAAATAAGACATTTACAATATTTGGAACATGTAATGAGGGGATAGTGATATGAAATGCTCAGATTAACAAAACAGGAAGTGAGGGAAGGAATATTAGAAGGAGAATGCGTCATGGTAGACAAATTTAATGGAATGAATTTGGTTTCGAAAATTAGTTTACAGATTTTATATCAGATGTCGCTATTTGTGTCCATTCGAAGCCATGTTAGAGTTGCTTCCTAAGACAGAAGATATTTATTTTCACGTTCAGAGCGACTGTAAATTGCCGTTCTGAAGACTTCTATTAGGCCGAAATACGTATAAGTGGATACACAGACGCACTATACGCGAAATCAAATCTAACTGTCTTTTCCTCTTTAATGGACTTGTCTAAATGTAACTCAATAAACTTTTCCGAGCAGTAGATAGCGAAGATAATAAGATGATATCCAATCTACAAGAAACCAGTGCTTAAAGAAGAATAAGAGGGACCATATTTTGCCTATAATAATAAATTGGCGTCCCTCAAAATGTGAACCGAATGTGACATGTGTTACATACTAAGAGTGTCGTTTACAGATCAGATAAATAAGATGTTCTATTTACCTATGTCGAATGAAAAACAACTGTTAACCACACTAGAAAAGAATAGGCGAGCGAAAAACGAGATATATTGTGAATACATTTAGAAACTAAAAATAACTATCGATTTTGATTCGAAGTTGCTCCAACTTGTTGAAACTAATTAATTTTTGTTTTAAGCAAACAATAACATTCAAATCCAAGTTAGAGTATATAAATTCTTCGTAGTGGCCATCCCGGTCGATTATCTGTAAATCTTTGTCGTATCCCTAGCGTCCAATCGCCATTTAGGTACTCGGGAGACTTCTCCGGTTTCTCGGTCAGGAACTATTGAACGGGAAGGTCCCGATTAAAGGTGATCCCCTTAATTGACGGGTGGAATTAGTTCCCAGCCCGGTCGAGTCCGGATGGAATATCGCAAACTGGAATATGCCAAATAAATAATTGAAATATCATTAAATTAAAGCAGTGGTCTTTCGGGTAAAGCAATGGACCGTCTTCTGGGTCTTTAGAATCCCCTTTTAATATGACGGTTTTAAAAATATATCTAGCGTTACAAGAACAAATTTTTGTTTTATTGAGGTTTATATTCAGTTCTTTTCCCACGTATGCTTTTTCTAGATCTGATATTCTTGTACTTTTTGTTCTTTCTTAGTTATTGCTATTAGTAATATATATATATTCAGACACCAGGAAGGTTCTGTTTTAAGGTGGATGTGAGGGGTGACATTTAAATGTTTGCAGAAAAAGTTGTGTAATGACTTCATGAATAATAATTGACTTATTCTCCCTTTCAAATAGATCGAGAATATTAAGACAATAATTAAAATATTAAATAATTACTAAAAACATCGATTTATTTTACTTTCCTTGCTTATAACTTTTAAACAATCATTTGTTGGCAAAGTCGTAATGTAATAAAAATGCTGACAATTAAATTTTCTATAAGATACGGCTGGTTAATAATGTTTTAATTTATTACCTTTGCTGCAAAATAGCATTATATACAAAAAAGAGGGAGAAACAAGCCTTTTCGTATTTAATGTTTTTCAACCACTTACATTGCAAGTAGATGTACAACAAGGCCATGACCATGATACTATAAACTACAGATAAACCCATGCGCACGCGATCAGTCGTGTGACGTCACTTGGCGACAAATGTCACCAGAAATGTTCTGTGTTGTATGGAGTTTTGTCAGATTTAGTCAAGGTTAGTAGATATTTAAGTATCTACTTAAATATCTACTAACCTTGAGATTTAGTTTTGTTTTATCGTTTATCTTGTACGTTGACATCGGTTTACTGGGTAAACCATCTTTCCGAAGGAGGTTTACTTAAACCATATCCAGATTTTCTAATTAAATGTAATGAACTGGACCATATTTTTAACAATTTTAACAAAGGGTCATTAAAATTAACCAAGAATTATTTAAAATTGCTAATGGATTTAGCTGTGTTCAGATGTAATGTTAGTAAAGGTGTAAATTATATTTTAAAATTAGAAAATTGAATAGATATATTAAAGAAACATCAAAAGTTAAGAAGAAGAAAATATTAAAAATTGTAAAATAAATTGTTAAATAAACTTGTAAATTATTACAGTGTATTTTATTTTATCAGTTGCATTAAATTTTTATTTTAATAAATCAATCCATTGTATATAAATTTCCATTTGCAAAAGGATGTTTAGTTCTTACTTTTTTATATAATTTTAGTTTACATTGCTAGGCTAACAGAGATGTATATATAACATATTTTTAAGATTTAATTGCAGATATTTTACCTAACATCCCTTAATATTCTAAATATTTAAATAAAAACCCCTTTCTTTCCATATATGTTTTACCGACTGTGATGATAAAAGGTTGGTGATAAAAGTGACTTTTATCACCAATTGACGTCATGCGAGTCGATGTACAAAATTCGATTGCGAAGTGGGTTTATCTTGGAAGTCTTAGTATCATGGGCCATGACTATAGGAATGGGGAAAACAATGTGTTAGAGCGGGAGAGACTGTCATGACTATAGGAATACAAATACACTAAACAATGTGTTAGAGAGATAGAGGGAGACAATGACGTTTTGGCATAAAACGTGACGTTTTGACATAAAACGTGATGTTTTATGTCAGGGAATGATAGAGACTCGAGCCGTGACATATTGGTGTCGTTAAAGTGTCTATATACCAGGTAGGGCCATTGTGTGTTACGTGGGCTCGTGAAATGTCGCGTGTCAAAGGTCCTATTGTCACGGCGTGACGTGACGTAAATCTTTGAGTCAGTAAAATCATATCTTCGAATGAGTATATACGTAACTTGGCAGAATTTTAAGAGAAACTACCTCAGTTAAGAAGTAAGGTGTTATTTTATGAAGATAAAAGTAAGGGTATAAAACAAACAGATAACCTACCACTTGTTAGGAGCAGCACAGACTGGACACCTAAGGAATTTAGTCACAGCGGCGACAAGAATATTCAAGTGCTGTAGAGTACTTAGTTGGGAAAATTCCAACAAGGCGAATTTATCCAATTACTATTAACTAGCGGACCAACTCGACATCGAGTTTTGATGTAAGTTTTGCTGATATTTAAGAGGGACGGATTCTAACGATCCATGGTTTCCGTCGCCTGGTGTAAATGTTCCAAAAATCCTAAAAATAAACTGTATCGACGCCAATTTTTTTTAATTGAAAATCGATACAGTAGTTTTTTAGGATGTTCAGGAAGATTTACAGTAGGAAACGGAAACAATATGATTGTTAGACTCCGCCCCCCTTAAATAAAAAACGAAAGTAAAACCGGAAGTAACTTTTTTTTGCGTATTTTAGATTGTAAAATGCCACGTTTAAGAAAAAGAACTCGGTTTGAGAACTCGCGGCCCCGTCCATATGCTCTGGAACACCGAGAAAGAAACCATAATTTTCAAAACTAAATCCGGAAGTAGGGAAGTAAATACTTCCGGTTTCATAATTCTGAATTCAATCAGTAAGTATAAGAAAAAAGTAGACGCGGTCATATTTTAAAAATACATTGAAAATTAGGACTGTAAATTTTGAAGAATGACACAAAAATTCATTTTATGGCCGCCATTTTTAAACCGGTTCGAATTTTTTAAATTTGAAACCTTAGGGGAAATCTACTCAACAATTTGTTTAACTATTTGAAAAAATATTCTCCTATCTATCACCGTTTAGGAGGAGTATTGCGCACAAGAAAATGGCTTAGCCTTTTAGTTTATAAGATGATGTGATCGACGGCACCGACAACACTGACTTTAAGCAATAATCGGTATTACGCTGGATATTTCCCCAATTCAAAAAAAGTTTTGTGTTTCCTTCTATACCTGTAAGAACCAAAATAAATGCCCTATTTCAAACAAACAGCGGCCAAACGTATTTATTGTAAAATGATAATTCATACATTGAATTTAATGAAGGTGGAGACGTCTTAAACCGTGGACCAATAAATTATCTCTTCCTTAGAATATCAGATACTCTGCCCTGAAGACGGTCTATTAAAATAAATAAAAACTTTGTTAAACAAAATTGTTGCTATTTACGAATAAAGGATAAACTGCCAAAAAATGGAAAGGAGCTGTATCTCCTATAGATCTTACCCATAGTAGCTTTTATGATACTAAACGAAAGTATGCAGTTTGCTGCTCTGAGTGCGTCGTTAGAATTGAACAATGGAAGACAGCAGACTACCCAATTACGGAACATCTTAAAAGTTCTCCAAATTGCATTCAAAATATACATATATTCAGGGATTCTACAGTATTCACTGCCTTCCCTCGCCTAACCGTTTCCATCTCTCTGTTGTCCCATTTTCCATCGTTTAGGCCCCTCTTACTCATGGTGTCGTCTACTTCGATCCTCCAGGATCTTCAGGGTCATCCTCTCTTCCTCCTTTCTATGCGGCTCTATTCGGTTATTCAGCTATCCATATGCTGTCGCTAGTTCTTCTTACATGTCCATACCACTATAGTCTTTTTTGTTCTATATATGTTAGTATGTCTGTTTCAATTGATATTCTTTACTTTATTTCGTCATTACTTCTCCTATTCATTCTTGTTACTCTGCAGCATCTTCGCAGGCATTCCTTCTCTGTCGGTATTATCTTACTGAGGTTTGCTTGTTTATAATCCAATTTTCAGCCCCATATATCATACTTTGCAATATGCTTTGTAAATCACTTTGCAATAATGTTTTATAAATCTGTGTTTTTGTCTTCATATTTAGTTGTCTATCCCACCATACTGAGCTAAGTTGTCAGATTGCTGTTCTTGTTTGTCCTAATCTTTGCTCAATTTCTTCCTATGCTGTTGCCTTTTTAGTGAATATAAACCCCAAGTATTTAAATTTATCCTTTCCTTTGATTGTTACGTTGTCGTCAATCTGTAGTTCTTCTGTCTTCTTCACTTGTAGATAGGTACTCTGTTTTCACGAGGTTAATATCTTCATCATGTAACTGAGTCTTCTTGGTCTTGTGCAATCACTACTTGATCGTTTGCAAAGTTTAACGTAGATAGGTATTCGTTTCGTACCGTTACTCCCATGCCTTGCAATTTCTTTTCCATGTAGTCAAGGCTTTCTCTAAGTATATTTTGAATAGGGTTAAAGACGTGGAACAACCCTGCACAGTAGCCCTTTTGTTGTGGGGAACTGAAAGGATATGATATTTAAAATATGAGGAGCTTATTTGCTATTTGTCTTGTATTATATTTGTTCTTTTAATAAAAAAAATTGCATTGTTTATGTAGAAGCCGTGGTTTCATTTAGCAACCCCTGTGACTCAAAAATAAACATCACGTCATGCCGTGACAATGAGAGCTTTGACATGCAACATTTCATGAGCCCACGTAACACATAACGGCCCTATGACCTCTTAACGACCTCCTGTATACTACGGCTCGAGTCGTCGCTATCATTCTATGACATAAAACAAAAAATGTCCCGTTTATGTCAAAACGTCATCTCTCTCTCTCTCTCCCTCTCTCTCTCTCTCTCTAACACATTGTTTTCCCTATTCCTATAGTCATGGCGATGTTGTACATCTACTATTGCACTTAAGACTTTATAATTCGTCTAGAAAATCTTATAACATAATGAAACAGTCTATCAAACAAATATAGCTGAGACAATTTTAAACAAAAATGTTCATTTACACCTTTTGTATAAATGAAAACCGTTCTCTCAAAAATATCGTTTGAAGAGACACGGCTACGCGCGCAAAATCAATTTTAAATAAAATGTCTATCAATTTGACGGTAAAAATTCAATATCTTTTGATCAGAGTGTCATATCTGCAAAAATCAAAAAACGTTTTAAAGGTGAAGAGTGCAGCTTTCTTATGTGATTTTTGCATTTTGCCACAATTAAGTCAGTTTCTATAAAAGTGTTAAAAAATAAATTGTGCGATTTTTGCGATTTTTTACGATTTTTGTGAGATCATTAAAATGTATCAATTTTCCATTAACCGGTCTCTATAGAATTTCCATTCTTAAGGTCCAATCTTCAAAATCTATGGCATGAAATTTCGGTTTTTATTTTTGTCAAAAAATGTAAGACATTTGAAATATGCCTAAAAAATGTCGAATTTAAACTTTTCATTTAATATTCATTTAAATATTCCCGAGGCCATTGAAATAATTCGATTTCAATTTCATAAATTACGTTGGATAAGTTAAGTATGTTTTTATAAGTAAAAAAATTGGCAAATTTTTTATGCTCAAGGTTTTGTTGTTAAAAAAATTAACAGAAATGGCAATGAGAACTACAAAAATTAGCATAAAGACACAAAGAGAAGAGGCACAGGAATTCAGTACTACAAAATAAAAATAAAGGAAATCTAAGAACAGGAGGTGATCAAATAATCTCATGCAGACGATATTGCTATTATTGCAAAGAACAGAAAAATAATCAAAGAAATGTAGAAGAAATAAAAAGGAAAGAGAAGGTAATGGGACTAAGATTAAATAAAGAAAAAAACAAAAATATTAAGATTAGGGAAGAAGCCAATGAAAAAAAAATCAAAATAGAAGTTCCGGGTTTGAAGAAGTAGAATACTTCAAATACCTATAGGAGTTACAATAAGCAAAACCGGAGAAAGAAACTCAGAAATAAAAGAAAAATATTTGCAGCCAATAAAGCTTAAACACAAGATTACTTACAAGCAAAACTCTGACTAAAAAAACTAAGATAAACATTTATAACACCATAATTAGGCCAACACAGGAGAAACAATGTTGATGGTCCAAACAGAGGAAGAAGACTTAAGAATAGCGGAGAGAAAGATTATGAGAACGATACTGGGACCAATCAGAACAGAGCAAAATGAATATAGAAGCAGAACAAATGCGGAGATTAAGGAAGAAGTTAAGGAAGACATCGTGACTAAAATAAAATAATGCAAAGTCAGATGGTTAGGTCACATTTGATCAGCAGAAGATGAAGTAGTTACATATGCAATGATAGAATGGAATCCAGAAGAAGAAATAAAGGGCGAAGACCAAGATCAAAGTGGCTTCAAGGAGTTGAAGAAAACCTCCAAAGGGCAGAATTCGGGGAATGGAGAGGAAAAACTAGAGACATATCGTAAAGAAGATAACATAAATAAAAGCAACTGATCCACCGAAGAAATAGGATCTAGAAAGCATTCGCGGTTTAACCCTACGCTGGGTATAGCCATTATAAGTTTTTGTTGTAGAAGATTTAAAAAAATTGAACTTAAAAAAAAATAGATTGCAAAGGTCTATCTAAGTGGTTTAAAAATATTGAATAAGAAAAGTCTTTTCCACCTTTTTTTGTATTTATTGTTATTTTGCAGCAAGGTCAATAAGTTAAGTTATCACCTAATTATTTCTGCAAAAATTCGAATGCCGCCCCACACATACAAATTTAGTCGTTTCCTTCATATCCACCCTGATCTAACAGCAAACTTAAGTTTGTTGAAATATTATCAGCTCATGTAGATTTATTCCTTTATGGTCCTAGTCCATGGACTAAAAACATTAATATAAGTTTTATAAAAGAATGACTGTATCATTTTTATTTATCAGTTTTACAATTTTTACTTGTATACCTTTTGGATCAGCTGTTTTGTTGTTCTAAGAGTGTGCTAAAACCTTATTATTACATATTTTTTGAATAACATTGACAATTTTATGTAACAATAATGAATTTGTTAAAAAAAGGTGTGGAAATAACCACTTAGACGTCAGCTGTCATCGTTTAAATGGCTGTAAAAAGGAACGTGAAAGGCATATCCCCAGGACACCTACCAATTTCCAGATGTGCCTTCTTCCCTGTTTTTGTCTAACGTAGCTGTAATGATTATCTTAACTTTGATCTGACTTTATATGAAGGCTAGACTAAAAAATTCCTTTGAAATATCATGCGTCAACTTATAATATTTTCGTGGAAATGTATAAAACATCTTTTAACAAATATAAAAATTCTTTTTGTGCCACTGTTCATTCATGAGATCTTATTTAATTTCCGTAGTTTTTTAAAACTATAAATGAAGAACCTTCTTTTACGTATATTTTTATAAAATTTGTTCTGTGTTCTATGTTCTATGTCAATCCGTCATAATATATTATTTTTTAATTTTTTGGTTTATTATTAGCTAATTTTTTTTTCTATTTTGATCTGAAATAATAATTTTTTATTGTTTCGAAGCTATTTCCCGGTTGTGTAATTTACATTTGTAATTATTATAATAGTAATTACCTAGAGTATGCACCAAAACAAACATTGCATTCAAACAACGCAAATTTCAAGTTTTCTATCACAAATATCGCATTCGTGAGTTCGCCATTACAGGTCGAGCAGTACATACAACAGGTGAAAAGTGAAACATTTTTTACGTAGTCAAAATCAAGTGAACGATAAGGCCAAGGAAAGTTCTTGTTGCGACAAGCTAAACGATCCTCAAAATTTTTTTGAAGCAGTTCTAAGGTTTCTCTCCTTATGTGGTAATCCCATTTGGTAGAATGGTTCTATGGATTGTTAATATGGAACTATTTAAAGACGTCAATATTTTAAATCAGTTCAGTACCAGTAGTGACCACAGATTAATAAGGGCTAATGTCACAATATTGTTTAAGAAAGAACGGCTCTAAATGATAAAAAAGAAAAGGACAAGGCCAATTACTATTAAAAAATATACTAATAAAGTAGAAATCCAAAGATTTCTATTGACGAAACCAAATTTAGATATTTGCTTGAACCTGTGCCTTCTAAGAACTGCAAGTCAAAACAGACGATGCTACAAGATGTAAAGAGAGATATGGAGAATCTAAAGTTGCATTCCGCAATCCGATATCCTCTTATCTAAGCACAACTAGTTGGCGAATTGGTTTGTAGTACTCATAAAGAGTATATCGAAATAAAAGAAAGACAGTTAAGATTTGATTTCACGTATAGTGCCTCTGTAGCGGGTAGGAACTCCTTTGGAGTCCCTTGGATTCTAATGGATAGTCCTATCAGGGAAATGAATCAATCGACATGATAAGTAGTGTAGTGATAGTCATAAATCTGTGGAACAATCTTCAAGCCGTATCACGGAGACAACAGATCATCAATCTAGTGAATCATCTGAAGACACAGATCACGATGGCATTGAACTTCCTGTTACTCCTACCGAATTTCAAATTACATGGACTGCAGTAACGGGAAAAATCCGCGGTCAAGCGTATGAAGTGCAATTTACGCAGAAGTTAGGAGCAGAAATGAAAAATCAATTCTAGATTATGTTCTCATTAATAGAGAATTTAGAAAAGAGGTCACTGAGTTAGAGGTCCGGAAATCTATAGTGACCACTATCTGGTAATGGTAAAGATAAGATTACCCCAAAAAAACCCTAAAACCACTAAACAAAAAACGGAAAATAATAAAGAGAACGAGAATATCCAAAACTATAAACTAAATGACCAAAAAGTCGCGGCCATGTTCAAAAGTAAAATAGAAGAAAAACTAGCCAAATTAACTAATGGACATAGCACTGACAACTTACAGGAAACTTGGAAACAATTTAAAGAAACCAAAATAGTTACGAAGAATATAACTGACAAAGAAAGGTGGTGAAAGAAATTGTGCTGTAGAAGAAAAAAGAAGCCTGGGATGAGTTTGGAATGAAGATGGAGGCAGATAGCCGGGGTAACCAAAAATTGTTTTACAAGGCACTAAAGACGCTAAGAAAAGGTAAAGAAACAACGATGTAACAGGTGAAACGTAAAGACGGCACACTGATTATCAGACCAAATGAGATTATGGAAAGATGAAGACAATACTTCAGCGAACTCCTAACACCAAGACAGCCGAAAGAGGAAACTGTAATGATAGAAGTAGAAGGAGAACATGGACAAGAAAATTATATTCAAATAGAAGAAGTTAAAGAAGCAATTAACAATACAAAGAGAGGTAAATCGGCCGGTCATAACAAATTCACTGCAGAAATGTTAATGACAATGAGACCGAAAGGAGTTGAATTTTTAACCAAAATTATGAACACGGCTTGGAACCGATGTACAGTCCCCGAAGATTGGAGAATTGGCATAATACTACCAATCTTTAAGAAAGGAGACCCAAGTTCTTGTGAAAATTATAGAGGAATTAATCTACTTAGTGTCGTCTCCAAAATATATGAAAGCATTCTAGAAAAAAAATTAAGACACATCGTTGAACCACATTTGGTTGAAGTACAAAGTGGGTTTAGGAAGGGACACAGTACGCAAGACGTACTGTTAAAACGTTACTGTTAAGACGTTACGTTAAAACAAATAATTGAGAAAGCTAGACAAAAGAACATAGAAATATATATGGCTTTTCTAGACATTGAGAAAGCATTTGACAGAGTGTCCCAGAAAGCAGTTTGGAAAAGTCTGCAAAATAGAAATATTTACCATTAACTAACAGGTGCTATCAAAAGTCTGTATCAAAATAACAAGAGTTATGTACGTAAGGATAACTTGGAATCAGAGATGTTTGCAATAAACGAGGGTCTAAGACAAGGAGGTGTTATGAGCCCCACACTATTAATATTGATTATTGACGACATAATTAAGAAAACAAAAGAAAGCATACACAAAGTATATATCGGATATAGTAACCTATGACCGGTTCGTATAGCTGAGTGTGCATTCGCAGATGATATCATGTTATGCGCTTCCAACGAAAGGGACCTCCAGAAAAATATAGGTAGCTTAAATAATGAGCTGGCAATTAGAAACATGAAGATTAATGTTAAGAAAACCAAGGTGATGCTAATAGCGAAAACTAACCAAAATGTTAACATAGAAATTAACCAACAACAATATATCAAATATGACATATGTGAGACATTTTTCTGTGTGGAGTGTTTTTTGTGAAACATAAAACTGTAAAAATTTGATTTATAAAGAACTAAATAGTTTGTCATTTTCACAAATATCTACTTAATTTGATTGTTTTTTTGGTAATACATAATTTACAGTAAAATGTGCATCTTATTTTCTACGGCTATTACAATAGTATTTTTCACGCAAACCATTGGGCTAACTTCAGTAGTCTGACCATTGGGCCATGTACAAATGATTTGTATATGAATAACGTGTAAACTGTGAATGATATTTGTCTCACAGAGCATAAAACCAAACCTGTCGTTGGAATTATATTTAACTCATAGAACGACTGGTCAAAACGGAGCGTGAGTTAATTATAACTCACATGGCGGTTAATGTGTTAATAACTTGAGACAGTATACATAAGCAATCGGTTTTTTTTTCGTGTAGCAGTTACTAGGGTGACGATCGCCAATATGATACGCTTAGAAACCGCTAATATCAGGTAAGAGGATACGACAATTCAAGAAAAAATACCCTTTATTAACAAAAATTTTTTACTCGCCCTATATGTTGGCTCAAAACAAATGTTTCAAACCAAATTAAATGTGTAAATACTTTATAACTTCCAGTTAACATAAATATAAAAACAAAATTGCTCTAAATAGCCAATTTTGTAGTATTTTTTAACAATCCCTTTCCTAAATTTTAAATCATTTCGTATTACATTCCGGCATGGAAAATAACACGGCCCTAGAGGTGAAGTAACCAAAACGTCAAATTATTTATAGCGAACACTTCTTGAGCATATAATATGTCGTGTTAGAATCAAAGAGGCTACTAAACAGTATTAGAAAATACCAAAACTACACAAATATTCTACAAAAGTTTCTAATACGATTTTACGCTATTAATATTACTCATATTTAGTCTACATTAACAATAAAAAGAATAAAAAGCTGCCACAGAGAGATAGAGAGTCGCAGAAGTAAATGTTAGTTGTGAAATGTTGCTAGAGTACAAACTGTAAATAAAAATCACTGGCACAAGATTTTCTTTTGATTTCAGCGTAATATTCTAGATACAGACCGTCAACCTAAGGACAAAAGAAGCAGCAAGCTCTAATGTAGAGAACTACTTATAGTCCAGAGAAAAAAAAAAATTCTGGTGACACTGACCCCGTCAGGAAACGACAGTTGTTTTGACTAGTATGGACCTCTTTAACAAGAACCTATACAGGGTGGTCCTTAAGTAATTGTACAAAAAGAAACCGTAGATTCTAGTCTTTAAAATATTACGATTTAAGCCAAATTGTTTTAATACAATGTTGATATTAAGAAAGATACAGGGTGTTAAAGTGGAAATTTAAAATTTTAATTTTAGCTATAACTTTCATTTTTGTGAACATTTATGTACAAAAATTCATAACTGGCTACTATTAAACATCAGGAATTATAATTTGATGCATACTTTAATGTAGCTGATAGAGGGCGCCACATATGTGGCATACATTTTCACTTAACTTTTTTTGCTTTTTAAGTTACCGGTGTTTATAATGAAAAATATTAAAGATACATTATTTTAACAAAAAAAAAAGCTATACTTGTTAATAACTTCAAATTTTAAAAGTTTTCGAGATAATCGCATTTTACAAATCAACTACATAATTCAGATTTAGCGCAATTACTCCAGGCAATGAAAGAAAATTAGACATAAACGTCAATACTTCTGAATTTTGGTATAAAATACCTTTAATAAAGTTCATGGTTAATGAAATATTAAATAAAATAAATATATCAGCAGGATAATTTGCAATAGGATTTGACAAAATAACAGAATGATTGGATTTTACATTAAACATTTTACGTTTGATCTTAAATTTTTTGTCAAAGTTAGTCCATCATTTTCTTTAATTCATTTGTCAATACATTCTAAAAAAGATCGTCTTATATTAAATAACATCATTGGTTCTAAAGAAACTGCTGCAGTATTTATGATAAGTATTATAAGTATAATATATAATAAATATAAAATAATAATAAAGTATTCGTTTGGAATTTTTATGAAATAAATAATTATATTAATATCTCATCACATGACCAAGGAGTATGACTAAAACGAACAATCTAACGTTCAGGAAAGTTGTATTTAAGTATGTTCCCTCTGCCCTCTCTCTATAATGTGGTGGTGTATCATCTTGCATAAACCACATATTTCGCCTTAAGTGTGATGACAATTCTTCCAATAAATCAATAAAATCATTTTATAAAAAATGTAGATAAATCTCACAATTCAAATTACAAGGTAATTCGCATATCCGTAAAAAATAATTACCAATGGTTCCAAACCATACGTTTATTTAAAATTCTTGTTTAAAATGCATATCGTATGGTTTGCTGCCATTTGTAATTATTTTTTACGGACATGTGAATTATCTTGTAATTTGAATGGTGAGATTTATTTACATTTTTTATAAAATGATTTTAGTGATTTATTGGAAGAATTGTCATTCAACTTAGGGCGAAATATATGGTTTATGCAAGATGGTACACGACCACATTATAGAGAGAGGGCAGTGAGAACATAATTAAATACAACTTTTCTGAACCTTGGATTGTTCGTGGTAGTCATATTCCTTGGTCATGTTGTGAGATATTAATATAATTATTTAATTCATACAAAATTCCAGAAGAGTACTTATTAATATACTTATAATACTTATATTAAATACTGCAGCAGTTTCTTTAGAACCAATGATGCTATTTAATATGACATGATCTTTTATGGAATGTATTGACAAATGAATTAAAGAAAATGGTGGACATATTGAACGCTTACTTTGACAAAAAGGTTAATGTTATTTTAGTTTAACTATTTTTTACTTTGGTTTGTAAATAAAATGTTTTGATTATGAGTATAATTTAATATAAAACGTAAAATGTTTGATGTAAAATCCAATAATTCTGTATTTTGTCAAATCCTATTGCAAATTATCCTGCTGATATATTTATTTTACCTATTAACTTTATTAAATGTATTATACAATAAAATTCAGAAGTATTGATGTTTTTGTCTATTTACATAAAAATAACACCGGTAACTTAAACAGAAAAAAGTTAAGTGTAAATGTATGCCACATATATAGCATATGTGGCGCCTTCTATCAGCTACGATAAAGTATTCATCAAATTCTTATTCCTGATATTCAATAGTACATAGCTATGAATTTTATACGTAAATGTTTACAACCATGAAAGTTATAGTGAAAAATAAAATTTTAAATTTTCAATCCGTAAAATACTTTCGAAACAAAATTCAGATTTCTGCTTATAATCTGAGCCTTCTAAAAATTGCAAGGCAAACAGACGTTGATAAATGATGTTAAAAGAGACATGGGGAATCTAAAATTTGCATTCCACGACATGTATTTTACAACTAAGCAGAAATCCTTAGCGAATTGTGCTTCTTGTACTCACACAGAGTATATCCGAAATAAAATGAAAAAGACAGCAAGTATTTGATTTCACGCAAGCAACTCCTATGTATCTGTTGATACGTATTTCGACCTAATAGGTCTCATCAGAACAGTTATTCATAGATGTTCTCAACGTGAAAAATCAATATTTTCTGTCTTTTAAGAAGCAACAATAAAATGGCTTCAATACGGACGCGATAGCGACATCTAATTATAAAATCCGTAAAATAGTTTCGAAACACAATTCAGATTTCTGCTTATAATCTGAGCCTTCTAAAAATTGCAAGGCAAACAGACGTTGATAAAAGATGTTAAAAAGGGACATGGGGAATCTAAAATTTGCATTCCATGACATGTCTTTTACAACTAAGTAGAAATCCTTAGCGAATTGTGCTTTTTGTACTCACATAGAGCATATCCGAAATAAAATGAAAAAGACAGCAAATATTTGATTTTACGCAAACAACTCCTATGTATCTATTGATACGTATTTCGACCTAATAGGTCTCATCAGAACAGTTATTCGTAGGTGTTCTCAACGTGAAAAATCAATATTTTCTGTCTTTTAAAAAGCAACAATAAAATGGCTTCAATACGGATGCGATAGCGACATCTAATTATAAAATCCGTAAAATAGTTTCGAAGCACAATTCAGATTTCTGCTTATAATCTGAGCCTTCTAAAAATTGCAAGGCAAACAGACGTTGATAAAAGATGTTAAAAAGGGACATGGGGAATCTAAAATTTGCATTCCATGACATGTCTTTTACAACTAAGTAGAAATCCTTAGCGAATTGTGCTTTTTGTACTCACATAGAGCATATCCGAAATAAAATGAAAAAGACAGCAAATATTTGATTTTACGCAAACAACTCCTATGTATCTATTGATACGTATTTGGACCTAATAGGTCTCATCAGAACAGTTATTCGTAGATGTTCTCAACGTGAAAAATCAATATTTTCTGTCTTTTAAGAAGCAACAATAAAATGGCTTCAATACGGATGCGATAGCGACATCTAATTATAAAATCCGTAAAATAGTTTCGAAGCACAATTCAGATTTCTGCTTATAATCTGAGCCTTCTAAAAATTGCAAGGCAAACAGACGTTGATAAAAGATGTTAAAAAGGGACATGGGGAATCTAAAATTTGCATTCCACGACATGTATTTTACAACTAAGTAGAAATCCTTAGCGAATTGTGCTTCTTGTACTCACACAGAGTATATCCGAAATAAAATGAAAAAGACAACAAATATTTGATTTTACGCAAACAACTCCTATGTATCTATTGATACGTATTTCGACCTAATAGGTCTCATCAGAACAGTTATTCGTAGGTGTTTTCAACGTGAAAAATCAATATTTTCTGTCTTTTAAGAAGCAACAATAAAATGGCTTCAATACGGACGCGATAGCGACATCTAATTATAAAACCCATAAAATAGTTTCGCAACACAATTCGGATTTCTGCTTATAATCTGAGCCTTCTAAAAATTGCAAGGCAAACAGACGTTGATAAAAGTTGTTAAAAAGGGACATGGGGAATCTAAAATTTGTATTCCACGATATGTCTTTTACAACTAAGCAGAAATCCTTAGCGAATTGTGCTTCTTGTCTTGCTTTCTTTGCAGAAAATATTGATTTTTCACATTGAGCACCTATGAACGCCTATGAATAACTGTTCTGATGAGACCTATTAGGTCGAAATACGTATCAACAGATACATAGGAGTTGTTTGCGTGAAATCAAATATTTGCTGTCTTTTTCATTTTAAATTTTCTTTTTAACACCCCGTATCTTTCTTAATATCAACATTTTATTAAAGTAATTTGTCTTAAATCGTATTATTTTAAAGCGTAGAATCTATGGTTTCTTTTTGTACAATTACTTAAAGACCACCCTGTATGTTTCCTGTAGTCGATTTTTTTAGATTTAGTTGCTCATTATTAACAAATTAATGCTGCTTTTTTCGGATCCTTAGGGTAATGGTCAATATTTGTGACACAATTTGTTCAATATCCACATCGTATTCCACGATATGTCTGTTACAACTAAGCAGAAATCCTTAGCGAATTGTGCTTCTTGTCTTGCTTTCTTTGCAGAAAATATTGATTTTTCACATTGAGCACCTATGAACGCCTATGAATAACTGTTCTGATGAGACCTATTAGGTCGAAATACGTATCAACAGATACATAGGAGTTGTTTGCGTGAAATCAAATATTTGCTGTCTTTTTCATTTTAAATTTTCTTTTTAACACCCCGTATCTTTCTTAATATCAACATTTTATTAAAGTAATTTGTCTTAAATCGTATTATTTTAAAGCGTAGAATCTATGGTTTCTTTTTGTACAATTACTTAAAGACCACCCTGTATGTTTCCTGTAGTCGATTTTTTTAGATTTAGTTGCTTATTATTAACAAATTAATGCTGCTTTTTTCGGATCCTTAGGGTAATTGTCAATATTTGTGACACAATTTGTTCAATATCCACATCTTCTCCTATAAAATGAATATTTCTCGATTTATTGCTAAAATCGAAAATTGTAAAATCACAAATTGAATTAAATTACAGTGTTACCAGGTTGTGGGTCCAAGTGCCAGTGATTTAAGTTGTACATAATGTGGATTAGTGAACATTTGGTTAGATGAAGAAAGTTTTTGTGCAGAAAGTATATTTGCTGTTATTTTTGCTTCACAACATTAATATTTAAAAAGTTTGATGATGAAATGGATTCATTTGTGTGTTTTATTACGTCAACAGTATGATTTATTTAGAATATCAATAAATCGATTTTTCAAAACATTAAACAAAAAAACTAAAATTATGATGTTTACGGAAACAAAATTACGTAAGTAATGTGTCAAAATATTATAGTATAGTCTATTTCAGCGTTCTTGGCGTTAAGGTTATCACATAATATAAAATATACAAATTAAAACAGTCAAAATACAAACATTAGTCACTAAAGTTTGTATTTTGAGAACGATTTCCGAAATGGAAATTGAAAGGTCAATAAACGTACTTTAACCTTTAATTGTGGCTTATTCCTATACAAAGTTTATAACAATTAATTTGTTTAAATTATATTTGTAATGTTTTTCAGTCAAGAAAAGTAATTCTAAAAAATAGGTATAATTCAATAAAAAGTAACATGAATAAATTTGACTGTCAAATAAAAAATGAATTTTTTTATAAAATATTTTATATAAAGATATTATTTATAACTATAATACATATATATTTAAGTTATTTATATAGTAATATAGTAATATCTAGCATTTTATAACTTTGTCTACTAATAATAATAAGAAAAAAGTAAAATTTTGCAAAATAAATATTTATTTTAAATTTTCTTTAAAAATTATTTGATAAACTAAACGATTTACAAATTATTTAATTGCATTTTTATAACCTAGTCAACAAGGCACCCCAAATTTAAAAATACATCAGTATTTTTAGACTAGAAGCGGAGATATTACGACTTTTATAAATTTGAATTTATGAATTTAGTTTAGCAAGTAGAAAATTCCTACTTGCTCCAATGCATTTTGCAGGGTAAAATTGAAGGAAAAAGAGCCCCAGGACGAAGAAGAACATCCTGGCTTGCTAACCTGAGAGTATGGTATAGAAAGACCTCAACACAGCTATTTCGTATAGCAACCAACAAGGTCATCATAGCCAGAATGATCGCCAACGTTCGGAACGGACAGGCACCCTAATAAGAAGAAGAAGAAGTAGAAAATTCAGGAAATAATAAAGACGTTTAATCTTATGCACATTTTGTTTACTACATATCCTTATCACCAAATTTATCGAAAGCAGTTGTAAAGATACCTGTATCAAAAAGTATCACGAAAAAGGCTTTTTATCTGCGAATTTCTCTGGTCTAATAGAAAATTAGGTCTGACAAATTGGTTAGTTTACGTAGTTCTCGTCAATAACGCTAAAATATACTAGAAATATTCGTTTTGCAGCAAAATTATATAAATATCCCGTGAAGCGTATCCTAATTTTAATTATTCATTTAAATTTGACGGATAATTCAGTTATTTACCATTTTAAATAATCGATATACAACAAATTGAAACTTTATTATCGGCTCCTCTATAAAACTCATAAAAACATTAAATGTGTTAAAAATAGGTACAGAGTATAAAAATGTTAGGCCGGGATTAAAATTAATGAAAATCATGTTTTATTTTGACGAGCAAAATAATTTACTGAATCGGTGGGTTCTATTATGGAATCGATATAAATTATAATGTTGCCAGATCGGCGAATTTTTCCTCGTTTATTAAGATTTGTAGTCAATAATCTAATGGGAATATCATTAAGGTGATGAGCCTTCCCGAAATCCTGTCGAAAAAAAAATCGTGGCAAGAGCCAAGAACAATGAGTCGCATTATCAAACAAGTCTTGGGACTTATGACTTTCAAACTACAAACAGGACAACAACTTACCGTTGCATTACAACACGCCTGTTGTCTTTGTACCGTAAATAACGGTACAAATTAATCCTCATTATATATATATATATATATATATATATATATATGTATATATATGTATATATATATATATATATATATATATATATATATATATATATATCAAAAAAATGTTACTATGGAAGAGAATTTCAATAAGCAGAGTAATACAGTTTATACAGAGTAATCCAAGAAATATCGTGAATTGGTGCCAAGGATCGAATGAAGTCATTACCCTCAGTGATGGTTTTGGTGAAGAGTGTCCAATGACAGCGTCATTTCTTTACATTTTTGTGAAAAGGGCATTAAAATACCGGCGAGAAATTATTAACGGGACTAATAAATTTAGTGCAGCCCCTAAATCACACTAGGTTAAAGGCCAAAAACACTCAGGCCAAAAACTCACTTATCAGGTCCTGGTGATTTCCCATCTTTAATCCGCTTAATGGCCATAGTTACTTCTTCGTTTGTTATTTCTGGGCCGTGGGGATTGTTTATTTCAGTCAGACTTCGTGCTGCACCTTCGAATAATTCTTTCATATATTCTTTCCATCTTCGTAATTGATCGTCAATGGTAGTCAAAATTTGTCCTTCAGTATCTACAACTATGCCTGTATTGCGTTGTTTCTGGTATTCTGTATCTCTGTTATTTCTTCTATACATTTCTCCGTTAGCCATGCTTCTTTTGCTCCTTTTATCTTCTTTAGTATAGTCTTATGCAACTTTTTGTATTCTTTGCAATTTCTACCGTTTAATTTTCTTCGCTCTTCCATCATCTGCAATATTTTATCTGTCATCCATTCTTGCTTCTTTTTTCATTTTAATTTTAGATATTAATGCGAAATTGTGATAATAGATGTCTTCATTTCGTTTCATTGTTCTTCTATACCTCCAGTAGTGTCTTTAACTATTTTCGCAAAATTCTTACTAATTTCTGTTTTTTCTTTTTTCTGGGTGTCGTTGTGAAAATTGTATAGCCAAATTTATTTATGGTGACCATTGGCCACCAGCCAGCTCAGACCTTAATCCACTTGACTAAATATTGTGGTCAGTTTTAGAGTCTGCAAAAGACATTACCAAAAGATGAAGTCATTGAAGTAGGCGCTGGCAAAAGCTGTGGAGAATATTCCTAATGATGTCGTAATTTTTTTGTAGTTTGTACTCTGTAATTATATTATTATATGTAATAAAGATGTAGCATTTTATATTGAGATCCCCTCGTATATGCAAAATATTAAAATCCCCTTATATATGTTTAATAAATCTAAGAATATTTCGTACGTATTAAAACCCAAATAGCTTTTAAATTCTTTGTTAGGTCGGCCAAGTTAAAATAAACCATTTTAGAGCGGTTTATTGTTTTAACTTTTTCGGCAATTTCTTTTAATGTTTTATTCGAAGTCGCATTATAATTTTTATACGTTGTAGAAGTAGAATCTTTTACGTTTTAGTTTCGTTGTGTTTTGTTATGTCAGCTTTTGTTTTGTTTTCAATTTATATGAACGAATTTTTAAATTCGTCATTCATACTTGGGTCGTCGAAGTGCTAGGTATGGATCTTAATTCATGCTTGGGTCCCCGAGCAGTTCGCTAGGCTCAGGTATGGATCCGAATTCGTCGTCGAATTTGTGGTTTTCTGTTTTTGGCTCCTTTTATGGAAATTAGTAGCAGTAGTGGTGGATTTTATCTATTATGAAGTGACCGGCATTTATTTGCCAAAATTGGTGGAGTTTACGCTCGATGTAAATGTCATTTTAGAAAGAGTGACCACTGTTTCGTTTTTTTTTTGAAGATTTTAAGATATTTGAAAAGTCTAGTTCCTGTTGAAAAGTTGAACAAGTTTAGTTCCTGTTTTTTTGAGAGTTCCCGTTTTTCCAAGTGTACTAGTTCCAGCCTCCAATGGATAAAGCTCTTCGCTGATGATGTCCGGATAGATACTCCAGAGATGTAACAAGTTTTTTTTTTCGTTAAGTGGAAATATGGGAATCCAGGTAACTGTTTATTGTTTGTTTAATTTCAAAGTAAAGACAGATATTTTTTAGAACAATAATTGCTTTCGTTAAAATTTAGAAATTGTAACATTTAAAAATTGTAATGTGGTAACATTTGTAATTTTTATGTAGTATCTCCAACTCCTGGAGTTTGTAAGCGGATGACACACGTAAGTTTTTTGTATTCTTGTATTTCTTCATGTTGTAACTGTTTGTGGTGACACAAAAATAAATGTTAAATTTTGTTTATTTTTTTTTTGAACTAACCCTTTTTTCTGTTCTATTTGAAAAAGATATGTTTTTGATGTTTTATAATTATTTCCCTAGTTACAACTAGTGGTTGTAATAGGTATAATTAGGCACCTCAAGTGGCGCTCTATATTAAATTCCTTGAGGTGTTTCCTGTTTATTTTTATTTTGTTTATCCCAAGAGATTACTAACCCCTTTATTTCATTTTTTGTAGTTGCCCCAATCCAACCCCCTTATCTTTTACTTATCCATGACCCCAGCTCTCCTACCAAACCCTGAGTGCCGTTCGCACAAGTAGCAATTATTTTGCTCGCCCTATCTCCACCCCCAAAAGTTTCTTTCCCCAATTTTCTACCCTTGTATTAATGCCCCCTGTGGTAGGCAAAATATCTTTCGTTACAAAGATATTACAGATCTGCGGCCCCATCCAATATATTCTCCAGATTTGGCCCTATGCGATTTCTTTTTGTTAAAAAATTGAGACCTCAGTTAGAGTAGGAGAAGTTAAAGCATCGCTGGGTCAAGTGTACCGACCTAAAAGGAAACTATGTTGAGATATAAATTGTCACTTTTCCAGTACCTCGTACGTTTCTGCTTTAACTTTTACTACAGATAACTTTACTTGCTTTTTAGCAATATTTTAGTATGTATTTGATTTTATTGTTGTTACTCACTATAAGATATATACCAAAACATCACTTATCCACAAACAAATATCCAATATAAATGAAATAAGACCATTAAAATAATATCTTCCTTTAACGTCACTACTCGACGGCGTGGAAAATAATCTCCAATTGTCTTTGTCTCATATTTTCCACGTGCATCTAGAATAACACTGAAAATCGGGAAACGTGAGATCTCTAATTTTCTGTAACGCCTGTGAACTTTTGATATGCAGCACACTCCAAGTTTCTCGTCGACTACATGCATACTTGTTTGCCAAAGTCATCCGTGTGTGTTCCATCAAAAACTATATACGTCTGTTCACGTTCGGGCAATAAAAGCTCACTCTTTTTATTTTGAGTACGGGGAAACTATTTGCTCAAATGATTCAGGAAAATTGGAAACAAGCTGGCGGTGGGATGTATGAAGAAGATATCCAATGAAACAAATAGACAATATCGATTCTATAAATCAAAATGGACGTTTTTGTGAATTTGGAAAGTATACTCGATATTTTATCAGAAACAATTTAAATATAACAACATTGTTTCTTTTTTTATATTTCATAAATATGTACAAAAAGGGAAGAGTCATTGAAGGAGGTTTATGTATTAGATAAGTAAACGAAGATTAAAACATAAACCATAATTTCCACTGGAAATTGCAATATAAGGTACTTTTAGGTACATTAAATAGTCAGAAGGCACAGTTTAAAGATTGTATTGCCCAAGTAAATAAAACAAATTCAACTAAGGAAAAAATTAAAGCTGAAAACAGATAACTATCTTCTTGATTCAGGTAAGTGCCGTGTCCAAACGAAGTTTATATATCATCTTGGACTTTTAAGAATAGATTAAAAAGCTTTGGAGATATTACGTCGCCTTGTCTACCTTCTCTCTTAATAGGAATGGGATTTGTATTTTCGACTAATTGTACTACCTTAGTTGCGTTCATTTATATTACATATTAGTTGTCTGTATCTCCAATCTATTTTACAATTTAATGGTGTTATGCAAAAAGGAGTTAAACCACAAAACATTAAAAATTGAGTTATCCTAATCCCATGGAAGCATGGGAGACCAGCACGGAAATTAATAAAAAATGTTGGTCAGAAATAATGCCAAAAGTAACAATTTCATAGGTAACTACAACATTGGAAAACATGAAGAGAAATAAAGCTGCAGGAGAAGACAGTATTACCACAATATGATATTAGAAGGAGGTAAGGAACTAATTGTAATTGTAACTAAGCTTGTGGACAGTTGTTTACATCAGGGCAAAGTCCCTAAGAGCTGGAACATTTCTAAAGCAATCTTATTACGCAAGAAAGGTGATTGCCGAAAATTGGAAAACTACAGACCCATCAGCCTACTGTTACACCTGTTTAAAATACTCACCAAAGTCATAACTACTCGACCAACAAGGACATTAGACGAATACCAACTTTATGAACAGGCAGGTTTTAGAAAAGGCAATTTAACTTCCGATCACCTGTTAACCACAAAAATATTAATAGAAAAATGTAACGAATACAAGTTTCCAGTTTTCCTAGCATTTGTAGACTACGAAAAAGCTTTTGCTACCATATAACACACGGCCGTAATAAACGCAATGCAAAATTGTAGAATAGACAGCAGATATATTAACTTAATAAAAGAAACTATGAACCAAGCTACAGCTACATACTACCTAAATGAAAATGATTACACGAACCCTGTACCATTAAACAGGGGAGTCAAACAGGGAGATACTTTATCACCCAAACTGATCACCTTAGTTTTGGTGGACGTTTTTAAAAACTTAAATTGGAAATATAAGGGAATAAACATCAATGGCGGCTACCTCAGTAATCTACAATTTGCAGATGACATAATCCTGATAGCTACTGACCTAAAAGAAATGCAAACCATGCTTTTAGAACTACATACCGAATCTTCTAAAATAGAACTGAAAATAAATTTAAACAAAACAAAAGTCATGCACTCCGAAGACACCATGACAATAATAAACGATAAAGTTATAGAAAAAGTTGAAGAATATATATACTTAGGACAAAAAATTATACTAAATAGGGAAATTCAAACTGAAGAAATAAAAAGAAGAAGAAAGTTAGCTTGGACAGCATTCGGTAAACTGAACTATATACTCAGAAATCAACAAATTCAATTACATCTTAGATCTTAAGTTTTTGATGCATGCATTATTCCGATATTAACTTATGCGGCACAAACATGGACAATCACAAAAAAAATATGAATATACTTACAGTCACTCAACACGCGATGGAAAGAGCAATGCTAGGTATATCACTTAAGGACAAGAAAACAAACACATGGATAAGACAGAAAACCGAAGTCTCAAAGTGGTGCAAAAATAATTAAAGTTGAAATGGGAATACGCTGGACATGTAGCTAGGAGCGATCTAAACAAATGGCACAGATCAATTTTGACCTGGAGACCATACCAACACAAAAGACCCAGAGGCAGACCTCCTATGAGATGGACAGATGATCTGAAAAGGACTGCCGGGAAAAATTGGCTACAAGTAGCGTACAATAAAAAACAATGGAAAGGAAGACTTGAAGAGGCTTATGTTCAGATGTGGACGTGAATGGCTAGACGAAGAAGAAGAAGAAAAATCCCATGAAAGATTATATTGTTATTTAAATTATGCAAAAATAATTTAAGTCACTTCGATATTTAAAAAGATGATACAAGTGAAATTTTAACTCACAATCTGTGAATATTCAACTTGCAATAAGCAACGAACGTTTAACGATTAATTCAAACTAAAAACCACCCAACACACAGTCAACTATTTCAAGTTTATTTTACAATAAACATTTAACATCCTGAATTAACCCAGATTGTACTTCGAAATAGATAAACAGCAGATTGGAGAATCGTCGTCATCTTCTATTATTTGGTTAATAAGACTTATAAGAACCAAAAATACCTAATGAAAAAATAACGAAAATCATCAATAATATTAAGCTTTTCCTAGGTATATGTCGCCTTAACTCCGCCTCTGGTAAGTGATGGGTGGATTGAGTAGCTCAGTAAATGCCGGTGCAGATCCCATGCCCGGAGAAAGGAGGAGAGGGGATGGGCTAGCAACTAATCCCTTGTCAAAATAAATAAATGCTAAAAATTTCAACCAAAACCCTCGGAATACAAAGGAATGATCCAAACAAAGACGACTAATGCAATGGAAAAGTAAAATGATATTGGCTATATTGAATCTACAAGGACTTGGAACCAAACAAGCAGAAGTATTGAAAGAATTAGCGGAAAGAAAAATAGATATATGTATTGTAACCGAGACCAAGAAAAAGGGAAAAGGAAATGAAGAGATAGGAGAATATATACATATCTACAGTGGAGTGAGTAGACAACAGAGCTAAGAGAAGAGTCTCTTAGCTCTCTGCCATTCGAACAAATCTTAAAAACAATATTAATCATGGACTGAAGTAAATGAAGAACTGATAATACTGGCAATGAAAAAGAATGGGCACAACATCGTAATTGTCGTAGTGTATGCCCCAAATGAAGATGCAGATCCAGAAAGTAAAGACGAATTATACAACAAGATTAATGAAATACTCTCTGAAGTTAAAGTAAACTGTGAAATCTTTATACTAGGAGATTTAAAGGGCAGAATAGGAAGAGAAGAAAATAACAGAGTCGTAGGAAGATATGGGAAATGAATAACCAATGACAACGGAATGCGTCTTAGAGATTTTTGTGAAACAATGTCTCTCAAAATTATAAATGGATTTTTTCAACATAGAGACATCCACAAATTTACATGGATACAACCTACTAGGAATCGGCCCTCGATAATCGACATGTAATCCAACGTCAAACTTCACAGCTAAAAATAACTGACGTAAGGGTATACCGTGGATCAGAATGTGGATATGACCATCCATTACTTATGGCCAACGTGATAGTTAACTATCGCAAAAACAATATCACCCAAGTACAGAAAGTAGAAAAGAAACAGGAAGTAGCATCCCCTAAATAAAACCTAGAAAGCTTCAAAGAATGTTCAACGAAATTTCTTTACAAATTACGACTGGCCACAAAATTACAAAATGTGAATCGAAAAAATATATCAGCGGAAGAATTATACCAACTTAAAAAATGCATTCATGAGGCTACAACTGAAACTTTGGGATATAAAGACAAACATGAAACAAAAATCAAGAATGGTGGTCGGAGAATATGCAAACGTTAGTAAACAAGAAAAAAAATTCTTATCAGAAATGGATGTCAACGAGGAAGGGGGAAGATTACAAGATGTATTAAAAATTAAATCGAGATGTAAAAAGAGAAGTAGTGAAAAGTAAGAATAGGATGTGGGATCGAAGGTGTGCAGAGGTGGATAGGTATTGGGGTCGAACAAAGGTTGGGCAAGCGTGGAAGGTGATAAAGTCTCTCCGGAAGGAAGGAAAGGAAAAATTTAACTTACAGTTAATATATCTGAAATAGTGGAAATACCATTATGAGGTCTTACTGACAGAGGATAGATGTAAATTCCAAGAGATGGAAATGGAAGAAATATCCGAACTTACACAATCATATATCATAAATATATATCATACATAAATCAGCCGGACCTGGAGACATTGCAATTAAGTGTGTAAAGTATGAACCAAAAATATTACAGGAGATGTTAGTTCAACTATTTAACAAAGCTTAAAAGGACAAAATATCTCTGATGATTGAAATGTTGGATACATCGATTGAATATTCAAGAAAGAGGATAAACGCAAATACTTTAATTATAGGGAATAACTGTTATCAGCTCAATGGGGAGGTTGTACGGTCGAATAATAAAAGAAAAAATATAATTATAATACGAAGAGATAGAAAAATGGATTTCGTGCAGGAAGATCGTGCACTGATAGTATATTTGTTCTCCAGCAGGTAATCGAAAAACGGTAGGCAAGGAATCTATCTACCTACCTATTGATTGTAGATTTAGAGAAGGCATACGATACGGTACCTTTGAAAAACTGTTTCAAACATTGACGAAAGTATGTCTATACTATCACAAATATATACAAAACTGCAAGAAGTGTCCTTAAAGAAAGAAACTTTATATCTGAATAATTTCCAATAACAAAGGAGCTTAAACAAGGATGTTGTCTAACTCTGACCTTATTTAAAATATATATTTAATCATTGTTAGAGCAGTGGAGTACCAGTTGCTGCAATTGAATTGATTATACAGGGAAAGATAATGGGAAAGAGATCTATAGGAAGAAGAAGGCATTCATGGTTGAAAAACTTGAGAGAATGGTACAATTGCACCAATTACCAACTGTTTAGATCTGCAGCATCAAAAATACGCATAGCTTTGATGATAGCCAAACTTCGGAACGAAGACGGCACTTGAAGAAGAAAGAAGAGCAGTGGAGAAAACAAATATCCGAAATAGGAATAGACATGGGCGGTGGTAAATGTCTAACAACTTTATTTTTCGCAGATGATCAGGTAGTCGTAGCGAATGATGAGGAAGACATGGACTACTTGTTTAGAAAACTAAAGAAAGAATATGAAAACTAAAAGAAAAATTTAGGATTGAATGTGTAATGTGAATGTGTAAATCTAGCTTTGTTCTCTCTGTCTATCCTTATCTTATATAGTTACCTTCTAATCGTTGCCTGTCTTATGTTGTAATAAAGTCGCTATGAAAGGCACCTTAGCGTGAAAAGTATCCCTATATTATGCAATCCCTTGTGGGTCCTAAATATTGTTGGCTAGGGCATTGAATGGAACGAATGAATGTATGGTTTTTATCAAGCTACTGATTCTTGTGATACTGATGTTTACATTATATTTTTAATTTACCTCTATGCGAAGTACTATTTTGTTAACAAATGCAATAGGTCAATACACCATTAACAAATTCAAGTAGTCAAATACATTATCGTGGCTGAATGGATCAAGTATTCAAAGCCATTAATTAAATAAAAAAAAAAAGAATATGAAAAATGGGGCCGTAATATGAAATGTCACAGACAGAGTATCTTAAAATAGGAAATGATGAAGAAGATCCAGAGTTAGAAATTAGAAACACAAAAACATGCAATGAAAATAAATATCTCGGATCTATAATATCTAAAGAAAGCATTACCAAAAGAGACATCAAAAAAAAAACGCAGCAGGAAAAAAAAGCGGTACATAATCTAAACTCTCTACTATGGTCTAAAGACATTAGACAAGAAACGAAATTGACCTTGGTAGAACCTATTATGACTTATGGGGCAGAAGTTTGGCAGATCAAGAAACAAAGATAGAAAAATAATAGAATTAGTAGAAATGGATTTTCTAAGGAGAGCGTGTGGTGTATCCAAAAAAGATCATAACAGAAATGAAGATATTAGAAGGAGGACAAATACTGTATATTCCAGTGTAGACAGAATTGAAACTAGACTAGTGTGGTATAGTCACGTGAAGCGAATGAATGAAGATAGATGGCGAAAGAGGCCTTAAATTACATACCACAATAAATAAAAAGAAAGGTAACACTGATGATGAAATAGTTATTTCGAAAACGTACGACAAACACATGTAGCCCGATAGACTTTTTGTATTAATATTTAAATTAAAAATTTCTTGTTATACATGGTATACAGCTAACTACAGGAATGAATTTAGTTTCTTTGTGGATCTTTGTGTAATATCTCATATTACACATTTTAACTGTCAAACCAGTCTATACAATTATGACAAAACAAGGTTTATTTTTACTCAACTTAATTGGTCTATGATCTATATTGCAACACAACAAATATAGAGAGCAGTCTGAACTTGCGAGAGTTTTTGTAAAAATCGTTGGTTCCATTCACCCCATTTTGCTCAAATACCTTAATAATCTCATATGTATTATTGTTTAACTTATACCGATTGTTTTTACAACCCTCCAATTATTAGTAGCATTATATTGCTGTTAGATGTATAAAATAACCAGATACAATTTTTGGCATTTTACACGGTAGAAAATATCTATAAAGCTTCATTAAACCGAGCTGATATTTATTTTAAAGTAAATAAACCTAATTTCCATAAATTTTGCTGCAAAACAACAACCTAAATCCACCAGCTAATGAAGTGCGTTCATAATACAACTCATAAACAAAGAACACCGATATTGATATCCATTTTAACTAAAAAACAGTATTCCAATTCGCAATAAAACACACAAATGTTTCGACGAAATATAATCCAATGAAAATGATGATAAAAACTTTGACTCTGCTCTCGATATCCCAGTTGCAATGGCGCACCCTAGGGTTTATCGTCCCGGTTAGCGCGTTTTTTTTATTTTCAGTCACAATTATCGATAAACTTGGCAGAGAGCGCCATCAATAGCATCGCTGATATTTTCATACAACGTGCAATGTTGATCGAATGTAATAAAACACCGTGTTGTTAGTACAATACACCAAAGTTGATAAAATATGATTTTTGAATCGATTGGCCCAATTAACGAGGTCCAAAATATACGTCAATTAGTGCAGGGGATCAGAACAAATACGATACGACTAAGGTATCTCTCAATGGTGATATTTTTAGTGAAAATAACACTCACTAAGATAGCAGAATCTATTTAATTGGAAATTTTAAGAGACTCGGTTGGAAAAATCATGACAAGCTAATATTTGTAATTTTTATACTGGTATTTACTATTTTTAATGGAAAATACGTTTATTTTGACATAAAACATAAATTAAACATATTATTTTGAGAACGATTTGCGAAGTAGAAATCGAAACGTCTAAATCTAAATAAACTCATTTTCAATACTTTTAAAACGACATTTTCAAAAATAATTTTGAATTAAAAAGAAGTGGCAGTTCTTTGTAAATAAAGATGGTCTTAACCTGGATTATGTTGAACCAAACATGTATATGTATATTAGGGTGGGAAAAAAAAAACTTTTTTTTTATTTCGTGTTGCTATACCGCGGAAAAGTTGCTACTAAGATAGAGTTTTAAATCACAAAAATAATTTTTCAAATTGTTTGATATCTTCCAGTCGCGCATTGGTCGTAAAGTTTAAAAAAATGATTGTTTTTGAAATATTTGTAAAAACACAAAAATATTTTATTCCGTTTTGCTATACTACGTATATCTTTTCTTGAGGGGTCAGGATTAAAATAAGCCAAAGAAAAAAAAGATAAATTGATATATTCCTATCGCACATCGTCCATGAATTATTAAAAAATATCGTTTGTTTTTGCTATTTTCTTCTTTGAAAATAAAATGCTTTTGATAACATAAAACCAATTTAACAGCCCTACTTTTCATGTTCCAGGCACAAGACTTCAAGAAAAAACTAATGAATTGCAATATTACAAATCGGTGGTCCTTGCAGACTTGTTTAATTTCACAGCAGCCAAAGACATGGCGCTGTGTGGATGACCTTCGCTTTCCTCCCACTCCGCCTTACGCACAATCCTATGCTACTCTCTCACACACATCACACCATGCGTCCAGACTTTCAGTCTGCTACGCCGTTTCGTGCAAGTGTGCACGTAGATGTTTTAAAATACTGTTTTGAAGAACGTTTTAACTTAGCGTTGGAATCTAACAACAAATGTGTTAATTTATCTAAAGTTTCTGCTAGCGTGGCCAATAAAGTCAAAGCAGTATTTGGAAAGACTTCCTTACCTACTGTGTCAGCGTTCAGAATTGTTCAACTAATAAATACTTTTCATGATAATTACTACGAACTACGAAAGTTTTTTAACTGTGACAAAGACAAGCTATTGTTCAAAATAAAACTTTCAGAATTTAAAGAAAAATCGGCTAAAATCTTTGATGTTTTGTGTTGCAAATGCAATATTGTCGTGCAGTGCAGTTGTCATAAGACTCCTGATGCGTGTACCTTAATATATGAATGCACTTGAGAGTCCAAAAAAATCTCCCCTTTGGAACTTAGATTTGTATACTTAACATAAAGGAAGTATGGGTTGGGTAAGATTAAAAGTTTTAACATTGAACAGACACAGAAACTAGTCCAATGAAAGAAAAGAATAATAACTAAGCTGAAAAACACTCAACCGATACTTCCTCTTGATGTATCGCAACCATCATGCTCAAAATCAAATGTGACATCAAACATAAACAGTGACGCATCCGAAGAACTTGATGGAGATGTTAGTGATGAAGATGATAACTATAAGCCTCCTGCAAAATCTCCGTGGCTGATGCAAGTTAAATTAAAGTCCACAGTCTTAGTTAGTGACTGTTATGGAGTATCTGACTGTGCGACCGCAGCGATTGCATCAAGTGTTTTGAAAGACGTTGGTGTGATTTTAGAAATTGATCGTTAATATTTTGTGGATAAAAACAAACTTAGACGGGGAAAAAACGTAAACGCAGGCAACTACAAGATGAAGGTAAATTTTTAAGTGTACACCTGCCACTGAAGGGACTCTATTTGGATGACCGGAAAGATAAAACACTTGTCGTTGATCAGGTGCAGTCTAAATAATATCGAATAATTAAGAAAGAAAAGCACTACTCACTAATTCAAGAACCGAGTTTAATATATATTAGACAAAACCCTATTCAGGTATTGCTCGTGAAATCGCTAACTGTATTATTTCTCATTTGTCTACACTTGACATTTCCTTGGATGAATTGGATGTTATTGGCTGTGATAGCATAGTAACAAACACAGGCTGGAAAACGGGTATTATTCGCCTAATTGAAGAGCATCTGAATACACCATTGCAATGAGGAGTTTGTCTTTTGCACCTTAATGAACTGCCATTGTTCAATTTTTTACATGCGAAAAATCATGTCATTTTTTTGCTGTATTACTAACTACCATTCTACTACAATTTTACAATTATTTCCCATTCTTCAACCCTTCCTACTCACATTTTAACCCCACTCTATTAGAAATACAGACAGTTGTACGACACCAAACAAGAAAGACTCTCTCTTGCCTATTGACTGTCGTTAGGGACAGTCGCACTTCTCTTGCCTGTTACCCATCGCTTGGTACAGATGTAACTCTCTTGCCTGTTATCTATTGCTGAAGACAGACACTCTCTGTTCCCTGTTGACTATTGTTATTAACAGAGGTATCCTCTCTACTGTTGATTGCTGCTAACAACAGACATTCTGTCTCTCTCTCTCTCACCCGCTTTTAGTTACGCGAAAAATACCGCAAATACTGTTTAAATCATGTACAGACGTAAAATGTGCTCTATCTCGTGATCTCGGTGTTAGTACCGCGAGATACGCGTTCAAAAACCAGTAATCCAAACAGCCTTCCCGTACAAAGAAAAATCGCGAATGAAAGCCTGTCAATACCTCGAGTGTGTGCAGAGAAGCAATATTGGTAAGACTTTGTATAAACTATGTATGACTTGTATAAACTATGTATGACTTGTTATCCCGAAAATTTGCTTATAAGCATGCTTGTAGATGACAGGAAGCATATCCGAGAACTAGCTCTTCTTCTTCTCATGACGCCGTCTCCTTTCGAATATTGGCGATCCAAATAACAATTGTGGTTTTGGAAACAGCTGCGCGAAAGATTTCAGCCATGAGTTCTAGCGTCTTCCTACCCGACTAGCTCTAAGAATAGTAATAAAAGCGAGAAACACATATTTTCAGTGCAACTGAAGATACAAAGATGATAGACTGAGGCACATGTCAGTTATCGTCCCCAGCCCTACTGCGAAAATCAATCGATCCATGGGTTTCCATGCCATATGCAAGCTGTGGAACGTTGTGTGTAGCTTGTGACTGAGGCGTCGAAAAAGATCGTTGGTGCCAACTCTAGGGATGGATTCATGAAGACAACATTTCTTTCCCGTTCTTCTATGCCAGACTATACACACAAGTCACAATTTAAGTGAACATCGACTAGTAGACCTACCAGTTTGTTTGAAATAAAGACTAAAAGTAAAAGTAAAATTTAACAATAGGTCTATCATAAACACATTTTTTGCATATTACTCTAAAAATAGATGCAATTCTACATGGAATTTACAAACAATATACTGTATTTCGACTGGGTAAGATCCAAAACAAAAGTCGAGGACATAACAACAAAAATTGCCAAACTTAAATGGAGCTTCGCGGGCCATACTGCTTGACAAAAAGACCAACGTTGGAATACTACAATACAACATTGGAGACCTTACGAAAATAAACGACCAAGAGGAAGACCACAGATGAGATGGGTTGATGACATTAAAAGAATAGCCGCAACAAATTGGAAATATGTTGCTCAGGATAGAGACCGATAGAAGGAGTTGGGAGAGGCCTATATCCAAACATGGACGATAGAAGACTAAGAAGATACTGTATTTCAATGTTTGAGCTATTTTTCATTGTATTTATTAAGAAGACCGAAAAAAACGATATTTTTTAATATTTCATGGACGATGCGCGACCGATATATGTCAATATATCTTTTTTTCTTTGGCTTATTGTAATCCTGACCCCTCAAGGAAAGATATACGCGTTATAGCAACAAAACGGGTTAAAATATTTTTGTGTTTTTAAAAAAATTTCAAAAGCAACCAATTTTTTTAAACTTTACGACCAATGCGCGAGCGGAAAATATCAACCAATTTGAAATATTCTTTTTATAATTTAAAACTCTATCCTAGTAGCAACTTTTCCACGGTATAGCAACACTAAATAAAAAAAAAGTTTTTTTCGGCCCATCCTAGTATATATTTCATTAAAGACGTAAAGTTAGAACCTACCAAAATGGACAAAGTAGTTAAAATGATCTTATTTTCTTCTGTAAGGATAATCAAAGATATTATAAAAAACTTGATTTTATCAATTTCAGTGTACTGCGTTTCTTGAAAAATAATGTTTTTATTAACTGCTTGTCGATTAAATGGTGGACCATTTTTGTAATTGGCGGGTGCGCCATTGCTTCGCTAGTGTACGGTTACGCTGTGGCCAAAAAACAGTTAAAATAACAACCAAATTAAAATTTTGCGGGCAGTGCCAGGTCGGTCCACAACTTTCGACACTGTTAAACCAAAATAAATGCCTATTTTAAATAAAAACGGTCGAATATGATTGCATAACACCTTTACAAATTGCTGTTGAATCCAAAATTATTGAAATATTTTTAAAATGAATCGCTCAGTCGCCTTTTATTTTTTATAAATTTTTTTCATATATTGGTTTTTTGGTCATTTTTTAGCTTACGTTTCAAACAGTGGTAATTTTAGAAACCATGTCCAGGCATGGTATTAGTTCACATCATAACATTTGCGGAAAGATAAGAAAGATTAGATTCTTTTTAGCTTTTATTTAAATATTAGTGAAATATGTATATACCGGGTGGTGAATCGTCAAACGGGCCATAGGAAACTCAATGAGAAATTTTAAATTGTTGAATTGCTGCTTCCCTAATTATTTTAGATCAAAAGTCATAAAAAACTATTTGTAGAGGACTAAAATCTGAATTAAAAACAAATGTTAAAACCGTTCTACGAATCAAATGTACTTCAAAATTTTGAAAAAATGTGATACATTTTTCAGACCACCCCTAAAAGTTAGGCCACACGTAATGCAAGAATATATATTAGGACGTGTGTCTTTTATCATATTAACGTCAGATGTTTGACAATTTGAATTGTCAATTATTTTATTTTATGATTAAATTATAAACAATGAATTTTACTAAATACTACTACTACTGAACATTATATTGATCTACATTACATTTCATTATATTAATCGATTTGTAAAAATAAATTATATTTTTACAAATCGATCAATATAATGAAATGTACTCAGTTGACGAAAAATCGCATAATGTACTCAGGCAATAGCGCGAACCTTTTCCTGCCACTACCGGATCTTTATTTAACGTAAGATATTCTAATTCACTAAAATTTAATTCCATGTTAAGTTAAGTTATACAACAATTCAATGAATTCCAATATACTATTACTGTAATCTTTATTCCTAATAATAATATATGATTATTTCTAAACATAAAACTATAACAAATAATAAAACATGAATAAATAGTACATTGTTTACCGGGTAGGAAAAGCTTAACATTCCTGGACGACTGTGAAGATTGCTAAGTCGAGGCGCAAGCCGAGACTTAGCAACACAGAGTCCAGGAATGTGGCTTTTCCTACGAGGTAAACATACTATTTTTCCGCAAATCGTTTAAAATTCGACAGATATTGATTGATTAAAAAAAAAACGGGATAATTTTATTCTCAAATAAATGGTGCTTTGAAATTCCTAATAAAATTACTTGGGTTACTATGGAAACGTATTGAGGTTGAATTGTCAAACTTGACGCTTATAAATTTAATTGCTGGTGTTCTCGAAAGTAAAATGATAAGTGATGATGAAATTTCCATTCCTGAGACTCCTCCAGAGCTGGTTGAGGCAGTGAATATTGCTTCATTAGAATTATTGCCAAAGAAATCAAGAGAAAAGTACGAAAATGCATACAGACGTTTTATGGATTATCGCATGAGTAAAAATACGAGTTCTTTCTCAGAAAATGTTGTAATGGCATACTTCCTAGACCTTTGTTTAAAGATGAAATCTTCAACATTATGGGCCAATTATTCAATGCTGAAGTCAACCCTTGCACTTAAACACAATGTAGATATATCTACATACTCAAAACTTCGTTCTTTATTGAAACGGCAAACTCAAGGTTATAGGGCAAAGAAATCTAAGATTTTAACGAAGGAAGAAATTGAAAAATTTATCCAGGAAGCTCCAGATAAAGAAAATTTAATGATTAAGGTAATTTACAAGGTTTTAATTTCTATTTAGATTATAGCTTTATTTATTTTTTAGGTGGCTGTAATATTTGGTATTTCTGGGGCCTGTAGAATGGATGAGTTAGTCCGAATGACTGTACACGATATAGAAGACTTAGAATCTAAGCTTTTAATCAGCATACCTGATTCGAAAACCAACAAACCAAGATAATTTGTAATTAATCAGATCTACTTGAATGTTTATCGAAAGTATGTTTCGTTAAGACCAGAAAATATGAACAGTGACCGATTTTTCTTTAAATATCAAAACGGAAAGGGTTGTAGACAAGTGGTAGGAATTCATCAATTTAGAAAAATGCCCAAAATAATTGCTACTTATTTGAACTTGGTAAATCCGACAGAATATACTGGTCACTGCTTTCGTCGGTCTTCTGCAACAATATTGGTTGACTCTGGTGCCGACATAACTAGTTTAAAGATGCATGGCGGATGGAAGTCATCAAACGTTGCTGAAGGATATATCGAAGAATCGCTTAACAATAAGGTTGAGGTGGCAAATAAAATTTTCACAGTACAAAATATTCAACAAAATAACACTTCCACCCTGCATGTTGTCCAAAATGTTTCTCATAGTTCTAAGAGTGTTCCTCCAATGTTCAATAATTGTACTAACTGTCAAATTACTGTAAATATAACAAATTGATCTTAAAAATGTATTCAGCAATGACTTGATATTTTCAAAATATAAATTAATTCCTTATAAGCAATGTGTTTTCTATCATTTATGTAGAACACTAACAACTGTACGGAAATATCATTTCCTTACAGTAAGGAAATGACATTTCCTTACAGTAAGGAAGTCCTGACTTTTTCTTCAAGGAATTTTGACAGGAATGTCAAAATTTCCTGGCGATTTGCGGAAAACATTTTTATTATTGCTTTTTTCTTCTCAACTGAGTACATTTTTTAATCAAATTAATTTTTTTTAAACAATAAATCACAAAATTTTGGTTATTTAAATCATAGATAAATATAATATAATTGATTTAAATATTATCAAATATCAGAAACAATAATATGACAAAACGCAACACGTAATACACATTTTTTCAAAGAAAAATGTATTATATTTTAGCAAAATTTTGGAATACGTTTAAGTCGTAGAATAATTTTAACAGTTGTTTTCGATACATATTTGAGTCCTCTACAAATAGTTTCCCATGACTTTTGGTGTAAAATAATTAGGGAAGCAGGAATTCAACAATTTAGAATTTACCATTGAGTTTCCTATGGCCCGTTTGCCGATTCACCACCCTGTATACAGTCTGGAAACCACTTATGGAATAAAAATTTTTGTGTCCTTATTATAGAAAATAATAAACAGCTCTGGGACATGTGAACTTTTAAATTTATATGTGCGCTTTTTAAACATAAATTTAAATGTACAGGGTGGTCCACACAAGTCTGGCATAGTCCATAATCCTTATTTTTAATGAAACACCCTGTATATTTTTATGTTTTTAAAAGATTCTTAACAACCTGATTTCAACGACCTATATCATGTAGGGTCTATAATAAATAAACAAGGTGAACTTTTAAAATTAATAATTTATCACGTGGTATGGTATTACTTTAAATTAGCTAAATACAGACAATACACTTCTACTCTAAGTGTCAGTATATTGGGGAAAATTTCTGTTTACTAACCGTGTTAACATTTTTTTGTCTTGAATATTTAAAAACTGTCTAGATAGTCTGCTAATTAAACTAAATCGGTAAATAATGCGGATTGTTATCAATCAGTTGTGGGTGTGTTGATATTTTACATTCAAATAATAAATTCCTAATTAAAAGCTAATTTCATGCAGAAATAAAAATAAAATATTTAACTGAGACCCACCGAATTGAGATTTTAATCATGATCGGTTACGGAGAGAACTGTAGAAGTCAAGTTGAAGTAGCAATCTTATTTAATCAGAGGTATCCTCAGTTGCCTAATATTTCACAAGGTACTGTGTCTAAAATGTATGTACAATTCAGAGTACTTGGACATGCCAAACCATTAAAAAAAATCGAACTTTATTGAAGATAAGGTGAAAGTGGATATTTTGTTAAGTGTTGCAGATATTTCAAACGTTAAGTTCACGTCAAATTGCACGTCAAAATAATGTAAGTCACACAACTGTCCTAAGGTGTCTCCATGAAGAAAACCTTCCATATAAATTGACTTTTGTGCAGGAGCTAACAGAAGACGATCCAGATCGTAGAATGGATTTCTGCGAAAGAATAATAGATAAAATTTAAACAAATGAAATAGCTCTTGGCACAATTCTTTTATCTGACGAATCAACATTTACATTGAATGGAGAGGTAAACCAACATAACTGTAGATATTGGTCAGCGGATAATCCTCATTGGATACTCAGTATCCTCAAAAGTTGAATGTTTGGGCAGGTATTATAGAAGATAATATTATTGGTGCTATGGTTGTAGATGGTAATTTGACATCGGAAAAATATGTAAGCATACTAAAAGACGGTGTTCTTGCTCAGTTGGCTAACTTATATCCCAATCCAATAGATGCGATCATACCGCATAAAACTTTATGGTTCCAGCAGGACGGTGCAATACCTCATTATGCTTTATTGGTAAGAAATTACTTAAATGAAATTTTCTTCAATAAATGGATTGGACTAAGGGGTACTATTGAGTGGCCAGCTAGGTTGGCAGAACTTACGCATTTGGATTTTTTTCTGTGGGGTTGTTTCAAGAACAAACTATATGCAACACAACCAACTAGCATTAAAGACCTCAAAGAAAGAATAACTACAGAAATACGGAATATTTCACCTCAAACTTTAAACAAAGTTTGAAACGAGTTTTATAGGAGACTGTGTCCAACAAATTGGTGGCGAACATTTTAAGCAATTATTTTAATGTAATCCAATCAATTACCTCGGGTATTTTATGAATTAATTGTCTTGAAGAAAATTAAAGAAAATTAATTAATTAACAACTTATGATATGCAGACGACACTGTGATCATAGCAACGAGTATAGAGGATCTACAACATCTTATCGAAAGCTTGAGTATGAATAGTGCTGAGATGAGAATTACTATAACCGCCAAAAAAACGAAGTACATGCTAATTACAAAAAGACCACAAAATATACATCATATATTGACAATCAATGGTAACGTGATAGAACAAGTAGAAAAATATCAGTACTTGGGAACTCTGATCAATGAAACCAATGATCATACTGTAGAAATAAACAGGCGAATAGAGATTGCCAGATCAGCATTTATACGAATGAAGCCATTCCTAACGTGCAAACATCTAAATTTGGAGATCAGACTACGTACCATTCGCTGTTATATATTTTCAATATTATTATATTTAGCTGAGACTTGGACATTAAAAAAATGCAATTTAAAAAGAATCGAGGCTTTCGAATTCTGGTTATACCTCAGAGTATTAAAAATATCATGGACTGATAGAATTACAAATAAAGAAGTACTGGAGAAGGTTGCTAAAGAAAAAGAATTAATCACCACTATACAAACCAGAAAATTGGAATACCTAGGCCACGTGATAAAGGGGACCAAAATATGAAATTTTGAGAATCATAATACAGGGAAAGATTCAAGGAAGAAGATTTGTTGGCCGAAGACCTCATGGTTAAAGAATCTACGTGCTTGGTATCAATGCAGATCGATTGATTTGTTTAGAGCAACAAATTCTAAAATAAAAATAGCCATTATGATTGCCAACCTTCGTAGGGAGATAACCCTCTAAGAAGATGCAAGGTAAAATTCGAGGAAAGCGAAATATGGGAAGAAAAGGAATATCTTGGCTTAAGAGCTTAAGGAAATAATTTGAATTGTAGCAGTACAGCTGTACTGTAGCAGTACAGAACTATTTAGAGCAACAGTCAACAGAGTCCGCATAGCCATGATGATTTCCGATCTTCGATACAAGGTGGAACGTGAAAAAATATAAGAATGGACATTTTTCTTATCTGGTCTCAATTTGCAAGCTTTATCTGATGACGTCAAAATGCTAAAATAACGGTTGCATCTCGAAAGCGACTAGAAGTTTCCAGCAATGTATGGAGCGCGGGAGAGATCGACCCGTGAAATAGGCGAATTAGAGGTGGACTACTCCAGAACATTCTAGTATATAATAACTTTTGTATATAAGCATACCTCTATGAGTTAAGTTCAGTTGATAAGATATTATCAAACTGTAAACTTATAAATAAATATTGAGACTCGCACCTCAGCTGGGAGATTTATGTTTTTGGTTAAACATCAATAATTATATAGAAAAGACACATAGTTAGATAAAAAAAAATGATTTCACGTTCATGACTTCTAGTCAGTCGCTGTGATAAATCCGGCTATGACAAAATACGGATAAGCGAATTGTAGAAGCACATGTTGTGAAATCAAACCTTAACTGTATTTTTTATATCTTTATTTGCTCGTATTTTGAGTCTACAAACCAGTAGACTCAAAATTTAAAAGTAGTTTTCAGTATTTCATTTTTATATTGAGATCACATCCCAATCCATTAGCACTGCTGTACAGTTAAACCAACAAACATTTATTCTTCTTTAAATCGAAAATACTGACAACAACAAATACAAGTTGCAGTTGCCGGGAGGCAATAAATAATATATCCACTTGACATTGTACGTACAAACTGCACGTATCCGACAATAAATCTGTGTAAGGGTAAAACGTGTCGCCGATATTATAAATGCGTTTCTAATACGCCATTTAATTTTTCGTTACGCCATATCGACCTAATCCAATCGATGTAGCGACAAAATGGTTCTATTATCTGTTAAAAGCCCTTAAGAGGGTTGCTTTACTAGTTTTTTTCGACGAAAAGTGTAAAAGGATTCCTGTACATTAACTTTTCTCCTCAATATACTTTAGATCGCTGAGAATAAATATCAAATAACAACAATTGCAGATATGGGACACCAATTTTAGGTTCAGAAAAAATATTTTGCTGAATTAAATTTTTTTCTTATACTCTATTACAATTTAACTAAAACATTGGTCTGGTATCGACATTAATTTTCTAATGAAGATTGTCAAAATAACTGTCAAAGTTAATGTGAATTTTGGGATTATCCTCGAAAAATATTAATTTTTCGCGGTTTTCTGAAGATTATTGCAATTGAGCTAACTAATTATTAATCTTCTCTTTTCAATTGATTATTTGAAATGAAATAAATAAACTTTTATTTATTCAGTTAATGTGAAATAAGTGAAGAGAAAATGTTTCCAATAGGAAACGGATCAGTTTCAAATAATTTTCATTACCCTACAGTGCAGTTTCCAACTGTAATGCAGAACGAGCCTACAAATCTAATACATCCGTATTACCAAGTAAGTCAAATAAATACTCAAGATCCACCATTTAACCCTCCGTTCATCGGGTGTGGTCTGTGAGTCTACGACAAAATAAAAATTTTGGATAATTTTCTCATTTTATTTTTTTAAATTTTTACTTTTTCAGTACCTTCCTAGAAACTAAATACCATTAGTTTTTTTATACAGAACTGAAATTTCTGAATAGCTGCTGCATGGCAGTTTGTCCTGACAGACCCCACCCGATCGAATGTGTAAAAATATTTGCACTGCTCCTTAGTTGTATTTTTCTTGCAACCTTGTTTTACTTGGCATCCCTGTGCATTTTTATGAACTGGATTATTTGGTTGTTCCGAGAAAATACGTCAGTTCACTGACTGCCGTATCATATGTATATACCGAAGAAAGGAAAACATGTGATTGTTGTTTCCACTGTGCACAGAGATGATCGGATTGAGGAAGATACTGGTGATCAGAAAAAAACCAAAAGTAATTAATGCTTATAATTCCACAAAGAGTGAAGTAGATGTTGTAGACAGAATGATCACATCATATAATGTTTCCAGAAATATGAAACGTTGGCCAATGGTAGTAGTTTATAATCTCCTTAATCTCGCCGCAATTAATGCATTTTTAATTTACAACGGCAACAACACAGATAGAGAATTTTCCAAAATGCTAAGACTATTCCAAAAAAATCTAGGTATGGAATTGGTACAGGAGAGTATACGACGGAGAGCAGTTGACACGCATTTGACAAAAGCTGTACGTGCTTCGGCCTTGAGACTTCCAGGCATTGAGGTCGTCGTTGTACCAGAGCTCCAGCCAGGTAAGAGAGGAAATTGTAAATATTGCAAAAGACGCAAAACTTGCTTTTTTTGCAAAATTTGCAAATCTTGGCTATGTATGGACCACATAATGGCATGCTGCAAAGATTGCTTAGAAAATTTGACCACAAAAGTTTGACCACTGTAGTTTGTGTCCATAATTTAATTTTTTATTTTATATATGTTTTTGTAGTACTTTGTTTGTTTATAATTAAAGTTTTAAATCTTTTTTTGTTTTTTTTTCATTATTTAGACGCTGTTCACAAATTTGAAAAAGTATGCGTTGAAATTGTAAACATTTTTAAAATTTACCTAATACAACTTAAATACAAGTAAATGATTTGTGTAAAACATTACCGAGAAATTAGCAATACCACCAATCTCAAAACCCCCTCCAATTTTTATATATGGTGTAAATGACTATAATAAAATGATAGATAATTGCTAATGGCATTTCAAACCATATATTAGAGATATCACTGTTTTTAAAAATGTATAATATAGACATTCTATTAATATCTGAAAGCCATGCCACACAAAGAACGGTTATTAAGATACCTTACTATACTGTGTATTATGCAAACCATCCAGACGGAGGAGCACATGCAGGTTCTGCCGTTATTATTAAATCAAAAATTAAACACTATGCAGTCCAACCTTATATTATGGAAAAAATTCAAGCAGCAATCATTAAAATCGAAACAAACACCTCTCTCAGTGTATCATCAGTCTACAGCCCACCAAGACATCCAATTTCAAGCGAAGAGTATCATGATTTCATACAAACTCTTGGATCCAAATTCATAGTAGTACTAGACTGGAATACCAAACACACCACATGGGGTTCCTGATTAGTCACGCCTAAAGGTCGAGCATTAATTAATATCATCCAACAAAATAACTTAAGATACTTATCTACTACGGGAGAACCCACATACTGGCCTACGGATGCCAACAAAATTCCAGATTTGGTAGATTTTGCTATAACAAAAGGGATATTTGACATCCATAGTGTAATAGAGTCAAACTTCGATTTAACATCAGATCACAGTACAATAATAATAACTAAGTACACACATAATATCGAAAACACCACCAGCCAAACTCACAACTAAAGAAACAGACTGGGATGTTTTCCAAAATTCTGTTATACAAAAATTAGACTAGATATTAGGATAAAAGAAAACCAAGATGTAGAGAAAGCAGTACACTATTTAACAACAGTTTTACAAACAGGATGGGAAACAACATCACAGCGCCAAAGAAGTGTGCAAGAAAACCAGAATATCCCCCTTCATATAAGAGAACTGGTAGCAGAAAAAAGAAGAGCTCGACGCTTATGGCAACAAACGAGAAATCCACTGAATAAAACGTAACTTAACTAAACACATTTTCTCATTCAAGTAACTTGTAGTATTCTTCATTGAACCATTATTTCAGTTGATAGGAATAACAAAAAATTCCAGTTTTTCCTTTGCCTTAATTAGTATTGAAAGATAAAATATTGATATGCAATAGTGGCACAACTCAAACTAAAGGTTGAATTTAAAAGTCTGTTTTACAATTCATGAAAGGCTACCTAACGCTCTCCCAAATAAACAAAAATTTATTTATTAAAACAAATAAGACAAAATAATTGTCACACAAACTTTAAACTCATGTTTTGAAAAATTACCAGTTTTTGTGTTGTACTACTATTGCATGCAGCCGACTTCTAACACCAGTCACTAGTATGGTGTTGGTTATATAGTCGGAAATCAATAAAAACAAGTAATATTGTCTGGTAAAATCTCGTTCAAAAACCAAGGTTAAGGGTATTAACGACTTATGGATGGTCATAGTGATCATTAAAATCTTTTGTCATCGAAAGCGATAGTCGCAAGACTAGTACGCACTTCGATGCGCATCGCCCCGTCCCGAATTTTGCCATTGGTACCTGACCTGGAAATCGCTATTTATCGCTACATCAGCGTATATAAATATTGGCTATTTTCAGGTCAACTAAGTCAGTCCCTCACGGGCTCTCCGAAAACTTAGTGCTCTCGGGGCTCTGCTTTCCTTTTTTAGCTTTTTCCATACTCTGTGGCTGAGATTTTATTCTACTGCAACCTGGTATTTTTATTTCGACTTAACCTTTGTCATGTAAGAAATATCTTGCCTTTTTCAAGGTAAAAGGCAAGATACCAGAAGAAAACATTTACGAGTCCATTACCCTGGAAATGGACTTGAGGAGAGGACCTATCGTTGACCTTTCCGAAGCCCTCTACAGAGCACCCGGAGGAATTAGAAGGCGATTAGACCACTAATTGTTCCCCCGAGGTAACACTTTATCAAAATAAAGCAGTGTCTTCTTGCTAAAATATAGATAATAACACGCTACCAAATATATGTAAAATACTCTATTTCTTGGTGTCCAAATCCTAAAACAAAGAATGAAGCAAAAACACCAACGGTATCTATATTAAAGATAAACAAGATACATGAATCCTGTAACGTTATGTCTGTATTTATTTGTATATATAATTAAGTATAACCCTAAATATACTCCATAATACAATTTTCAATCGCTCTTCGCCATTTTTAAGTTACTTTTTCACTGGATCCCATTATCCGTTTGACGGAAAGCGAACAAAAAGGGAGCAAGGAAAATGTTCCGATTAAAGCTTTTCATTAAAGTCTCTCGATAATAAAATCCAAAACTAATTTTTAACGATAATCAAGTGAGCATTGGAACAAAGGCCCGCCGATACAGAGGGGCGGGGCCATAAAATAAAATATAAAAGGTCTCACGTCGGATCGTGACGTTTAGTGCCAATAATTATAGAGCTTATTGATGGCGGAAATAGGGGTGAAAAGGCATAAAGGGTTTTTTTGTGAGACTTGCTTAGTAAGAGTTTAAAAATGTTACATTTTTATAATTCCATATATATATTAGAATTTTAGATCACATGATCATATTACTGATTTTGTTTAACCTTTAAAATTATATACTTGTTGAATCAACAAAAACACCACTTGTTTATTTTTATTCTAAGGGTATTTTTATTCTAAATTATATTAAACTTAAAAATGAAATAACTATTATGTCATTTCAATAAAACATAAAAAAAGTTTAAACAAAAACTAATTTTTTTATCTAACTTTCTGGAACACCCAAAATATACCATCGTTTTGGTCTGGAAGTTCGCTCTTTCCTAAATCAACATTTTCCTGGATGGATTCGTACAGATGAAAACGAATCATGGCCTTAAAGGTCGCCGGACATTACTCCTATGGATTTCTTAATTTGGAGTATGCTTAAGAACCATAGTTTTCCACGGTTAGTACAATTTAACCTAGAGCTAAGATTAATACTATTACAAGAATTAATATTAAATTAAATAGACTTTCGGACTGAACCGCGTCGATTATCAATGTGCCGAGTTTTTGACATTCTCTTTGATGTTTATATCAGGCGCAGGGATTGGCGCAGGGATTGGCGCGGGGATTGGCGCGGGGATTGGCGCGAACATTTCTGACAGTAGGATGTTAATTGGAAGGTGGAGCGGATGATATTTTCTTTATAAGAGGTCTCCATGTCGAAGATAACCGTATGCAATCATTTCTTTTATTATCCAAAACAAATTGTCTCCTTAATTTGTTTTACTGAATTCTGCCATAATGAGATGAGTTATCCTGGGGAAAAGGTAGTGTTGTAGTATCCCGTTACTTTCAACACCGCAGTACCACAGCCATTCAAGCTGTCCTAGTCATGTGTGTGAAATTCCAATAACAAGCCGGTCCAAGATAATTTCTTTTGCGCCTTGCGTTGGTACTGGTGATCGCTGCTGCCCTTCACTATGGTTGAGGGCTAGGAGGGATAACTATGGAAGGTGTAGGATAAAGGTTATGGGACATGAGATTCCAGGGAGTGAGATGGTGGAATATAATGAGCTAGCGGGGGCAGGCTCGCTAGTCCCTGAAGTAGGTCTGTTTTCACCGGGATCGTGAAAACTCTTCCTTAGGATATTACACTCAAGAATGTACAAGACACTATAAGAACTTAGCGGGTTAACACAATTCGGTTTTAAGGGAGGACTAGGAACAAGAAAGGCAATTTTATGTTTGAACACCTTAATACAAAACTGCTTAGATCAACGAAAAGATGCCTACCTCACCTTCATCGATTACAAGAAGGCATTTGACAATGTTAAACATGATATCATGACGGAACTACTACATAGGGCCAACATTGACCAGAACGAGATCAGAATCATTCAGAATCTATACTGGAACCAAATGGCAAAGGCGAGGATTGATCAAGACCGATATACGGATGAATTTGAAATCCGGAAAGGTGTCCGCGAAGGCTGCATACTCTCTCCGATGCTTTTTAATTTATATGTTGAAAATATATTTGCGGAAGCATTATAAGACACGGAATTAGGCATTAAGACGAACGGCATACCAATTTTTAACCTACGCTATGCAGACGACACAGTGATTATAACTGATAATTTGGAAGATCAGCAGTTATTACTTGATAGGGTGAATAGCATAGGTAAAAAATATGGCCTCAAAATCAACATTTTGAAAACAAAATATATGGTCATTAGCAGAAACCCTCCAGAATTCCTCCTTTAAATACCTTCACCACAATCAATGAACAATCGGATCCACAACACGAGATAAAAACCCGAATACAAATGGCAAGACAAGCTTTTGTGAAATTCAGACCGCTCCTATGTAATCAAAACCTAAATTTCGAAATACGCTACAGAATGGTCAAGTGCTACATATGGTCCATCTTGGTTTATGGCATGAAAACGTGGACTTTGAAAAAGACATCTATCAACAAACTTAAAGCATTTGAAATATGGTCATTGAGAAGAATGATGCGCATACCTTGGGTGGATAGAGTTCGAAACGACGACGTCCTTAAGAGAGCCGGCGTGGAAAGAGAACCCTTTGAATTAATTAAAAAACGCAAGATTGGTTACCTGGGGCACAAATTGAGAGGAGCAAAATATGAAATACCACAGTTAATCCTACAAGGAAAGATCGAAGGTAGGAGAGGAGCCGGCCGCAAAGAATTATCCTGGTTAAGGAATATTAAAGAATGGACAGGAATACACAATACAGGCGAGCTGTGTCACGCCGCCAAGAACAGAATTCTAGTAATGAGATAGTCGCCTACGCACTTTGGTGTATGGCATGATAAGAAGAAGAAGAATTTGTTTTATTACTGTTCGATTTATCCAGGGTTTAAGGTTATTTTTCTAAATCTTACGGAAGGTGGAATTTGTAGAAATTATATTGTGGACGGTATCGAGAAGTGCAGTCCACAATAATGAGGGGTCGTTTAAGTCTGCAAAATATAAATGTCAGTTGATTTGGAAGAGTTCAGTGCCAATTTCAGAAAAGTCGGTAGTAGCATATGTTACAATATTATTTTTGCGGAGTAGTATTTGATTGAACTGGATGTGAACCATTATATCTGCATGATCTGACTTTCCTATAGGAAAACTGACTTCTAGAGTTAAAATAAGCTATTCGCTGTTAATAAGCACTAGATCCAAAGTAGAAGGTTTGTTATTAATTCTAAATCTAGTAGGTTCTGTGATGAGTTGTACCAGGTTCGAATTTACTACAAAGCTTTTAAACAAACTATGAGCATTTTCGGCGCCAGATTATAAAGTTATTGGCCAGGTGATCTCTGGAAAATAAAAACTCCAGTAATGATAGCGGTATTTCGAGTAAGAGCCAATATGTTCACTTTTAGTAACCTCAAATAACATCGATATTGCGTCGCTTTAATTTTAATCTTTTCAGTCTACAAAATGAAATTTCAACAATTTTATAATATTTTTTGAGAGATTTTTAAGTACTTTTAAGAAGATAATGGTCGGATAAGACCGTAAACCTTTTGAAAAGTTCTAATGCGTTTAGATGTTCTAAGTATGGCAACGTGCAAGTACTTGGATGTGATACGAGAAACGATCGTGCGCGAGTAGCGGAGAGATCTTGCATTTTTTACTGCAAATTTCATAGATTTCATAAATTCATATTGTGAATTGTCATATTTCATATTCGTTTGTTTATTTACACCTTCTGTCACTGAAGAAAATGGGATTTAGGAAATGCTGTGTTATAAATTGTAAAAATACAACAAAAAATTGTCAATTTAAGTTTTAACTTAAATTTGTGCTTTGAAGTTCGTTTCCAACTTCAAAGCACAAATTACCACAAAGAGAAAAGTGGATTTATATCATAAAAAAACATAAGTAACATAACCTAAATTATGCATTATTCTTATGCCCGATTTTAAAGTCAGTTTAAAATAAATAATAAATAAAAGTTCACTTTTAAGTGTAAATTTTAGTTTCATAACACTCACTTTTCATTTTAACCCAAAAATCAAGTTTAATGTTTAAAATGAGAAAAGGCAGCAAATATTTGATTTCACGCAAACAAATCCTATGTATCTCTTGATACGTATTTCGACCTAATAGGTCTCGTCAGAAGAGCTATTCATAGGGCTTCTCAACGTGAAAAATCAATATTTTCTGCCTTTTAAGAAGCAACAATATTTTACGATTGTTTAATGTTTAAATTTTATTTTTTTGAAGTTTAAAAAAATGCATCAAGTTATGCATCAATATATTCGCTGTCCAAAAGTATACAGGGAAAGAATTAATTGTTCAAACCAATATGATGATATCATGGGCTTAACCTGTTAATTTATGCATTTATGCATTAGCATTATTTATGGTAATTTATTTTTCTTAATTCTTCCACATAATTCTTCCATTCTTTTTTGACATTTGCCACTACTAAAGCTTTTGCATTTGACTCAGTGCTTGGTTGAAAAGTTATTTGGTGTTTTACTTTCTCAAATCCAGTTTTTATTATTGCATCCATATTAACAGTAATGCTGTAAATTAATAATATATTTATTTGTCAACGTTTACCTTTTAATAGCATACCGACATAACCTGAATCTTACTTTTTCTTCTTATTCTTTTTTGGGGCTACGTCCTTGACAGTTATCCCGTAACCTTGATCTAACATGAAAGCGCAGTAAATTTTGCTGATTTACGACACCAGGTGTCGCTGTTCCGAACTTGCACGGTCCCAATACCAATTACATTGCTTTTTACTTTATAGTAAAATGTTTAAACTATGGTATAAAGCCAACTACTGGGAACTATCCTCTTTTAAATATGTAAAACCTGGCTAGATGTTGAATACAGCAAATGAGGTGCTTGACCAAAAAACACAGTCTACAATAATGTTACCCTTAGTTAAAGTTATATACATGAGCTATGGATACTTCTAACAACATTTCTAAAAGTGTTATGCAACATGTCAAAATATACACCTTGCGGAACCTTACAAGCAACTAGTTTAGACATAATAGGGATGTCACCATTATATTCTGATTAAAAAATTGTTTTAAAGTTAAAGTATGTTAAAAACGCTTTTTTGTAGCATGATGTTTCACATTTACGTGAGTTTTGTAGATATTTGAATTCAGGATAGTTTTTTCGCGCAACAATTTTTACTCAAAATAAATATTTGCTTTAGGTTCAGTGATGTCTGTTTCAAAATAGTTCGACATTCTTCCTACAACGTGGTAAAACATACCTAGTAGTGTTTTAGAGCCTTGTAATGTATGTAAATATGCATGATTTTTAGTCGATTTTATTTACCTCGACTGTTCTCCAACAGTTTTGAATGAGTATAAATAAATTTTAAATCTACTACAATAGAAACACATAACACATGACAAGGCACTGTTAAGCCTTGTTATTTCAGCTTTTACTACTAAATTGTAAACAATTAAGATTGTAAATATTGTGATCGTCCCTACCACTGCCTTTCGCCTATGTCAAAACTAATTGCCAACTACGAGTAACCCAAACTACGTGGTTCCGCAAGGACCAAACCCAGGGCTCCTTAATTGCCCAATTTTAGACACCGGGGCCACCAAAGTAAAGAGAGCAGAAGTTGTGATATCCTACCGTTTCGCCTACCTTCTTCTCCCATTGTAACACATACGGCACGGGGTGTCCCTCAGGGAACTCCACGTGGCAGTTGAATACCACCGACTCACCGAGTATTGCTGTGATGTGCACTGCATCTTGCATACAGTGAACTGAAACAAAAAAAAGTGTTATATTAAAAAATGTGTATTAATTTAAAATGCAATGAGAAAATAGCTTCAGAACAATATAAAATATATAATTAAACTTTAAAAATAATTTCATACATTATAAAAAGTGGTGTCGTTAATTTCATATTTACAATTAAAAAAAATTTAAATAAAAGAATTTCAGTCAATTGGCATTTTATTCGCAAAACAACTGCTTCTTCCAAATAGTTGTTGGGGCTCGTACAATAACTATGTATATAATAAATATCTTTATTTTAAGACGTCTCACTAAAAGCTCCGTGTGTTTTTCATTTGGAAGTAAATTGTTTGTTACGCAATCCCCAATTTCTCTAGCTAATAGCGGCTAATTCGAAAGAAGTAACAGAAATAATGAAATCAATGACATAATTGCCTACCTTTTCCTTCGCCCTTTATTAATTTCTTCAATTAGCTAACGAATCTCCCTTTTCCTACCCTGTAATTTCCCGTTCGCCATTCGTGGAACCGTTTCCTGCCTCTCTGATTACATACATAGATTTAGTTAGGTCAGTTTGGGCCGTGAACGATGGAGAATTCCGTCAAAACGCCTGGGGTGGCAATGACGAGCTTCGGAACTTGTGGATTTAAAGAGAGTAGATGAGGAGTTAAGAAGAAGGTACGGCAAGAATAACAGGAAATGAAAGAAAACATTGTCACATTTGTAAAACAAATACCGTAGAAATTGTTTTATTAATGTTAAAAATATTGACGATACGATTGTACCAGTGTAAAGCAAAAATATATTCTTAAATAACGGTAGACTCGTGTTTCTCACGGCCTTTTTTCAGTGCCCTATTTCTTTTTAATACTTGTACTAAATAGGACAAAATAATTTTAAAACTTTCACTGCCATGTGTATACCTAAATATACACAGCAGCTGAGCTCAAATGACTGTGAATATTTACATAAAGTGTAGGTAAAAGTTTATGGTCGTTACAGTAGAATTTAACAGGATATGTAACACCGATATAAAATCATATTTTCAGCGAATAGATAAAGGTAACAATCATATTTCCCTTTGGTCTCCCCTCCTCATTTTTTATAGACGCCTATTAGTAAGAGGATTATTTCCGATCCAGCTTACACCTAAGAAACAGCGGCAAGGTTGACTTATTACATATTTTAATTGAAACATAGAATTGATTAAAAAAATTGGCGATCAGTGGCGCCGTTATATTGCCATTCAAAACTGAATGATGATATTAAAAACAAACTGACACAAATACTGGTACAAAATTTCTTAAATCCATGAGACATTATTATTAGACGAAATTGTAACCAAATTTTCAATAAAACAATCATAAAACATCCTCTTTAATGGTGTTTAATGGTAAACTGCATAAGGACAGGTTTTTTAGGTATATTTTGGAGGTGGGTCATGAACGTTTTTATCGTTAACGAAATTGAACCTTTTCATAAACACGTAATTAGTTAAATTATTCAACTATTTGATTAAAGAAAATGCAAAAAAGTATTTTTGAAGTGTGTATATTTTATGCAATTCCTAGCTGAGCGCTTTCGGCTTTACAAAGCCATCATCAGAGCTATGCTACAATAAAATGTTCTAATAAGTAATAATTGGTAAAGATTGTAATTTTTAACTTACGTCAATTTTTTAAATACCACTACAAAGGAGAGATCTCATTTCCTTAAATTTCAAAAATATGATTTTGTAGGAGTTGGAATTATTAAAACATATAAAAAACATATAAAAAGTCGACACTGGACTTCACAAACACGTTAAAAAATTGAAAAAATTTTTGTCATGGTACGGGTTTAAAACCCGACCATTGATTGATGTGAGGACGTAGACTGAATAGAACTAGTGAAATCAAATGTCGGTCCTTTTAAACGATTTTTCAAAAGTGACAGGTGACAAATGTCATATATAGGAAATAGAGATTGTTTTTTTAATTCTTACAAAAATATTTAGTAGTTTGGAATTACTACTAGTCATCAAAGACTTTCTAAAAATTAAGTTTTTAAAATTATATGTGTTCATCACATCATACAGAATGACATTAATTTGTAAATTCACTCGAGTCGTTGCTCAAGGTCAATGTATGTTCAATCTGACAGCTATCCTTAAGGAACAAGGGCTCAAATTGTTCAACAACACTATAAAGAAGAAACCTGGTATTAATGTTATGTTATCTGATACTTAAGTGTATTAAGAATTGTATGTCTTGATAGAAAATTGTAAGAACTTTGCATAAAAAATTTTTTAAGAATGTATTTTCATGTTTCAATTAAGAACAACTGTCAAATGAATTACAAAATGTTGTAAATTTTAATAAAGTTTAAAATTTGTTTAAAAATATAAAAGTATGAAAAATATATAACAAGATTGCATGAGGTCACCCTTCTTCCTCTAAAGTCTCCCATAATAATTTAAAAAGAGGTTTATAGTTGCAATTGAGGTTGATTTGTGTGTTTAAGCAACAGTCAGGGTTTATTTTCATTTCTTTGGATATCTCTAGATCTTCCAAGAGATTCATGAGTCTAAAGTTTTTATTGGGAATGTTGTGTAAAATTTTACTGTTTTCAGAAGGAGAAAAAGAATGATTATTAAATTTAATGTGATATCCAAAGTTTGATTTTTCTGGGTTATTGAGGTGTTCTTTGATTCTTTGATTCAGAGTTCTCATTGTTCTACCTACATAAGTCATATTACAGTCACCACAGGACAGCTTGTAAATACCACTTCTGTTTAGTTTGTCTACTTTGTCTTTGGTCTTGCTGAAGATGGACTTGATGTTATATTTGGTTTTAAAGGAGATGTTTAAGTCATTAATTTTATTAACAAGTACTCTTGAAATTTTTTCTGAAATTGGTCCTAAGTAAGTTAAGGATCTATATATGGAAGTAGTGTTGGATTTGTTATCAACATTAAAAGCTTGGTTTAGTCTCTTTTTGAGTATAGATTTTCTAATGACTTTATCAACAGTAGTAGAAGGAAAACCATTGTTGTTTGCTATCTGTTTAATGATGGAGATTTCTTTATTGTAATTTTCTTGAGACATAGGGATATTAAGAAGTCTGTGGACATAACATTGAATAGCTGCCATCTTGTGTTGAAAAGGATGATTTGATGATGTTGGTATCATATGGTCAGTTTGAGTAGGTTTTCTGAATATTGAAAATTCTAGTGTAGGCAAAGAAGAAAAGGAGGAAGTATTCTTTTTGATAGTTAGGTCTAAAAAGTTGATAATGTTGTTGCTTTCTACTTCTAAGGTAAAATTAATTGCAGGATGTAGATTATTAATTATTGACAAAATATTGTGAGGTTCTGAAGGTGGGCCTTCTATAAAGGCTAAAATGTCATCCACATATCTGTACCATATGATTATTTGTGGTTGAGAATGAACAAAGTTAGTTTCGAGAGAGTCTAGAAAAAGATCTGCAAGTAGAGGAGATAAAGGATTTCCCATTGCTAAACCCTCTGGTTGTCTATAAATTTTATCGTTAAAGATAAAGAAATCTTGGGAAAGGCAAAATTGGAGTAGAGAAGTAATTTGTGAACATTTATTTTGGTCAATGTTTTTTCTTTGTAGAAGGTTATTGATGATTGGAATGGTGTCTAATCTGGGAACATTGGTGAACAGATTTGTTACATCGAAGGAGACCATAGTGAAGTTATTCGGAAGGGTATGTGAAGAAATTTTGGAGATTAAATCTAAAGTGTTGGCAATAGTATATTTGGGAGTGTAATTAACTATTGCCAACACTTTAGATTTAATCTCCAAAATTTCTTCACATACCCTTCCGAATAACTTCACTATGGTCTCCTTCGATGTAACAAATCTGTTCACCAATGTTCCCAGATTAGACACCATTCCAATCATCAATAACCTTCTACAAAGAAAAAACATTGACCAAAATAAATGTTCACAAATTACTTCTCTACTCCAATTTTGCCTTTCCCAAGATTTCTTTATCTTTAACGATAAAATTTATAGACAACCAGAGGGTTTAGCAATTCTTCTTCTTTAAGTGCCGTCTCCTTTAAGAAGGTTGGCTATCATCACGGCTATCTTCACCTTTGACACTGCTGCTCTAAACAGCTCAACAGAGTTACAATTGTACCACTGCCTCAAATTGTTTAGCCAGGATACACGTCGTCGGCCTATGCTTCTTCTGCCCAGTATCTTTCCCTGTATAATGATCTGCAGCAACTCATATCTCTCACCTCTCATGACATGACCCAGATACTGCAATTTTCTTATTTTAATTGTATTTAATATCTCCTTTTCCTTGTTCATTCTTTTTAAAACGTCGTTGTTCGTAACCTTATCGATCCAACTTATTTTTAAAATTCTTCTATAAGCCCACATCTCAAACGCTTCTATTCTGTTACTTATATCTTTTTTAAGCGTCCAAGCCTCCATTCCATATAATAACACAGAAAATACATAACATCTAAGCATTCGTACTTTAAGTTGCAGACTCAGATCATTGCTGCAAAGTACTTTTCTCATAGTATTGAATGTTGATCGGGCTTTTCCTATACGTGATTTGATTTCCTGTGTGTAATCGTTGTTTTCGGTTATGATTGTTCCCAAGTATGTATATCTGTTCACCTTTTGAACGAGTTCGTCCCTAATCCATAACGTGTCCTGTTGTTGTGTCTTTGCGATGGTCATGAATTTCGTCTTTTTGATATTTAAAGTAAGTCCAGCCTCTTCGCTACTGTCTACAATCTTATTTATCAGAACCTGCAATTCTTCAACTGACTCTGCGATTACTAAAGTATCATCGGCGTATCTGATGTTATTTATAAGTTCTCCGTTGACTTTAATTCCACTTGATGTTTCCTTTAGTGCCTTCTGAACTACCTCTTCTGAATAGAGGTTAAAAAGCAGCGGAGACAATATGCATCCCTGCCTTACCCCTCGTTGTATTTCTATTTCTTCTGATAGTTCGTTGCCAACCTTTACAGATGCAACTTGATTAAAGTAAAGGTTTGATATTATTCTAATATCTTTCATATCCAGATTTTTATCTTGAAGTAGCTGTAGGAGGCGATTATGTCTGACTTTGTCAAATGCCTTATTGTAATCAAGGAAACAGACATAAAGAGGTTGGTTAACATCCATACATCTTTGGGCCAATACATTCAGGGCAAACAAGGCCTCTCTTGTACCCATTGCGTTTCTGAAGCCAAACTGCGTGTTACTAATATCTTGCTCCAGTTTTCTGAAAATTCTTTGATGTATAATTTTCAAGAATATCTTTAGAGTGTGGCTCATTAAGCTGATGGTTCGATGGTCACAGCATTCTCTAGCGTTAGCTTTTTTCGGTAGAGTCACGAACGTCGACTTAAGCCATTCTTTTGGAATGACGCCTGTATCATATATGGTGTTGTACAAGTCTTTTAGTATATCTATTTGATCTTCTGCGATTAATTTTATAATTTCCGCTGGTATCTCATCAGGACCTGTAGCTTTATTATCTTTTGCCAATTTTACTGCATGCATGACTTCTTCTTTTGTTATACTGGGCCCCGTTTCTCTACTGTTGTATAGTTCTATGTTTTCTGGTTGTCTCTCATCTTTAAATAATTCCTGTATGTATTGTTTCCATCTTTCTATTTTCTTGTTGTTATCAAGGATAATTTTACCTTTTTCATCTAATAGAACACTACTGTGGTTTGTTTTTCTGATGCCGGCCAGTTCTTTTACCTTCCTATGTAGATTAAAGTCATCATGCCTTTCCAATAGTACTTCTATTTCCTCACACTTGTTTGAGTACCATTTTTCCTTGGCTTCTCTTATTTTCTTTCTAATTACACCATATATGTCTTTATATTTTTCGATGTCTACGTTCTTGTACAATCTTCTCTTTTCCATCAATTGCAGTATCTCATCATTAATCCATGACTTTGTTGTGTTATTATTTTTCTTTCCTTTTAGAATCTCCTTCGTTGGATTCAGCATTATGTTTTTAAATGTTTCCCATTTTCTGTTCGAATCTTCGTCTGGATCGATTATATTTATCTTTATTTCCTCGTTAATTTTTTTGGATAGCTGATCTCTTACAAATGAATTTTTCAAAAATGAACGTTGTATTTGATTCTTATTGCAACGTGCAGTTAGTTTTTTAAATCGGAGATCGAATGATACAACAACGGGATTGTGGTCTGTGGCTGCATCAGCCCCAGGGTATGTTTTTGCTGATTTAATGGAGTTCCGAAACCTTTTTCTTATTAAAACATAGTCTATCTGGTTTCTAATAACTTTCCTATCATTATCCGCAGGCGATCTCCAGGTGTAGAGTCGACGATTAGGTAACTTAAAATAAGTGTTTGTAACTACCAGACTGTTCTCTTGACAGAACTCCACCAATCTTTCCCCCCTCTCATTTCTTAAACCAAGTCCATATTTCCCTACAATATCTTCTACTTCTCCTTTTCCTACTTTTGAGTTAAAATCGCCCATAACAATCGTGATATCTCTATGCTTTGTATTATCCAGGGCTTGTTGTATATCTTTATAGAATTGTTCTATTTCATCGTCTGTCTTGTCGGAAGTTGGAGCATATACTTGGATTATATTTAACTTTCGTTGGATCATTGTTAAAGAAACCATAACTACTCTATCTGAGATAGGACTGAAAGAAGTGACTGATTGACATAAGTTCTTATCAACAATGATTGCTACTCCATTTCGATGGTTTGGATCATTATTTCCCGAATAGTATATTTTGGAATTTAAAATCTGTTGTTCACCCGAGTCTGGCCATCTGGTTTCACTTAGTCCCAATATTTTGACAGACATGCGTTGCATTTCTTGTATGACGTTGTGTATCTTTCCGGCTTCATAAATTGTTTTAATATTCCAGGTAGCGATCTTTGCTCCTTTATTCTTTTTGTAGGGTTTTCGTAGATTAACGACCGGGGGAGCCCTACAGTCTTTTGGTTGTCTACCCCTGCCGGATCTTGACGACCGAAAATCATGATCAGTAACTTGTTGTAACCATCTTGTACTAGCCATAATGATTAACTAGGGATATCCATTAAGGATCTTTAATGTAGTGGTTTCCCCTTGCCTTCTACATCCTTACGCCGTTGACCTATTTTTTCGGTTCGTCCGCCTTTAGGGTCAGTTTCCCAACCCCAGGACAAAAGGGTGCCCTACCACTTACCAACTCATCCGCCCGAAGCCGTTGGTCAGTAAGTGGGGGATTGCTTATACCGGCAAACGTTCGGTAGAATTTTCGCCATATCTGGCTACCCTCACTTAGTTTAGCCTGCAGACCAATGCAGTTGCCCGGGGTGTGGCACGTGGAGCCATAAGTGAGAGTTAGTTGTCTTATGAGGACCAGTTATCAAGAACCATCTCCCGTCTATGACGCTCGATGTGGTCGTTCCGATAAAAGGTGCTACCTCTATAACACAACTCTACACATGAGGTTTAGCAATGGGAAATCCTTTATCTCCTCTACTTGCAGATCTTTTTCTAGACTCTCTCGAAACTAACTTTGTTCATTCTCAACCACAAATAATCCTATGGTACAGATATGTGGATGACATTTTAGCCTTTATAGAAGGCCCACCTTCAGAACCTCACAATATTTTGTCAATAATTAATAATCTACATCCTGCAATTAATTTTACCTTAGAAGTAGAAAGCAACAACATTATCAACTTTTTAGACCTAACTATCAAAAAGAATACTTCCTCCTTTTCTTCTTTGCCTACACTAGAATTTTCAATATTCAGAAAACCTACTCAAACTGACCATATGATACCAACATCATCAAATCATCCTTTTCAACACAAGATGGCAGCTATTCAATGTTATGTCCACAGACTTCTTAATATCCCTATGTCTCAAGAAAATTACAATAAAGAAATCTCCATCATTAAACAGATAGCAAACAACAATGGTTTTCCTTCTACTACTGTTGATAAAGTCATTAGAAAATCTATACTCAAAAAGAGACTAAACCAAGCTTTTAATGTTGATAACAAATCCAACACTACTTCCATATATAGATCCTTAACTTACTTAGGACCAATTTCAGAAAAAATTTCAAGAGTACTTGTTAATAAAATTAATGACTTAAACATCTCCTTTAAAACCAAATATAACATCAAGTCCATCTTCAGCAAGACCAAAGACAAAGTTGACAAACTAAACAGAAGTGGTATTTACAAGCTGTCCTGTGGTGACTGTAATATGACTTATGTAGGTAGAACAATGAGAACTCTGAATCAAAGAATCAAAGAACACCTCAATAACCCAGAAAAATCAAACTTTGGATATCACATTAAATTTAATAATTATTCTTTTTCTCCTTCTGAAAACAGTAAAATTTTACACAACATTCCCAATAAAAACTTTAGACTCATGAATCTCTTGGAAGATCTAGAGATATCCAAAGAAATGAAAATAAACCCTGACTGTTGCTTAAACACACAAATCAACCTCAATTGCAACTATAAACCTCTTTTTAAATTATTATGGGAGACTTTAGAGGAAGAAGGGTGACCTCATGCAATCTTGTTATATATTTTTCATACTTTTATATTTTTAAACAAATTTTAAACTTTATTAAAATTTACAACATTTTGTAATTCATTTGACAGTTGTTCTTAATTGAAACATGAAAATACATTCTTAAAAAATTTTTTATGCAAAGTTCTTACAATTTTCTATCAAGACATACAATTCTTAATACACTTAAGTATCAGATAACATAACATTAATACCAGGTTTCTTCTTTATAGTGTTGTTGAACAATTTGAGCCCTTGTTCCTTAAGGATAGCTGTCAGATTGAACATACATTGACCTTGAGCAACGACTCGAGTGAATTTACAAATTAATGTCATTCTGTATGATGTGATGAACACATATAATTTTAAAAACTTAATTTTTAGAAAGTCTTTGATGACTAGTAGTAATTCCAAACTACTAAATATTTTTGTAAGAATTAAAAAAACAATCTCTATTTCCTATATATGACATTTGTCACCTGTCACTTTTGAAAAATCGTTTAAAAGGACCGACATTTGATTTCACTAGTTCTATTCAGTCTACGTCCTCACATCAATCAATGGTCGGGTTTTAAACCCGTACCATGACAAAAATTTTTTCAATTTTTTAACGTGTTTGTGAAGTCCAGTGTCGACTTTTTATATGTTTTTTATATGTTTTAATAATTCCAACTCCTACAAAATCATATTTTTGAAATTTAAGGAAATGAGATCTCTCCTTTGTAGTGGTATTTAAAAAATTGACGTAAGTTAAAAATTACAATCTTTACCAATTATTACTTATTAGAACATTTTATTGTAGCATAGCTCTGATGATGGCTTTGTAAAGCCGAAAGCGCTCAGCTAGGAATTGCATAAAATATACACACTTCAAAAATACTTTTTTGCATTTTCTTTAGACTTGTCATAAGTGTGTACAAAAAAATATCAGTCTTTTGATTAACTAGTTGATTGTTTAACAGTAGTTTCAAGTAAGAGAGTACATAAACAAACATATTGGCTATTCTCGTTTATGTGTATGTGTATTGAAGTAAAAGAAACTAATGAAGGATATACTTATTATAACTTGAAAAATAAATTAAACAATACAAATAGTAAATAGTACTTATATTTACATTACACGTTATTATTAACTCGCGAATCGTCTAAATTGACATTTAAAAACTTAAGTTTTTCCACTTTACTTGTTGTTAACCGTGTTCTTCTTTTATTTAAAATTAAACCAGATTTTAAACATGTGTTCAAAGGAACAGATGTTGCTACAATATTACAATGTTTTATTAATATAGTGGTTAAGTTAGAATATACATATACATAGCGATAGTTTTTCCACCACTGTAATGGACAGTTCTAATCTGTTCGAATTTTTTCTGGGTAATATATCATCAGACTAATATATGTCGACTTCCGATATAGCTCTCGATACGGGTGTACGTTTAAATGAATCATGTCCAATTAATTCATCAAAAACACACCACTTAAGCCCTCTTTATCGGTTTATTTTTTTTACTGGTTGATTTTCAATAGTAAAATCTTCTTTTTCTTTAATTATAGAAGTAACCAGCTTCTTAAGTTTTTCTTTTGTTTTTTTTTAGCTTCAATTTTATCAGAAAATCCCTGCATTTTAAATCGTGAATCAATAAATCTGCATAATGACAATGTGCCACTCTGCTCTATTCCTCTAAATTTTTCATGAATTGTTGAATGATTTACAAGGTTTTTCAACTAGTTACTTGTTTACATAAACGGTTCAGTTGCGTTAACGATAAAAACGTCAACGATCCACCTCTACTCGTTACCACAGTATTAAAATAAAAGTGTACTTACTTTGACACCGCGACGTTGCCAAATAACCTTGTATGAAGCTTTTTTATTGTGTCGTCATAATGCAGTTTATTATTTTTATTGAAAATAAGATACAATGTGACCTTAAAAAATAAGCTGATTTTTATGTTTAGACTTCAAATTCTGAAATCGTACTTTAAATACGAAACATGAATAAATTTTATTTATATAAAACGATTTCCGAAATGGAAATCAAAATGTTACACTTAGACAATTGTCTTATAGAGTATAATATCTACTGATTCTAAAGAATTACAATCAATTGTGTTTTAGTCCCATATAATAATGTTTAACTTCAACATGCCACAATAAAACAGTTTCAGAATCCCTTTAAACTTAATGCAAATGGCAAATAAAGACATTGCTGAATGAATATTAAACTATTAAATGAAGTTATTCATTTCCTACTCAAATAAAACATCTCACACTGGTCAAGTGACTGGCCTAAAGGCAGAAGAATGACAACACAGGGTCAAACCTTCATTTCTCTATATACATCATCAACCACTGCCGAAATTAGATTGTGACAGTCATTTTATGTGTGGTCCATTGTTATTGTCGCTGATATTTGACACTTCAAGGGAAATATTACGGCGATAACAGTATAATTCCCGATATCACTTTGTTTTGATCGCCTGTCTGGAAGTTTTGTTATTCAAGTTGGGCGAACACCTATCTCTATAACTTTGATATGTATATGATATACGTTGATTTATGTACAATACATGAAAGAGCATTGTCAAAAATGGATACACATCATTCGGTGGCTGTAGAATCTTTTTATGCTGTGACAGATAAAAGTTACGGTTTATTTGATGGTCATGTTCGTCTCTTATTGCATCGTTCAACGTTTGTTACGAGGTAAAAATACAAGCATTAGATTTTCTGCAAAAGTCCGTGCGTAAAATAGTAATATATATATATATATATATATATATATATATATATATATATATACAAGTATGAGACAGATAGTAGTCTGTAAATAGTATGTATACAATTACAAATCAAGAACGATCAAATAAATTCAACCGTTCGGGAATGAAAAATATTTATTAATTCTGTATCGATTATCACAAATGTCCTATATTGTGCAGGAGTTGAAAACCCGAACGATTTTTATCCCTAATGAGCTAACTCGCGGTGTGAGTAATATATATTTCCCAAATTTAATAACTCTCTCTGACGCCTATTCTTGGGGGCAATTTAAAGACCATCATTTTCCAATTTAGTCCAGGAGATTCCACCTAACGTCATGCGGCGAAGTTTTTCTTCTTTAATCACTTGGAACATTAGAGGATTTCGTAAGGAACCCCAAATGAAATGAAATAAAAGAGGATGCGAAATAAGAATATGGAAGCATAAAAGGCAGAGTTGGATTCGAATGAGGTAGCCCCTAGTTTTATTAATAATATATTTAATGTATATTAGTATATATATATATATATATATATATATATATATATATATATATATATATATATATAGAAAAGAAAAGAAATTTAATCTTTGCAGATAAGTTAAATAGTAAACTCTTAAATATTGGGGAAATCGGCAAAAAAAAACTCTAATGTGTATCAATTATTTCACCTAACGTTTTCGCCAAAGAGAATTTGGCTTCTTCAGGGCTGTTGGAGATTATCAATGCGGATTTAGACCGGGCCGCTCTACAATTGACCAGATATTCACAATAAAACAGATAATGGAAAAATGCTGGGAGTTTGATCGTGAGCTTCATCAGATGTTCATAGATTTTAAACAAGCATTTGATAGAGTATGTAGGGACAGACTGTGGACAGCGATGCAGGAACTTGGCTTTCCAAAAAAACTAGTCCGGTTGATACGGATGTGTATGGAACGGTTACGATGTAAGGTGAGAGTTGGACAACAATACTCGGAGACATTTGAAATAAACAATGGACTAAAACAGGGAGATGCACTTTCACCACAACTCTTCAACTTAGCTCTGGAGCACATAATCAGAAGTGCAAGAATCGAAAAACCGAATACAGTATTTCATCGAGAAGGACCAAACTTACTACTGGCATTTTCAGACGATATAGATCTAATAGGAAACACGCGATTAAGGATGAAGGAGACTTTCGTAAGGTTTGAGAAGGAAGCAGAGAAGATGGGGCTCCAAATCAACGAAAACAAGACGAAATATATGTATATGAGCCGCAATAACCAAAGCAGAGACAGAATCGGTCAGAACATTACCATAGATGACTTTAACTTTGAGCGCGTTAGGGAATTCAAGTATCTTGGAACAACAATAACTGAAGACAATAACGGATCACAAGAAATAAACAACAGGATTCAGGCCGGCAACAGATGTATTTTTGCCCTCCAAAACCTTATAAAATCAAAACAACTAACACGACGTACGAAGATACAGGTCTATAAAACAATCATACGACCCGTTGTGATGTATGGAAGCGAAACGTGGACGATGACAAAGGCAAATGAAGAGAGACTACGTGTTTGGGAAAGAAAAATCCTAAGGAAGATCTTTGGTCCGGTGCTTGATGAAACATCAGGACAATATAGGATAAGAACTAATAAAGAGCTTGAAGAACTTTACCCAGACGCCAACATCATAAAAGAAATAAAGTCCAGAAGACTCCAATGGGCAGGACACCTCAGAAGACATTCTGACGAACGAACAGTAAGACTGGTGTGGCAGGAAGTCCCAACTGGAAGGAGACCACGCGGACGCCCTCGTCTCCGGTGGCGAGATAATATAGCAGTAGACCTAAGCACTATGGGCGTGGAGAATTGGATGGAGGTTGCTCAAGACAGAAAACAGTGGAGGCATGTTGTCGAGTCGGCTAAAACCCACGAAGGGTTGTAACGCCACGGAGTAAGTAAGTAAGTAAGGGCTGAAAGAGAATAAATTATAATTAGCTACCATATATTATCTAATAAAAAACATTTACCTTACCGTGAAATTTTAGAAATGTCTAGTTATGATGTTAAAAAACTTTAGCTAGTAACAACATAGTGGTGTTTTTTTGTTACTATGTGCAAAAAAGTTTATTTTTGAACATTGGGAATGTATGGTAGCTTTGAACTTAAAACGCAAAGGTTTACCCAAGGACAATCGAAAAACCCAATGTAACTACATTTAAAGGAAGTAATTCTTTGAATTGTCGGCAATAACTAAATTTTTAATTGTTGTAAAGTTTGAATGTGAGCTTCTGTTTTCATAGAACGCAAGCGCCGAAACAATTACAAGTAGTTCTTTTGATATGAATGTCGTTAAGGTTCATTGGTAAAACCGATGAAGTTAGATCTCAGTCTGGGGAGATATTAGTTTAGAATTTCTAATTGAAATTCTTTTATTTTTAATTAGTAAATTGTTCATGTATTATTGTAATAATATCTTATTGAGATGTATCTAAGAAAAGCAAGGGAATGTTATCTTTTTTTGTTAATGAAAATTATTATTAAAGTAGGTTAGTTGTTAATAGATCTATCAGTCAAGTTGGTTATCTGTGATGTTGTATTGTTCTTGGTATCTGATTTAAGTAAGAAGTGGTATATATCGCTTAGATTCTTAATGTCACTCTTAACATTGATGGAGAAATCGTTAAGGAAAATATAAGACATTTCAATGAACTCTCTTTTAGATTTATTGCTCTCACGGTGGAGAATTGTAGTGTTCGTATGGTCCATGTGATGACCAGTGAAATGGACATGTTTGGCTAATGCACAGCGGTCAGGGTGAAGTCGAGAATCACTTTTGTGTAGTGTAATACGTGATTTCAATAATTGAGATGTTTGGCCGATGTAGGAATTGTTGCAAGAGAGACATGGAATGTTGTAGACAATATTACTAAGCCTATCTATGGGAGTCTTATCTTTTATCTTCGAATAAAGATTATTAATTGTTAGGGCTGATCTACAAGCCACATTAAGTTTAATGTTATTATTATTATTAGAAAAGCTATTTTCAAAACTTTTTAGAATCCTTGTTAACCCCGGAGTGATATCTCTGAAATAGGGTAATGAAAAATATTTATTGATAGGAGTATCCGAGACTGGGTTCCTACTTAAGACATCAGGATCAGTATTGTTAGTCACGATGGAAGGTGAAGTATCTTCGTTATGGATAGTGTTAAACAAAATCTTATTTACTAATGGTGTTGGATAAGAATTTGAAATAAAAAGTTTCAGAAGGATTTGTAGGTTTTTTGTATGAAATGATGGATCTGGTAGTTTAATTACTCTATTTTTCATCTGTTTGATTAAGTTGACTTTGGTAGAGTTATTATGGAAAGAGTGGTAGTTAAGGTATCTACCAGAATGTGTCGGTTTTTGATACCAATCTATTTTTATGTTGTTGATTTCCCTAATCATCCTTATGTCGAGAAAGGGGACGGAACAATTACCATCTTCCCTCTCTATAGTGAACTGGATGTAGGGGTCATAACTATTAAAGGTGTCTAATAGTTCATGATAATGACAAGGTAGATGAACTATTAGACACCTTTAATAGTTATGACCCCTACATCCAGTTCACTATAGAGAGGGAAGATGGTAATTGTTCCGTCCCCTTTCTCGACATAAGGATGATTAGGGAAATCAACAACACTAAAATAGATTGGTATCAAAAACCGACACATTCTGGTAGATACCTTAACTACCACTCTTATCATAATAACTCTACCAAAGTCAACTTAATCAAACAGATGAAAAATAGAGTAATTAAACTATCAGATCCATCATTTCATACAAAAAACCTACAAATCCTTCTGAAACTTTTTATTTCAAATTCTTATCCAACACCATTAGTAAATAAGATTTTGTTTAACACTATCCATAACGAAGATACTTCACCTTCCATCGTGACTAACAATACTGATCCTGATGTCTTAAGTAGGAACCCAGTCTCGGATACTCCTATCAATAAATATTTTTCATTACCCTATTTCAGAGATATCACTCCGGGGTTAACAAGGATTCTAAAAAGTTTTGAAAATAGCTTTTCTAATAATAATAATAACATTAAACTTAATGTGGCTTGTAGATCAGCCCTAACAATTAATAATCTTTATTCGAAGATAAAAGATAAGACTCCCATAGATAGGCTTAGTAATATTGTCTACAACATTCCATGTCTCTCTTGCAACAATTCCTACATCGGCCAAACATCTCAATTATTGAAATCACGTATTACACTACACAAAAGTGATTCTCGACTTCACCCTGACCGCTGTGCATTAGCCAAACATGTCCATTTCACTGGTCATCACATGGACTATACGAACACTACAATTCTCCACCGTGAGAGCAATAAATCTAAAAGAGAGTTCATTGAAATGTCTTATATTTTTTTAACGATTTTTCCATCAATGTTAAGAGTGACATTAAGAATCTAAGCGATATATACCACTTCTTACTTAAATCAGATACCAAGAACAATACAACATCACAGATAACCAACTTGACTGATAGATCTATTAACAACTAACCTACTTTAATAATAATTTTCATTAACAAAAAAAGATAACATTCCCTTGCTTTTCTTAGATACATCTCAATAAGATATTATTACAATAATACATGAACAATTTACTAATTAAAAATAAAAGAATTTCAATTAGAAATTCTAAACTAATATCTCCCCAGACTGAGATCTAACTTCATCGGTTTTACCAATGAACCTTAACGACATTCATATCAAAAGAACTACTTGTAATTGTTTCGGCGCTTGCGTTCTATGAAAACAGAAGCTCACATTCAAACTTTACAACAATTAAAAATTTAGTTATTGCCGACAATTCAAAGAATTACTTCCTTTAAATGTAGTTACATTGGGTTTTTCGATTGTCCTTGGGTAAACCTTTGCGTTTTAAGTTCAAAGCTACCATACATTTCCAACGTTCAAAAATAAACTTTTTTGCACATAGTAACAAAAAAACACCACTATGTTGTTACTAGCTAAAGTTTTTTAACATCATAACTAGACATTTCTAAAATTTCACGGTAAGGTAAATGTTTTTTATTAGATAATATATGGTAGCTAATTATAATTTATTCTCTTTCAGCCCTGAAGAAGCCAAATTCTCTTTGGCGAAAACGTTAGGTGAAATAATTGATACACATTAGAGTTTTTTTTTGCAGATTTCCCCAATATTTAAGAGTTTACTATATATTAATATATATATATATATATATATATATATATATATATATATATATATATATATAATAGTAGCACGATAATATTTGCGAATTTCCATAATTACATATCTGTTCATATGGATCTCTCATAGATCATCCCGATATTAAACCTCTTGAAAAACTTTCTATATACAATATTTTCTATTCCTTCTACTACTCTTTCCAATTATTCAAGGGGAATCAAGTTTTAAATGCTGATGGTTTCAGACTGCTACAGGAGGATTAGGAAGTAATCTATCTATACTAATTATTAAAGTGCGAAAATTAAGGATATTAAGGATATATTACCAAATACGAATTAGACCGAAGAAGGATTTCCTGGCTGAGCAATCTTTGAGAGAGGTACAGTGCGTTAAGTTTTTGATTAGGTATTGCACACTATACGGAGCGCTAAAATCGGCAACGTTGCAAATGTTCGTTCTCCGACCCGAAAATCTACGCCGACAGAAAATCATTTATTTTAGTGTAGTAACTCACAACAACGTTAGGGATGTACTTCTCTGTCGTCCGATCTCATGTTCCATTACGTAAAGCCGATTTTAATAGTAGGAAATTCGATAAAAATGCACTGACCTAATGGGTGCATTGTTATCGATTTTTATTAATGTGAAAATTTTTTTGTGGTTGAATTAAAAAAAAAGCGTATTTCTTTAAAAAGATAAAATAAAAAATATACTCTTATTGAAAATTAAAATATTATTCCTAATAAAATAAAAAATAATTATTTATGACCTACAGAAATGGTTCAAATAGTTGACCTTCTACGGCTAAACAGTACCCCAATCTGTCATAAAAACTTCTGCGAACAGATGAAAGAGTTTCTGCTGTAACAGAATTGGAGACTTCTCTTATTCGATTTTTTAATTCATCCAAATTTTGGGCTCTAACCTCAGGATGAGCGTAGATAATGCTTTTTAAATGTCCCCAAAAAAAGAAGTCCATGGGTGTAAAATCTGGAGATCGCGCAGGCCACTTAATATCGCCTGTTCCACTGATAACTCGATTCGGGAAAGTATTGTTTAAATACTCTCTAATAATTCGAGCGTTGGGAACTGAACAGCCGTCTTGATGAAACCAAACATTCTCCAGATTTACATCAGGAAGATTGAGAATAGCGGAAAGAACAAGATTCTGTAACAAATCGAGGTATACTCTACTATTCAAGTTACCCTCAATAAAAAATGGACCTATTATGTGGTCTCCTAAAATGCCAGTGCAGACGTTAACTTTTTGAGGACGTTGAGTTCGGTAAACAACACTTCTGTGCTGGTTTTCCCGCGCCCAATACCTCGTAATGGAAGGATTGTGTCTCCCTACTAACGAAACAGAAGATTCATCAGTGAATAAAATGTTTTTAATAAAATTTGGTTCACTATTAGCCTTCGTTATTAGAGTTTCACAAAACTCCATTCTTCGAAAGTAATCGTCTGAATAAAGCTGCTGCGTTTTCGAATATTTAAAATTCTTGTAACCGTGCTTTTTCCATACTTTCGTTACAGTAACATTGCTAACATCTAACTCTCTAGCAACGCTTCTACTTGAACGTGTTGAATCTACCTCGATTGTTGCACAAATTTGTGTATCCCGGTATTCTCTTTCCTCAACTTTTTCTGGTAACACTTCTCGAGCGTGACATTTTCTGCAATTTTTGAGGCAATAACAACTCTCAAAATTTTTAACAATATTATAAATTGACTGTACACAAGGAATTGGTCTTCCCTCAAAAAACACAGAAAATAAATCTACACACTGTTGCGCAGAATTGCCACTATAAAACCATTTTATTATTTGAGCTTTTTCCGCGGCCATATAAACAGACATGTTTACAAAAATAAATTAAAACTCTACGCTGTTATACCTTTAAACAACCACGGTATAATGACAATATGACAAATTTGCCGACGGGCGACGAGCAACGACGAGTCAACGAAGCAGATATGTAGTGCAAGTCGACGACGCGCAGTGTTGCCATTTATAGAGTGTATACCTAATCCAAACCTTAACGCACTGTATAATGGTAGCTCAGAAGACGTTTTCGAGTGGCTATCAACAAGATACGAATAGCTATGTATACAATATACCTACATATTGAGTATCAAGTATTGATAGAGTACTTACCTGTTTGTAATAAGACGAAAGTGAATAAGGCAGTTAAAACAGTGTAGAGGGTAAAGGATCGTTGAGCTTGCACCGGTACCGTTGCTGTGGTCAATGGACGAGACTTGCCCTTTGGGTTTGTGCACATGCCCATCCCGGCGTTCCCATACTCCCAGCTAACTTAACCTCATTACCGGGTCGTCTGAAACAAAAAAGGGGCATTCAATAAATTTTACGTTGTTGGTAAAGATAACACAAATAATATTATTATTACAAAACACTGTGTGAATGTATTTACTATAGATAATAATTTCTTTCATTAAACAGGAAAATAACGGCATACAATTTAATTGTAAATCCTTTTCCAGTCATGTAGTATGACAATTTGTGATGAATGGAGTGGCTATTAGTCAGAAATGCTTTATATTTCTGTTAATAACAAAAGTTTATATTGCTTCTAGTTACTGTATTTAAAGCCCTTTTAGGATGTGAAACTGTTAACTTTATATGTAAATATAGCGACCAGTTTAGAACTCATTTGCGGAAATAGAAATAGCAAACATTGGCAGCACACCAATTATCAAAACAAATAACTAAGCCATGGTGATCGTCGTTCATTTATTTTCAATTCCATCTTCTATTGTAAATTAAATTATGGTAGCCTTTTTGCTTTCAAATTTCCAACCTTTTTTTAAGTTTAATAAAAATAAAGTGCTTTTCAAATAGCTAACACATCAATATAGTATACCTATAAAGCACAAAAATTCCAATATATATATATATATATATATATATATATATATATATATATATATATATATATATATATTTTGAATGTGAATAATCGTTAATTATTTGAATAATGGAATTGAATTGGAGCGAACTGACAATAAAAACAAAGAAAACAGAAGACATTGTAAGCACAGATGCTAAAAAAAGAGTAAAAATGGTTAAAAAAATCTTCTTCTTTCTTTTTTATTCATTGTTTATCAATTGACGTTATACCTACATCTTTTACAAGAACATAGTTTTTTAGCCCATCTGAGTTTATATAGTGCCGCTTTGACTACAATAATATCATCCATTTCGGTATTTATTCGATGCTTAGAACTTAGAAGACATATTAGTAAGTGTGCATACTTCTAGAGAACTATAATATTTTCATTAAAGACTGCAGAATCACTTACTATAGATCAACACTTAACTTTATGGGTTCAAATCAATTATCTTATTTTAATAATTTGGTCTAGAGTAAAGAATGTTTACTGGCATAGCTAACAGTGGTAAACAAAGTTGATTTTTGCGTCTATATCTAAGACTTCCCTTCAGCTCATCCATAAAATTAGCTAACTTGGATACAGCAAAACATTGACACAATATTTACCCCACATCAACAACTTTCATGTCTTGTCCGATTAATCAAAGACAACATTCCAAATGAACAATACGGAGTTTATAAAATTCCTTGTGCAGACTGTCCCCGATCCTATATAGGCCGAACAAATCGTAGAATCCAAAATAGAATTTATGAGCATTCCACTTCTATTCGCAATTCCGACCCAATTAAGCTTTAGATCAACACCGTCTTTATACAAGTCACAATTGTGATTTTTAAAACTCTAGAACCACAGTTCCCATCCGCTTCTACAAACCAAAATTATCCGAGAAACCATAGAAATTGAAAAAAAGCCAAATTGTCTCAATAAATACGGTCACCTTCGACTTAGGGACCTCTCATAAAGAAAATATCGTCCGCTCCACTCGTTAATCAAAATCCTGCTGTCAGAAATGCACCCCATTGTCACCCATCGTCACCCCATCGTCGCCCTACGTCACCATCGACGGGATAAATGAACCGTCCTCTGTTCCCAGAACCAGTAATGCATTGGTTAGTGATCAGTGTAGTAGTATCTGGGGGCTCGGAAGCCCCGAAGAAGATATCGAAGAGGAATGAGAATGATAATCGACGCGGTTCAACCTGGAAGACTGTTGACTTTAATAATTATTATTTAGATCAGAACAAAGATTGAAAAATAACAACAATAACAACAAAAAAAAGTAAAAAGTTGTATATGGGCTTTGGAGAATATTTACAGACAAAAAAAAAACAAAAAAAACCAAAATAAATAAAGATTAAAAACGATAAATTAAGAAAAATAAGAAAGTTAAAGATAAATATTTGCAAAGACCTTTTTAAATACAACACATATGCTTTCCATGGTTTACTTTTCCAGATTTATGGCACCAAAGTTTTGTCATCTAACAATCGTACACAGCTCAGAATTTGGTATCGCGACAGAAATAAGCACCTTTTTTGTTTTAAAACTTATATGCACAAGAAAATCTACACTTTACATCAGGAAAATTCAAATTTTCTCGGATTTCCTCACTTATTTTCACAAACTAAGGAAAATTCACACATTACTTAACAAATGTAGAGACGAGATTTTGCAGCGAAGTTATTAGATGAAAGTCTGTTTTACACGGATATTATTCACCTCACTTAGATAATGAAAACCATTGTTATATCATGTTCCCTACTTGAAGAAACTTTAGAACTTAGTTTATAATACATTGATGTGTTTTTGGTGGGATGAACATCTAATCTATATATATATATATATATATATATATATATATATATATATATATATATATTATAATAATTTATTGTGTTGGAGTATCGGGTATGCGGTCTGTTATTTAAAAAAAAAAACTCTTTTTTTCTTTTAATGCTCTATATTTCGCTGATTTTTTGTCAGCTTCATCAGGAGACAACTAAAATATGGTTAAAAGTTAAATAAAAATCAGGTGAGAATAAAAAATGAATCACTTACAGATTAAGAGTTAAAAATATTTAAAAAAGTTGTTGTACATAATATGTTCAAAACACTACTGACAGTATTGGTTAAAAGCACCTAGGTCACTAGTAATTAAATATAAAAACAGAGCAAACAAAAACAACCAAGAAACAATTAAAACGCAATAAAATTACACATTAAAAATATCCAGGGTGATTTAAAATATAATAATATAATTGTAAACAAAAAAATTATTTGGACATACTAAGAATATTACAGTAGATATTGCTCAACTGTCCCGTGTCTGCCTTGTATAAATTTTTCAACAATCTTTTTTTGTAATTATTTACTTGCTGCAGAACCCTGACATTTGAATAGTCAAATTGATGGCCAGTTTTTAAGTGATGGTCAACTGCCGCACATGTATTTTTATGTTTTGTGCAGTCACTTTTGTGTTGTGTGACCCTTTGTTTTAGCCATTGAGAAGTTTGGCCAACATAACAGCTCTGGCAATCCAAACAAGGCAGTTTGTAGATAACATTAGTTATATTTACAGTTGGTGTCTTGTCTTTACTTTAGAAAACAGTTGTCGGTTTTTTAATAAATTATATTGGACAATTTAAATGTTAGTAAATTGGTGTTACACAGAAGGTGTTAACTGTTTTATTAATGGTAGTTGTATTGTTGGTACTGCTCCGATATCAGTGGGGCCGTCAAAAATGTCAGAGTTAAATATCAATTTTTTAAGGATATGTTTTGGGTATCCATTATTTTGAAAGATGTTTAACAGCAAATTTAAGTTTCTGTTTATGAATTTATTATCACTAATATGCCTTACCCTATTCTTCATTGCAATGACTGTATTAAACTTTTGATGAGTAGGATGACTTGAAAAAAGTTTAAATATCTTCCAGAGTGTGTTGGCTTTTGATACCAATCTATCAATATTTTGTTTTGTTTTATTCTTATTATTTTGGTGCCCAGAAATGATATCGAACAATCATTTTCAATCTCTAAAGTAAATTGGATAAGTTATTGAAAATGTTTAAGGTATTCTGAATTTATGAAGTAGGAACAGAACATACAAGATCGTCTACAATTTTTTTAATAAAGGTTAAAGGGAAAGGTAATTGTGGAATAATGACATCCAGCAAATAGTCCAAAATGATGGTTGCTATTATGGGGCTGAGTGGACCACCCATAGGTGCTCCAAATATTTGTCGACAGAATTTATCATTAAAGCTAAAATAGGTGTTCTCAAAAACATAGTTCAGAAGTGTTAAAAAACTATCCTTGGGAATTGTTGTATAATTTTGGATGAGATTTCATTTTGACTATATTATATTACTGACCAGATCTATTGGTATGTTAGTAAATAACGATATGACATCTAACGAAATTAAAACATAATCTTTCGGTAAAATTAACTCTCTGTCATCATTATCAAATGAAAATGTATCCTTCGCATTATAGTTGTTCACTTCGTCAAAAGCATCTTTAAGAATGTTAGCAAGAAATTTGGATAAGTGATAAGTTACTGAATTTATAGAGCTTACAATAGGTCTAAGTGGTATACCTTCTTTATGGATTTTTGGTAAGCAGTTAAGTTTTGGACAAGATGCAGTGTATATAGTCAGTTTTTTGGCAAATTCTTGATTTATTTCTAAGTTATTCCTCATAGTTTTAATAAGTTCATTATAAGAAAATTGTATCGTAATAGTTGGATCTCTTTTTAGCTGAAGATATGTAATTTTATCATTTAATAACCCTTCTGTTTTTTCAATATGTTCGGTTTCGTTCATTGCTATTTATATACATATATATTGAAAACCTCATACCTCACCTTCATCGACTACGAGAAGGCATTTGACAATGTTAAACATGATATCATGATGGAACTACTACATAGGGCCAACATTGACCAGAAGGAGATCAGAATTATTCAGAATCTATACTGGAACCAAATGGCAAAGGTGAGGATTGATCAAGACCAATATACGGATGAATTTGAAATCCGGAAAGGTGTCCGCCAAGGCTGCATACTCTCTCCGATGCTTTTTAATTTATATGTTGAAAATATATTTGCGGAAGCATTAGAAGATACGGAATTAGGCATTAAGGTGAACGGCATACCAATTAGCAACCTACGCTATTCGGACGACACAGTAATTATAACTGATAATTTGGAAGATCAGCAGTTATTACTTGATAGGGTGAATAGCATAGGTAAAAAATATAGCCTCAAAATCAACATTTTGAAAACGAAATATATGGTCATTAGCAGAAACCCTCCAGAAAACCCGATAAGATGCATAGGTAACAATCGTATAAATCGCGTGAAAACTTTTAAATACCTTGGCACCACAATCAATGATCAATCGGACCCACAACACGAGATAAAAACTCGAATACAAATGGCAAGAAAAGCTTTTGTGAAATTCAGACCGCTCCTATGTAATCAACACCTAAACTTCGAAATACGCTACAGAATGGTCAAGTGCTACATATGGTCCATCTTGCTTTATGGCATGGAAACGTGGACTTTGAAAAAAACATCTATCAAAAAACTTGAAGCATTTGAAATGTGGTCATTGAGAAGAATGATGCGCATATCTTGGGTGATAGAGTTCGAAACGATGATGTCCTTAATAGAGCCGGCGTGGAAAGAGAACTCTTTGAATTAATTAAAAAACGCAAGATTGGTTACCTTGGGCACATATTGAATGGAGCAAAATATGAAATACCACAGTTAATCCTACAAGGGAAGATCGAAGGTAGGAGAGGAGCCGGCCGCAAACAATTATCCTGGTTAAGGAATATTAAAGAATGGACAGGAATACACAATACAGGTGAGCTGTGTCACGCCGCCAAGAACAGAATTCTAGTAATGAGATAGTCGCCTACGCACTTTGGTGTATGGCATGTTAAGAAGAAGATATTGAAAAATATATTGATATATTGATAATACCCTATGTGGTATGCAAAATATGTGTTACAACAGATCATTGACAAATAAAGACGAGTCAATGACTATATTGATTTAAATATTTTAATTAATTTTTGATTATAACTGATTTGGTTTTACCAGCTCTTTCATTACTTTGAACATTCCTCTTCTATTCACAGAGTCGTAGGCTGCTTTGTAGTCTATAAATATGTGATGAGTATATATGCCATATTCCAGTGTTTTTTCTAAAAGTTGTCTCATTGTTGCAATCCGATGAATTACCGATTTCGCAACAAAACCGTTTGGTATTTTCCTACTATCCATTTTGCACATAGTGCCATATGGTGACAATACTATGTGAAAAATATTTTATACGCTGTATTTAGAAGCGTAATTTCTCTGTGGTTAGAGCATTCAAAGGCATCTCCTTTTTGGTGTATGGTCCAAAGTATGCCAATATTCCAATCATTGGGGAGGGATTTCTGTTTCCATATTTCTTTTGTAAGCTGCTGTAATCCCATTATGCTATCGTGGCAACATTTCTCTCTGTATTACAATACAAAAATAGAGGTGTAAACTATTCAGTGACCGCAGCAAACATTGACAATCATTTTATTTTAGAATTTTTGAAAATGATTTCCGTATTAATAATCGAAACGTCAAAACAAATGTAAAATTCTTATAACAATAAATTGTGGTTTAACCCCTTACAAAATAATATTTAACTTGTTTTTATTTATTTTATTACTTTATTTCAGAATATTTTTCTGTATAAATTACTTAAAATAATTATAATTATAATTATTGCTTCCAAATAGTTTCATAATTAGTGTAAACTTCCATTATCTCTCAATTTTGCGTTCTCTTCAAACGTTTACATTATTGTTCTATTATGTTAGTCTGAAATTTATTTATTTATTAGTCCACGGATTTGGTAGTAGCCACTTGCATGTTACAAAAGCCGCAAGCGGGATAAAATACCTCTTTATCTTCCATTTTCCCTGATTTAATACCTTCCAAGTCGTTGATACAACTCTGTCACCAACGTCGGGGTTATTCATGCATAATTATAAGGGTGGGAGCTCTAGATTTTCATTAAATACCTGATGCTACCTACGTTTTCAAAGTTTATTAATAAACTCGTATGAAATGTGAAATGTCCGAGAAAGCTTTAATATATATTAAACATAAAAGCTGCCAACTACAGCAGAATTTGGATTATTTTCGTTCAAAACTTGTTTTGAATGTTTAAACGAATATTACATTTAAGGAATTGTCACTGAAATTTTTGTGGTTTTATGCAGGAATAATGAATAAGAGTAAATTTGTACTAAATAATATTTTTGTTTCTGGCACTCTATTAAAACTAAAGATTTTAATTAAAGTTAATTGAAAAAAAAAAAGTGGAACAGTAGCGCCACCTGTTAACTTATTAGGGTCAGTCAGGGTAATTGGAAACACTATTTGAAATTTCATTATGTCTAAGCATTTGAAATTTATTTAAAAATATACTGTTTCATATTTTAATAAAATAAAAACTTTTGGCTATTATACGAAAAGTTTATGGTAGAATGTCTTAAAAACTAGTAAAAAAATTCACAAAAAATAAGGTATCCAATGTTTCCATTTGCCCCACAAATTAAAAAAAAAAACTGAAAAGGGGTTAAATGTAAACAACGATTTCTGGTTCTGTTTACCATAATCTAAACGAAACTGGAGTAAAATGATAGGTACATGGTTTGTAATCTAAAAATCATGCAAGTTGGTTCCATTAAATACGCCAATGTTTCCAATTACCCACGAATATATCAAATGTGCTAAGGAAACTTAAAAAAAATATATTATCAAACTAAAATACATAGGTATAACAAACGAATTTTTAAAATTATAAATATTCACTTATTTACTGAACATTCTTTCAGCTTTTATAAAAATATTTGGCTCAGGGGCTATACCAATAATTTGTTGGAAGTTGATGAAAGTAATCTCAGTTCCCTGTATGGCAAATTGCTTGCAGGCACTATTCATACATTTTAGAGCTATAACCCTAATTTCATTTACATCCAAATCAATATCTTCGATCATACAAAGATATCTGTAAGGTGTTGTCAGCCTTTTACCGCCATTGAATTCTACTAATACAAATTTCCTCTGTTGGAGTTTGTGGTGTTCTGCAGCCTCTAGTTCTTGTAGCTCTTCTACCGGTTCATCCCATGGACTGTCATCACTCTCAGCATAAGATACTTCTGTTTCACTTGCATTAGATGACGACAATGACTCATTACGGTACTTTGTATTTGTATTTTTACTTGGTATTGGAGTTTCAAGCGAATACGCAATTTTTCGAACTTTATTTCTTTTTCCATTTCCTTTCTGCTTTCTAAGATCCTCCTGTTCCTTCATTATGTTCAAAACCTCACTAGCAGTAAATACTTCTTTATAGGCCAACTGTATTAGCCGAGGGATTACCTTTTTCTTTGTGGGAACAATTTTTTTAACTGTGTCAGAGTTTTCTTGTTGTTCTTGTTGACTCCATATGAAATATACGGTCCAGTTTGTCTTTCGTTGGACAAATAAAACTAGACATATCTAATTCTGCAATTGATGCTGCTTTGGATTCAGGAAATTTTTGACTATTGACTGGATATACACCAGTAGTCTAAAAACCAGATATAATATTTTGTTAGAGCATAGCATCCTGCCAAGTTTCACCTGGAAGTTCTACGAATTTGTCCTTAGATAAATACCCGGTAGGTACCTTCTCCCATTCTCTTCTTTCCCTATAGGCCGTAGTAGGCCTAGATCACTTAATTTGTTGCTGAGATATGTTAATTAGCTTATCCCACGACCTTCAACTTTGAATGCTTATAGGATTTTCAAAAAAAAAAAAATGGTAGAGGGCTAATTCTACTCTTCCTAAACGTAAATTTTCATAATCTACATGAAAATAATGAAAAAAAAATTAACCCGTTTAAAACAATTATTTATGGAGTTGTAAAATTGCAGTTATAAACATTTAGAGCTGCAGCGCCCCCTATGTACCCTACAAATTTCTAATTTGCACATTATTGGACCTATCTTCGAGACGAAGATTAAAAAAAAAGAGTTTTCTACGACCAATAGGAGCAGAGTTAGCATATTTTTTTTAAAAAATCACAAAGGCTTTATTAATATCAATTAAGAAACGAATCTGGCGTCATTTACTACTTCAAAACCTATATTTTCAAGTATTTGTATTCTCCTTAAATTAAAATCATTATTTATTGTTAAAAATGACGAATAAAGTTTACCTTTTTTTAATGTAGCACCAAAACCGCAAACATTGTGTCAAACATTGCGGATTCCGTAAGCACGGTCTAAAATGTACGAGAATGTGGGAAAATTGTAATGGAGAGAGTTACGAAAATTGTCATACTGCTGAATATGAACTAGATGATGCAGAAAAAAATATGAGAATGAAATGGATGTTTTGGATGAATTGCTATATGATTCTGAGGAAATTTTAAAATCTAGGCCTACTACGACTCATTATATTCGTAATTTTATAAGCTTGAATGTAATATATTTGAAATAAAACATAAAGCAATTTTGCAATAAATATTACGTTTTTTAATTTTGACCTTCATTCGTTATTTTTGCAATAACAAATAAATTAAATTGAACGTATACCGGCTCACATTGAAGGTCTTTTAGAATACTTTCCTAATCTGTATAGAAATTACCCATTACAGCACTTACTTTAGGCAAAAAATGAAGAAAAAAAACTCGCGTATTTTGCATTTATAAACGCTCATAAATAAACAATAACCAAAAATGTTTTGTTGAATGAACTGGGGGATTGCTCCTGAGGTTGCTCTTTATAACCTAATCTACATTACATAAATTCCTGGATAACAGTGTAAAATTTTTTCCCACAGCCTGGGCAATGTGTTAATTTCCAGACCTAGCCTTTTTGTTTGCGTTTTTAACTCTGCCTATGTTTCCTGTGCTCCAGTTGATGTTCTACGCATAATAATAATATCACCGGCATAAACGACCAGTTGAACCGTTCGGTTGGTCAGTAGCTTTCCTTGTCCAGTTTGTATTTGCTTAATCGCATACTCCAATGCCAGGTTAAACAAAGTTGTAGCCAGCCTATCTCCCTGCTTTAGCCTCTGCGAAATTTTGAAAAAGTCTGTTCCAAGGTTCCATCTTGTACGATGAGTCCCGTCGCACACATGCCTGAGTTTCATTCATTCTGGCTTTAATAAGTCTATTTAGCTTGTGTGTTAATGCCAATTCAGCCAATATATGAAGTGCTGAGAAACATAGTGGTGTAAGTCACGTATTTGCAATTTTAAGATATCCCGTTGCCTGGCATCTAAAATAAGCAATATGTTACAGCGCACCGTAGCGTAAGTAAAACTTAAACTTTTAGCTACCAGATGACAGCATCTCCTTAGCGCACTTATTAAAATATCAAACAGCTTGAGCATCATAGTGAAGTAAGTCTCACTTACACCACTATGTGCCTAAGCTTCTGTCAAAAATCAAATAAGCTACATAATATTAACATGGATTGCAGCAGTGATAAAATGTTTAATATACTTTCTAATAGCGATGATAAACACATTGTGATCATCACTATCATGTGCCCATGATTTACTCAAGATCTGTTTGACTGTAAATATTTGATCCAGTGTAGATCTTTCCCGTCGGAAGCCCATCTAATACTCTCCAATAATATTTTCTGCTAGTGGTTGGAGCCGCTAGTTTAGCGTGATACGTGAGGATTTTATATGCTCTATATAGTAGAGAAACAACTACGTTTATCAATGACTCGTGCCTCATTTTATATAAGTAAAAGTTACTTTAGTTATTTAAGAAATACGTTAACCAGAAAATATACAACTATATGAATATAAATGTAAACGAGTTCATAAATTAAAATAATTTTGAACTTAAATAAAAATTCGTATAATCGGTGTTATGACTTCCAGGAGAAAACAATGATGTATAGAAAAATGTTCACAAATAAAAAGTAATGTGAAATCATCCAAATTAACTTTAAATAAAAGTTTAAATATAAAAGAGACCGCGTTTTTATCCAGCAGTGTATGTGTGCTGAGTACAAAGAAAGAAACGTATTTGACGAAATTAAACATCAGGAGGCAGGAAGCCCAATATTGACATAAAAAGAGCCATTATGTGTTTTAGACGATAACATTGTTTTGTATCCCAAAGAAGGATAAATAAAGTAAAGCAATATTTCATTCCTTTGTCCGAGTCAAATAAATATCGTATGGAAAAAGTATCATAAGAAGTTTTTAAGCTGGGAACACATTTCTTTCTTTTCGAAAGGACCAATTTTAGATTTATTGGTATGCATGAAGGGACAATAAAGAAATGTGCCGAGAGTTTGAGGTTAAAGCTTTTTTGGCAGTTAAACTGGTCTTATTGCAGCCAATTCTTCTTCTTCTCCTAGCACTACAACTGGCTGACTGCACAACTTACTTACATCTCTCTCCGTCGTCCATTGTTCTTAAATATGACTATATATTTCTTCATCACATTCGTGAGCGTCCTAAGGGCCTTCTCCTCGTCAGGATATCCTCCCAGATTAACTTGGCAGGAGGTTATTAGGGAGCCTATGGAGATGTCCAGTCCATCTTAGGCGTTGGGATTTTATTTTTTTGGACGACGTCTTCTATTCATTTATAATACTCATTCCAAAATTCTAGAATTCTGTACAAGCTTATACAGGTCTAGAAGATTAGTACCATGTGCTTTTGGAGTCACTTGGTAGTTTCTAAAAACTGTTTGCCGTTGCGATCTAAAGCCTCGCAGTCATGCAAGATATAAGAGTGAATGATACGAACCTGTTGCCACGAAAGATACGTATTATCAACAACTAAACAATAAAATAATGAAGATAGGGATTTCAAGAGAAATACTGTCTCAATAAAAAAAATAATCGCTCAACTATATTTCTAAAATAAGACAGAAATCGACACCATTAGTGGTGTCAAAATCCGAAGAGCCAAAGCCTTCTTCGGATTTAGACAATCGTCTAAATATAATATATTTAAAATGATCCTTTAAGTCTTGATACTTCAGTCATCTAAGTCTTGCTACTTTAATGAATTTTGCAACGTCAGGTTTACCGAATCTTCCAGACAACTCAAAGTTGCACCACATACTTTAATTCCTCTGTAAATTCTTCTAAAGATTTTGCGTTCGAAACATTAAATCAGTTCTTGTACCTTCTATGTTTAGAGACCACGTTTCTCTTCTATATGTTGGCACTGTCTTATTTCATCTCTGTGTTCTCAAGCCATAGTAACACTTATTGGCAAAGCAGTATTAGTCCTTAAATTTTTGTGCTGAGATAGATACTGAAAACAACCAACGATATCGATACCTGCTACCTCTTCATATATTTTAAATTAGCCTATGATAGATAAAATTTACAAGGGATTTAAAATTGGAACGAAGCCTTAGGTTGGGAGGTGCTATGTTTTTCGACTTTATTTTATGGAATGGAATCTTGGACCTTGAATGCGATATCAACTAGAAAACTGGAATTATTCGAGCTGTGGGTGTACAGAAGAATTCTGAAAATATCGTGGACAGAACACGTCACAAACAGAGAGGTTCTGAGAAGGATGAATAAAGAAATGAAATATTTTAAATACAATTAAAACAAGGAAATTGGAATATCTCGGACATATTACACGTGGAGAGAAATACACCTTGCTCCAACTGATTATGCAGGGAAAGATCCAAGAAAAGAGAAGCATAGGAAGGCGTAGAATATCATGGCTGCACAACCTGAGAGAGTGATACGGATGTACATCAAATGAATTTTTCAGAGCCGCCGTCTCAAAAGTCCGAATAGCTATGATGGTTGCCGACCTCCGCCGCGGAGATGGCACTTGAAGAACAAGATGATATTGTGCTACGAAGTAAATTGTATAAAGTCATGGACTAATTTTAAATTCCCGATAAATTCATAAGCATGGTAAGGGCTACAATGCGTAAAGTTCGAAGTATCAAAACATTCACGAAAAACTCAGGGGAATAAATCACAAGCGTGTTAATGAAATCATCATCATAATCATCAATTAGCCCTGAGTTGTCCATTGTTGAACATAGTCCTCCTCTAGATTTTACCTTGTAATATGTTCGTAATGTTTTCCACTCCGGTTCGTCTACGGACTTTCTCGTTTCTTATTCTATGTCTTAAGCTTATTCCAAGCATTGATCTCTCCATCTTTCGTTGTGTCCTTCTCAATTTTTCGGCTGATGTTTTTGTGAGAGTTAAGGTTTCTGCTCCGTATGTGATGACTGGTAGAACGCACTTGTTAAAAGCTTTTCTTTTTAAATGGATCGGTATATTTGTTTTAAATACGTCTCTCATTTTTCCGAAAGCAGCCCAACCCAGACTTATTCTTCTGAGAAGCTCGCATGTTTGGTTATCTCGCGTTAACTTTATTTTTCCCCAAATACACATATTTTCCACAAATTCTATGGGCGACTTTTCGATTTCTATTAGCTCATTGGGGACGAGGTTGGTCATCATTTTTGTTTTTCCATAGTTTATCTTTAAACCGACTTTCTGGGTTACTTGCTGTAGTTGTTGTAGCATAACTGTGGCTTCTCTTAAGTTGTCTGTTATGAGAACAATAGCATCGGCATATCTGGGATGATTGAATATCTGGTAATGAAATACTACTATAAAAATAAAAATAAAATAAAAATAAAAACGTTTATTGCCATTTTAAAGTTGCATTTCAAATTGTTAATATTTCATGTTCTTCTTCTCGACGTCCCGCTCTTGCATTTCCTGATGTTAATAATGTTTCCTCTTGGATTCCTGGGCTTCTGCTGGTGGCATCCTGGCATCTTCTTCTGTAGATACTTTTTGTGGCATCGTACCTACTTCCCATAAATACTACAATGAAATGCAATATATTTAACTGTTTTAGTAACATACCATGCTTGAGTACGCTAGGAACGACCTCTAACGAAGCAAGAAAAACTCAAAAGACTTATCTTCAATAACGAATTAGAGCAATGGTGAACTGTAGAGATAGTGTCGGAATAAAAGGTTATTCCTAACATCGTCCAGTGAGCTTGCATTTGCGGTTCACCTAATTCACTATCGAAGAGAAGACTCCTTAGAAGACTTATTGTTGCTTCATATAGAGGTCGCGGCTAGCGTACTCATACACGTTACGTTACTATAACGGAAATTGGATTTGTTCGCGTGATTATTCGACTTGGACACCTCTCATAAAGAAAAAAAAATACCATCCGCTCCTCTCGTCAACCAAAATACTACTGTTAGAAATGTTCGTACCAGCCCCCACGCCAATCCTCACAGCGTCCCCTGTTCCCAGTGGCAGGTGTAGTAGTGTCTTGGGGTTCGGGAGACTGAGACCTCGGAAGCCCTGAGGAAGACATCAGAAAGGTAGTATTTCCGGATACTTATTAACAGTAATACTAATTTTTGAATTTAAATATTCACATGATGAATTTGTAACGACCTTGAAAGTAAACTTTTCTAAAAATGACCCTAACTAAGACCCTCTTAGGAATAGGTTTCAAATTTTATCAAAATCGAAAGAAAAGTAAAAAAGTTATTTAAGGTCAAATAACAATATAAATTTGGCCCACCGTATTTATCTGTCTCATTATTATGCCTCAAATCTTTAGATGTTCTTCTTCTAAGAACTTCCTCATTTCTCATTCTGAGAAATACTCTCATCTCAAATGATTCTTTCGCTATTACGAAATATGTTTTATTTTAACAAATTGAGTCTGCAGCAATTCGAATATGATTTATTTTTACTCTATTTATTTCTATTTCCTCTTGCATTTCATTCAAGGCCAACAAGAATATCATGGTTTTTACATAAGACAAGAGAGAAAAGGAAAATTATGATTATTGTATAAATAATTACCTTTAGAGGCACGTCATAATATTAAAGATTTAGGTATAAATTTTGATTCTAAACTAACTTTTAAATATCACATTAACGAAACTTCAGCTAAAGCTTTAAAAATGTTAGGATTTATTCTTAGAAACTGTAATCAGTTTTCAGTACAAACTTTAAAAATGTTATACTTTAGTTTAGTTCGATCAGTTCTGGAGTATGGTTCTCTCATTTGGTCTCCTTCATATAACAGTGACATCAACAGTATCGAGAGAGTTCAAAATAAATTCTTGAGGGTATGTGCTTACAAAATTAGTTTTATTAGACAGCAATACACATATGATGATATAATGTCAATACTAAATATCTCATCACTACATGATAGAATATGTCAAGCGGATTTATGTTTCCTTTTTAAACTTATAAATGGATATGTTCAAGATCCAGAGTTACTAAGTTTAATAAGTTTTAATGTTAATACTAGAAGAAAATGAGATTTTCAACATTCCATTCCACAGTACGAATTATGCCCAAAATGAACCCATTACAAGAATTTTACGAATTGCCAATGAGCACAGCAATAGTTTAGAGTTATTTGGAATATCTACAGCAACATTTAAAAAATCATTTGAGAGATTTTGAGCATTATTTAATAACTTAAGATACTACTTTAATTGAATTTTGTTTGATTTTAATTTTGGTTTGTTTTTTATTAACGCAACTTATATATAAGCTTTGTAAAGGTTGACGTCATATTTCTGTAAAAATGGTATATCCGTTAATTAAATAAATAAATAAATAAATAAAGATAGGTGAAAGGGTGCAACCTTGTTGCACTCCTTAGTTATTTTATGTAATTTATGGCATATACATATATACATATTATGTTATATTTCAATGTTTCTTTGTGAACACTTATATTATTCATTTACATATTTATTTTTTTTTTCAATTTTATGACCTTAACTAGATAGTAATGAAATAGGAATACTCCGATAACATTGAGGGTTTCTACACTAAATCTTAAAAAACTAATGTACGCAATTGATACCTAATGTGTCCTTTTATGTTACAAATTTGACATTAATGTGTGTTTTTATGTGACACAATTAGCGCACTAGGGTATGTGCTATGTTACAACTTTCGAGGAAGGAGGGTTTATGAGGTATAACATCCCTCTAATGGAATAGTTAATTACCATATTTCCCGTTCTTTCCTTTGCCATAGAACAAGAGGGTCTTTTCTCGAATGTCATGCTTGAACAATTACCTAGTAAAATGATTTTGGTCTTAAAAGCTGTTACATAAAAATATTTCATAGCCGTGAAGTATTGTGTATTTAGTTAGGGTAAAAATATTCGATCGTCTTAACGTATATGATCGAGAAGAACAATAAAAGTAACACGAATGACCGTTTAATTTAGTCTTCAGAATAAAAATTAGGTTGTTATATTTGAAAAACAAGTACCATATAACAAAATAAATACCATAAAAGTACCATATAATCTATATGTTGCTTAAAAGCTAGAGATTCATCAGTATTTTTGGTACAATTAGAACTGAACCAATTTTAAGGTTCTAACCTGGTTCTGCAACACCCCAAACCGATTGACAGCTCCAGTAACTTAAAATTATCCCCAAAAGAGGAATTTCTGTGAAGGTATAGAGAATAACTTACCAAATCACACATATCTTCCTCGGCAAACCATGCACCCCTTAAAAACATTGTCATATCACCTCCACTCAACTGCACTATGCACTAACGTCCTGCAAACTGTTACCATAGGGTGGCCAACTAACGTTGCAAACCTCGAGACCTCACGGACACGACACAGGGCTGACACGACCGGAATCCGTTTATTTCGGGGGTGGCTACCACGGTAAATAGAAAAAGTGAAAATAAAAAAGCTTCATCTAGTTTATGTGCCGTACGCCCTCTTGGATACTGTCATATTGATCCGACCTCCTAGGATTGGCGCGGAATTCTCAAATGCTCCGAGCGATGGCGAGCGCCGCCGGAAGCTTACGAAAGGATTTCCTCTGTGACCCTGGTTAGAGGTGGGCAAGGTCGATACGAGAAGGAACCGTTACTTAGAGATACCCAAACTAAAGGACATTATTTATAGTTAGCACTTTCGATTAGGAGGGTTCCTATAGAAACAACTGATTGGATATTAATACATTATTATATCTTCTTAACAATATTTAAATTACATGGGATGCATGAAGTAAAAATGTTAATGTACAATTCAGGGGCAAACACTCTTATATCAATAGAAACAAATTAATTAATAATAACTCTCTCTCTCTCTCTTTCTCTGCAGCTTCACAACCCTTCGGAAGTCGTTGCTGCTTGTATGCTTTGCATCCATTTACTTTGATTTATTATAACTTGTTTTTATTCTTATTTTCGCACTATAATACAATTTTTTAAAATGTTATCTTTCGATCTGAGTCTAGCCTTACCTAAGGGTCTTTTGCTTACAGAATTCTCACATACCCGTTTGATAAGCCATTCGAAAAGAGCTTTTTGTACATATACTGCGTTAAAGTATCGATCATGAACAAAATTAAAGCCTTGGAAATGTGGGTTCATAGACAAATGCTGAAGATACCTTGGACAGCAAGAAAAACTAATGAAGAAGTACTAAGGAGCGTCAACAAAGATAGAGAACTGCTAAAGACTGTTAAAAATCGAAAATTGTCTTATCTGGGACAAATAGTAAGGGGCAGTCGATATAAAATTTTACAACTGATCCTTAAAGGCAAAATAGAGGTCCGTATAGGTGTAGGGGGAAAACAAGTTTTTTGGTTAAAAAACAGTCGTGAATGGACTCAGATACCAAATGCAGGACAATTATTCCATATTGCAGAAGATTGAAAAGCCTTCGCAATGGTGATCGCCAATGTCGGATAATTCTGATATGGTACGGGAAGAAGAAGACTGTCCCCAAAGTCTCTTTGTTTTATCCACTTAATTAGGTTTGAGTGATTGGAAATGATTTTTATTTCTTTATTTGTTCTAAATTATTATTGTCCAAGTATGTTATCATTATTCCTTCGCTATTTTTTAAAACATTTCTTTTGTTTTCGTGGTACTACTTTCTAAGTACTTAAGATTATATTGAACAATCGTATATACCACAGGTAATAGAGATCGTTTAGGTGGCACCTTTCCCTACTATGACCTTTCTTTTTCTTACGGTACCTATCCGGCCCTGATGTTGGCGAGTAACATAGCTATCCTTATTTTGCAGGAAGTTATTCAAAATAGTCCGGTTGTAGTGGTTTTAAACTATTTTTCAGGTTATGGACACAATAAATTCTCCTTATTTATCTTTTTTCATTCATTTTGCTCTAAACAACGATTTATAATTCTGATAATATAGCGCAGATATTCGAATTTGCACTCTTTGATTGTACGAACGATCTCACATTCCTTTTCCATTGTAAGGTCAATTTGGTTTTAATATTCATGAAGTAAACAAACGCAGATACAAATCGACAAGCCATGAATGAAACAATTCGTCTGTTGTATTGGAGCAGCGTTAATTTTGTCGCAGATTTCGTGGCCGTCCGATACCAACTCACCAAAGACTGCGTCTTTTGGCCTCTAGCCTTGAAGAAACTGGGATAACACGAGATGTTTTCAGCCAATGACGGCCCTAGAGCAGACGTTCTGCTGAGAATATTGTTGATGTTATCTAAGATGTCGAAGAGGAGCCCGGAACAATGCACGATGACGTGCCAGGCAATTGGGCATTTGCCGGCGGTGCCTACACAGAATTTTAGTGAAAAATTTGAAGATGTGTAGACAGTGCATTAGCTGCTAGTTGTTAACCGTCAAACGCGTTTGACCTACGCTCGAGACGGATTTTTTATCGAAAATTATGGTGAGCGATGAGGCTCATTTCTCTTAGCGATTACGTGAATAAACAAAATTATCATTTATGAGACACCAAAAATCCGTATATCACCCACAAAAAGTCATAGAGACACAAAAAATCCGTGTATCAACCACAAAGAGTCATTACAATCGCTTAAACTTACTGCGTGCTGTTTATGCTGGAGGAGTCATCGGATCATTTTTCTTTAAAAACGACGACTGTGCGCACACTACAGAGCCACGATTAACGAGTGTTTTCTTCCTGAATATGATAAATTGGAACTGCAAAAAATATAACTAGAGCCACAACTGATATTCTGAAGGGAGCACTTCCAGGTAGCTTAATCTCTCGTTTTGGTAATTTGCACTGGCCTTCTAGATCACCTGATTTAACCGTTACAGACTTTTTTGTAGTAGGTTTTTTGAAGTGGCGGGTTTTTGTCAATAAGCCCCAGTCTCTTGAAGACCTTAAGAATATTCACCACGAATGCGAAAACCTGTCGCCTGAAGTTCAGGCAAGAGTTATTGAAAATGTCATAAAACGGTCCCGTATGGTCATCAACGCTTGAAACGAAAGAACATCAGGTGAGTACCTTTGCCTCGATGTTCATAGTTACTTTTAATGCAGTTAAGAATAAAAATTGATCGGACCTGTAAAGTTACAGAAGATTTCACAAAACTTTATTATAACATTCTGGGTAAAAGACGGAATGTAAGTAAGTACATTTTTTAAGATGCCTGTTTAATTCCAGTAATGATATTTCAGTTAATAGTAATACCATATTTGGAGACTAGATTATTATCATGGAATGATAATGGGGTGACCGGAAATAAAAATATTTTAAAATTTATGACTGATTTACCTCCTTCATCGTCTACTATAGAAACTCTAAAAGCACAGACTATTTTCGGTAAGTACCTAGGTATAAATATTGGTTTTTATCAAACCTTGCATTGCTCTCTTCAAACATTTAAGGTAAAAATGTCTGAGGGTTTGATGCTAAGACATACATTATGGCTTTTGAAGAGATATTTCATACTTATTTCTCAATTATTTATATGCGATGGAGTGGTTCCATTGGCTGTTTATGTTGGTACCAAGGTATCTGTAGCTATCGACCCTGTCAATTGGCTGTTGGGGAACCAGAAGCTGTGTACTTGATATTTTACGCTTACTAACTACCATTTATTTTGTATTCATTGTGTTGAGCTCAGTTCATACTCTTGACTGCTATATGATATGCGTGACATTATTCTTTGTAAGCCCTCTAAACTATCTGCCAAACTCCTGCATTATTAGCATATCTAATTTTATTTAAAAGCACTTCGTTGACTACCTTCTTGTTCTTGTAACGCTTGTAACACACGTTAAATAATAAACGGGAACCATATGCACCCTTGTTTTACTCCTCTTTCTTTCGAGATAGCCTCTGTCAACCGGTCATCCATTTTATTGTTGTTAGTTTGGTTATAATACTCTGATCTTAACCATTGAATTTTCGATACATGTGTTTGTTAAAGCAGCAATTAGACCTATATTAATATACATGGTGGAGACAAGACCTGACACATCTAAAATGAGACGACTACTAGAAACAACAGAGATGAAAATACTCCGAGGAATATCAGGGAAAAGTCTGTTGGATAGGGAGAGCAGAAAAAACATAAGAAGAGCATGCAATACAGAAGACATAAATGGATGAGTGATAAAACGGAAACAGGAGTGGAACGAAAACATTATTAGAATGGCCGAGGATAGGATAGTACGAATAGCACGAAGTAAGTCACAAAATCGACGAAGAAGTATTGGCAGACCAAGAAGAAGATGGTGCGACAATTGAAACAATTTAGGAGGCTAATATTGAAGAAGAAACAGGCTTTAAAGCCTACATACAAGAAGTAAGAAGAAGAAGAATATACTTTGTAGCACTTTAGTACAAGTTGTAAAAATAACCTATTAGGTTATTTTTACAACGTTAATTTTCTGTAATACTTGCACCCTGATCTGTCACCTTCGTTATGGATGGGGCTATCTATACCTTCGTTCTATTCCTTCAGCAGTGTTTCTGATTTCTATATTTTTTCCATTAAGGATTAAATTGCCTTACGCAGCTGCTCTTTTTCATGTTTTATAAGTTCCCCAATAATGTTATTAATTCTAAAGTTTTGTTGTTTTTTAGCTGGTTTAGCTGGATTGCTTTTCAATACTGGTTAAATATGGAGTTTTTACCCATGCTTCTACTCTTTGGTATTTTCTACGGTTTTGGCTGCTTATTCAACAGGTCGTTAAAACATTCTTTCCAGATTTTCAGAATTTCTGTCATATCTGTTGAGATTCTTATTTTCTTTCTTTAACATGTGGGTCTGAAACACATAATCTTTTAATTATAAAAATAGTAGGCCTAAAGATATTAACTGCGAATGAAGTAATATAATGAATGAATCCTAAAATAGAAAAAGGATCAAAAATGAGAATATGGTCAAAGAAATAACAAATAGAGAAAATATTACCAAAATATAAAAGATAAAAAGCGATGAGTGAACTAGTGCACATCAGACTAAAAAAATCTGAATGAGCTAACCTGGAGTTTTGATAGAACAGGGAAAATCGTCTTTGTTTCCTTTAGCAGATATTTTAAAACTAAAAACCTTATTTTAAATATATGTACTAGTTGACGTATAAATCGTATTGAATCGTTAAAAGATATTCAATGCATATTAGAAAGGAGGAACACAAAGGACCTTGCTATGTTGACATGGAAACATGTTTGAATTGAATAAGCCAACCAGTTTAACATTTAATCAAAATTGTGTTTGGGAAAGTATGTACTATTTCTTTTTTCTTCCTGTTATTTCGTAAAATTGTTAAACTGGCTATCTCATTTATTATGTTTTAAATACGGAGAATTTGGCTTTTCTTTTGTATTTTTGCGCAAATATATCGCAATACAATAGAGTGATTTATGGGTGTGCCCTCTTGGTATACAGACCACCACGTAACGGTTAGAGGGTTCTTTTCTGACCGGCTTAAGTCTTAAGGCGACAGCGAACAGCGAACAAAACACAAACAGTGATCAGTAGACTTCGGCAAATATGCAAATAAAAATGTAGAAAATATGCGCATAAATATGCACGTGTTTACCCGAAAATATGCAAATATTTTACAAAATATGCATACAAATAAATAAAAAAATCGTAAAATAGTAACAATTTTATTTAAAAAAAAGTGTACATAACTAAATATTTCCTACTATTCATTAAGATTTGCATTTATTTTAAGTAACTACATCATTTTTAAGTATGAATAAACTTATTCAGAATTATGGTAACAATAAATGACCAAGTGGTGTTCAAAATTTTCTAACAAAAACTTGTGGCTTCTGTCTGAGTACATATATTTATATATGGAAAAACTTCGTTCAACATCAACTGATGTAACGGGAGCATTTTTCAAACTAACCAAAACATTTGGTTCTAAATTAATTGTTTCCGAAATATTTCCAGCTAGAACACTGACTACTTCAGAAAGAATATGGTAACCTTTATTTTTTTCCATAGTAGCTTCAAATTTTTTTAAAATATCTTTTCCAATATTACCTCTAACGTTCCGACAACATGACGCAAATTCTTTTATTAATGCTGTACTTTCGAACAATGACAGTTTTGGTAATTCTAACTGAGTAATTGTTTTTTGAACAAAACTAAAATTTGATTTTATAAATGAAAGTTCTTGTTGAAGCAAGTTACTCTGAAAAGTTTGTTTAGAATCCAAAAGAGATTGGGAACTTTCATCTGTTAACGTATCAATTATGTTCTTTATTTTAACAAAATGATCTGCATAAAAATTAGCTGCTTCTAACCATGTTCCCCATCGCGTTAAAATAGGTTGTGGTGGAAGAGGAATGTTATGTAGCATTTCTTTATAAAGTTGAATTATTATAGGAGATTTAAGAAATACTTTTTTGACACTGGATATCATGGTATTTACAAGAGGAAACTTTTTTCGTATTTCCTCTGCAACTCTGTTTAATCCATGCGCTACACAAGTAACATGTATTAAATCTGGGAAAAATATTTTTAAATTTTGTCCTGCTTTCACCATATAAGGAGCAGCATCCGATAAAATAAGCAGTAATTTATTAGAAGGAATAGTTGTCGGAAGAAAAAAGTTGCTAATGTTTCTTGTATAAAACGCGAAATTGTTAAAGCATTTGTTTTCTCAAGTTGCTGGCATGAAATAAGATGAGATTTTGGTAAGGTATCTTCTTTAAGAACACCAATCAATAAATGAGCAATATACTTTCCTGAGGAATCAGTGGTTTCGTCTACAGATATGTAAAAATAATTATCTGCAATTTCTTCCTTAATATTAATTAATACCGACGAGTATAGCCCGTTCACATTATTTCTTCTTAGAGACCGATCACTTGGAACATTAGGTTTGCAATATTTTTTTAGAAACGAACTAAAATTTACATTTGCTAATTTTGAAAGCGGTATGTTTGCAGACACTAATGCGCGACACAAGTCTTCATTAAAAGTTTCTTGCTCATCTAATTTTTTTAAGTAGATTGGAAACATTTAGCCATTGAAGTTTGATGGTTTCCTCCTATTTTTCCTTTTTTTTTGCAATGTGTGAAGTAGTTCTCACATGTTGGTCTATCTGAAATTTCTTCTCACATGCTATCTATAAATAAAAATAAAAACCTTTATTTTAACTCAACCTTTAAAATATAAAAATATACAAGGTGTTTTTGGTTAATCAAATAACTGGTTTGGAAAAAAAACACTCGCTAAGTGTTTTAAATGCAGTATTAATCCACAAATTAGTTTTTGTTACTAACCATTAGTACATCATATAACTTATTTTAAAATTCAACAAAAGTTTTTTTTTGTTAATTCAATTACAATAAAAATAATTGTGTTTTAGAATAGCTGACTTCATAAAAAAAAGTAAAGGTGAAAAATTTTTCTAAATACACACCATTGTATTGTACCATGGACAATTTTTTCTCACTAAAGGAAGCTATTTTTCATTTAAAAACAACCTACGAGTACTAAGTTTCAAGTAAATACGTTGATTGGTTTTAAAGTTATTGTTGTTATTAACTAAAAGAATTTAATTTTTTTTAATTTTAACACCCTGTATCTCGAAAAGTAAATAAGTTTGACCCCTCATTAACTATATCGTTTTGTTCAATTTTTCGAGAAGTATCTACAGTCAAACGTTGTAAGTGTCATTTGGAAACACCCTGTATGTATGAAATATTAGATATTTAATAGAAAATATTAGATACTTACAATTTTGCCACAGACTGAACAGTAGATTTTTCCCATATCCATACCTCTTTATAAGGTTTAATCCAAGTTGAAGCACTGGTTGTTTTAGGCATTATAAAATCACAATCTTCCTTTTTGTTACACACAACGAGTGTTTACGCTTTGAATATCAAAACAAAAATGATTTACAAATCTGAGCATCAAATTAGAAATGTTTAGGTACCTAATTCAATAAACTGGGAGATTTTGGAAAATCCCTAAATTAGGAACAAAACTATTAGCCGTTTACCTGCTGTTAAGATACAATAACTTGTAGATAGATTTGGGGATTAGATCATAAAATGCAAATGAGCGAACCCTTAGCGATTATCCAATAACTGAATGCCTCAGTGACCGAGACTTTCTAAGAATGTTGAGGGCTACTTAAATTGATCTTCTTTGAAACTGTAAATGTTTTGTACCTGTAGAGATTACGTACTTAGATCATTTCTTGATTAAAATGACTACAAAATTTTATACAAGAATTGAAATGTTTAAAATTGGTATGTTTAAAAATTTTCAAATACAGTATAAAAACCTGAACTTTTATGCACTTTATGCAAACTTTTATACAAATATGCCAAAATATGAAATATTTGCATAAAATATGCACAATATGCAAAATATGCAATATGCATATTTGCCGAAGTCTAGTGATCAGTAATCGTCCTACCGTGCCTCGGCGTCCCGACGTGGTTCCAACGAGATTCCACTGGCTAAGAATCTTACGATATCTATATTTCAAAGGGTAAGTCTATATTCTTTGTACAGACAACAGTAATGAGTAAGACCAGTTAATTTCGTAATTTATTTACAGTTGTATTTGCTATTTTTCGCTAGTTTATTTACAAACAAATTATTACATTTTTCTTCATTATTATTTATCTAATATCATTTAACCAGCGACCTTTTAAGTTTTATACAAAACAAATTGAAATATTTAAAAGAGTTTATATTCTTTTATACTCTTTTATATTCTATTAAATTCTTTTTCATATGCCGCCATGACCTGTTCTAACGTAATAATTGTAACTGTTATCTTTATTCTCTGTCTCGACATCTCTACTGACCAATGAGTTTTCCCTCATGTACTGTTTGCTGGTGTACTACTGGTATTTTTAGACGACATTTCCACCGTATATGACTACTTTTGCCCGGTGTGGATTTAAGCCTTTGAAGGAAATTGGATTTATAAAATATAGATTGTATATTAATGAAGTGTTTTCACTAAAGTTAGCGCACTGGTCGTGTATTCGGGCTGGAAGGGCCTAATACAATAATCTTTTTGAAATACAGGATTGAAAAATTGATGAGGTGTGGTGTATTATACGTATATATACTTGTTACAGTCGCTAACGAAGTGGATAACATGGAAAAGTGTATGAAAATTCATTAGTTTCTTGTTGACCTGAAAAGTGTGTTGCAATCTTTAGCTAACATCATAGTTATTTGATTACAAATCATCATCAATTAGTTCTCTGTTGTGTACAATACTAGACATAAGTTTCTTTAAATGTAAGTATCTGTATGTTTCAATTGTAAGTAATCCCTATCCAATGTTTCTAATACATATAAAATCCCCTGGACAACGAAGTGAGAGATCAAGTACAAAAAGCAAATAGACCGATAGGATGCCTTAAGAACACTATATGGTGAAACCGTATTAACACTGAGATGAAGTCATGAATTTATAAAGCCAGTATAAGACCAATAATGACATTTGCATAAAAAAAGAACACCCGACACAGTCACAACAGAAAGACTACTGGAAACGGCAGAAATGAGAGTACTGAGAAGAATTACAGAAAAAATCACCAATCGTAGAAAAAGTATCAGACGACCGCGCAAAAGATGGAATAACAATCTTTCATATACAGTTATCAATCCACCAAAAAAAGCAGAATTGTTTATAAAAAGAAACAAGAAGATATTAAATCATTTCATTATTTAGTTTTTTGTCTATCGCGATTCCTTATAGGGTTTAAAGTCTTGAACAGCAGCAAAATCGTTTTAAGTTGTTTGTCTTTAGCCGGTCATAGGACCGATTCTCTTAGACATTTGGAATATAAAGCTTTCTTTGTGTTCTGATCTATTCAATAAATCTCGTCTACAAGCTGAATTTCTTATTTCTTGTTCTAAAACTAGAGACACTGGACTGTATAAAAAAATATGGGCAGTGCGCGGTGTGTGGTTGAGAGGAATTCCTTTCCAATGTTTTTCCAACTATCGCATTCTAACTATTTATCGCGTTTAAAGGCCAGTTCTTCCCAGACATCAAATTCGAGGTAAAAATTTTCAGGCCACAACGCTGAACATCAACAACAACAACATATCCAACAGCCTGATCGGAGTGGGCAGCAGCTGTTTTCTAGGTAAGGAGCGGCTTGCAAAAAAACTAGCGTGGTCAACGTGCCGTGTAAAGACCAATTACTCCCATACATCCAATGTTTGGTAAATATTTTTAGACCACAATACTGAAAAGACATAAGGCAACAAAGCTAAATGAAGTATACAAATTATGGCATTATAGTAGAGTACCTTGGCAGGTTCTATAGTAGACAAACAATAATGTTAGGAGAGGCATATAAAAGAGTAATAAATATAATATTAACGACTTAGCGTAGTTCTCAGAGACAGTTTCTCAAAGAAAAATGTATAATACTTGCTACACACACAGAGTATCTATGATATTTAAAAATGAAAGTATTATCACAAATACGATGGTAACTTTGGAGGGTAACCAAAGTGGAGGGGAGATGGGACCAAAGTAATCACCCGACGTTCTTTAGCTGTAATTTTTTTTATTAAAAAACTTTGCTTCTGCTGGTCAAATTTGTTTATTTACTCCATTAAGTCCAGAAAACTCATCACTTTTGCCAGAACTTAGAGCGATATGTTATTGCATTATTGTATTACTGTAAAAGGAAGTCTGACACGGTTAAATCGGGTGATCTGGTAGCCCAATGCAAATCACCAAAACAAGAGATAAAGCTACCCGGAAATGCTAACTTTAGAATATCGTTGTGGCTGTAGCAGTGTGGGCCGTCCTGTATAAACCACATGTTCTCCATCCAATTGGGGAAGAAAAAATTCGGTAATCATGGCTCTTTAGCTCGCGCCGTCCACAGTCGTCATTTGGCCAGCGGCGTTTTGAACGACAAATAGCCCGTTAAGGCCTCAATAGCTACGCCACTCAGCAATTTTGAGTGGTGTGCTATTGATAGCACAATATTAATATTGATATTGGTGTGATATTGATTTTATTGGTGATACAAGAATTTTTGGTGTCCCAGAAATGATAATTTTGTTTATTCACGTAATTTCTGAGATGGAAATCTCAGAAATTACGTAAATAAACAAAATTATCTTCCTCCTCTTCGTTGAGATTTAGGATGTATCAAGCGTACGTTAGACACGTTTGGCGGTCAACAGCTAACAGGTAATGCAATGTTTGCACTTGGTAAGACAACATCTTCTAATATTTCTCCAAAATTCTGGACGTCGTCTTGTCTATGTTCTTCTAGGTTCTTCTTCGACATCTTGGGCAAGAACAGCGATATTCTCAGCAGAATGGCTGCACCGGGTAAGGCTAGCTTTGGAAGGACCTTGTGTTGTTCCATTCTGTTCAAGGCTAGTGGCGAAACGCCAGAGTGTTTGTCCAGTTGGTATCGGATTTGTAAAAGTTATAGTGCTTGCCAATAGGGTGACTACTTTTGCCCCATCTGTTCACACATGACGCAACAGACGCGTTGTTTTAACCGGCACTTATGAAGTTTTGTAGTTAATCTCTGATGTTTATTAAGAGTCTAGTCCATAAAAGCTAAAATAAACATCGTAAGATCGTTAGGAATGGATGGACAAGGACAGGATATTCAAAAAGTTGATTTAAAGTTAATGTAAGCGTGTTATGGTAAGCTACACTAGTAAAAAATCGTTGCATATATGACAATACCTCGTATACATGGATTAGACATGATTTGATAAAGACACGTGACGTTGGAAAGGTAAGTTTGAAGGAAGTGAAGCGTGCCTGAAACCATCGTCATCTGTGACTGTTGTGTCAGAATAACTAAATTAACAATAATTTAGCTTAGCATTTTTGTGAATATTTTAAAAAATTTAACGTGGTTTTCTTTCAAAATTGTAATCTTGTTTTTCTGGTTCATTATAAGTTCTAACTCCCTATTAATGGTGCATTCTGCGATAAGGCTACATTTCAAAAGCCTCTTGCCGTCTCATGGTCTATCTATCTAATCTATCTAATTAGCCTTCTTCGGTCCATCTTTGGACATAGGCCTCCCCAATCCTTTTCCATTCTTCTCTGTATGTCGCTACAGTCATCCATCTAGAGCCCACGTGCTTCTTGATATCATCTGCCCATCTCATTTGGGGCCTTCCTCTGCTTCGTTTATATTCCCACGGTCTCCAACTTATAAGAATTTTGTTCCATCGGTCTTCTTTTTGTCTTATATTGTGTCCGGCAAATCTCCATTTCAATTTTGCAACTTCTTGTCTAACATCCCTCACTTTTGTTTTCTCTCTTATCCACTCGTCTCATGGTATTTAATTTTAATGTCCAGGCTTCAATTCCATACAGAAGGACTGACCAAACGTAACATTTAATAACTCTTATTAGGATATCTATGCTTAGTTTTTGGTTATAGATAATTTGCTTCCATCTATTCTAAATATTCCTAGCATGTTCTATTCGTGTTTTTATTTCTATATCTGTATCCCACATCATTTAGTACTACTCCTAAGTATCGGAATTTATGTACTTTTAATTAGTCTTATTTAGGTCAATGCGAACATTTTCATCGGTTTTGCTAATCATTATTACTTTACTTATTTCAAGATTTATTGTCAGCCCTATTGCTTCACTTGCATTATTAACTTTGACTAGTATATTTTGTAAGTTTTCCATTTTTTCTGCTATCAGAACGGTATCGTCTACATTTCTGATGTTGTTAATATATTTACAGTTTATTTTTACAAGTTAAAGAGCAATGGAAACATGACACCCTTGTCGGACACCTCTTTGTATACGGGCGTTTTAAGTAGCGTGGTTGGAGTATTTTAAGGAGGTTTTTGGGTTTGGGACAAAGCCAGAAGCTCTTTCAATAGCCTTAGGAAGATTCTTTGCAACCTATCTTCAAGTATTAATATAAGCATAAGAATTCTTAGATGTTACGTCTTTAGTGTCCTCCTTTATACCGTAGAAAGCTGGAGCTGTATAGAAGATGCCATAAAACGATTGGAGGCATTTGAAATGTGGTGCTGCCGACGTATGTTGAGGGTCTCATATATACACCACACAAGTAACATAACTATTCTCCAAAGGTTAAGAAAAGACAAAGAAATTATACTTCTACAGTTCTACAGTTGATTCTACAGGACAATATTGAGGGTAAGATACCCTGGAATAGACGTATATCCTGGCTGGCCAATCTTAGGAAATGGACTGGTCTACTGATCTATTTCTAGCTGCTGTGAATAGAATTAGATGGGTCAATGTGGTGGCCAACATCTTTAGAAGATAGTCACATTTAGAAGAAGAAGATCTTTTCCCTCTAGCTTTATGTTCTGTAGTTCATACAACAGTTTTCCATGCTGGATTCTGCCTTCTGGTAGTCAATGAAACAGATATATACATTTTTTGGTGATCAAGGCATGTTTAAATGAAGGTTTAAGTCCCAAACCTAACTTGTTCCTACGGTATTTTTAATCTGAATTGAGAGTTACTTTCTACTAAATGTCTATTTCACATTTTCTTTATAAATTCAATTCTGTATGATTTTTAGAGAATATTTTTAGTAAGTAATTAATTGAGCTTGAGTCTCAATTCGTCCCATTTGCGGGAACTAGATTTCTTTGATATAGCTAGGAATTTTGAGTTGTCATTCTTTTAGTATTACGCAATTTTCATACGTGTTGTTAAAAAACTGTGTTAGTAGTTTTATGTTGTTATATCATCTATTAGTTTTATTACATCTATTTATATTTTATCTGGTTTACAAAATTGTAATAGATTAATTAAAATATATATCGATGGACCGCCAATGAATTCAATCGATTCGTTTTGTTAACATTTGATATAAATCAGAATAATCTCGACATTGATTATGGCCAAAAATTAATTTGATGGTTGATACATATTTCGGATGTATACAGGTATCTGGTTTCCCGTTTTTATTATCGCCACTTTTTAAACCTGACTTTTATTTGATATCGAAGCTTTTACCGCAGTGTATGTATACAAAATACATACTTTCTACGTGTTTGTGTTATAGTATAAATGACTGGTTTTGATTCTGTAAACAGTAATTCATTTATATCAGTTTTTACACTTTTTAAAAAAATTTCAAAATAAAAATAAAGGATCAATATAGGGCATTACCTCAAAAGTTTTTAATGTAAATGTATTGACAAAGACGACTAAAAAATCGAACCTGGTTTTTCTATCATAGATCCGATGCATACAAGCAAAACCAAACTTAAATTTATGTCTAAATATGTAAGAGACACTTACTATCCGTCTTATATACATTTGACTTACATACAGTGTGTCAATGTTAAAACGTACAATGGGCTATATCTCACGAATAAAAGCTGATATCGAAAAATGTTTCTAGGATAGTAAGGGGGAACTAAAATGACATGAAAGACAGCTTGACTTCTCGGCAACATGACTTCTCTCGTGTTGCCGTAAAGCGGTTCAGAAATATTAAGGAGTTTATTACAGAAAATATTCTGTTTTTTTCGACTGAGGACCGCTATCCATTAGCTTCTGCCTGGGGAGACTCATCCACTCTTTGTAATAATCAAAAACGTACAGTGTAGCGTCTTAAAAGTTTTTTTTAACTATAAAATATTTATGTATAAAATTCTCCAGTACGCCCCTGTCCTGAGATGGATTGTACATGTTTATTTGCAACAGAAGTTAAAATGTTTGATATTGCGTCTTAGGTTCTTCGTTCCTAAAATCAAGTTAAAAAATATCTGACGGCTAATTTTCGAGCTAATTCGGCGATATGTAAGAAGGTGCGGAGAAGAATGGAGATAGTAGTTTGCCGTTATAGGAACGAAGTCAACTTTAGGTTTGAAGAGACCATCGAAGGGAACGGGTCATTGTTATGTGGTCAGGAGAAAGCCGGTAGAGTTTGCCGGAAGTAAGTGGAAATTTACTCTATGTAATATGTCAAATTTACAAGAGTAACCACTGCTTCGATGTTCTAAATATTTGTATCAACATTTGAAAAGTGAATAAGATGGTTCCAGTTTTTCTTAGGAAATCTCGTTTTCTATAGTTTGCATAAGTGCTTCTTCAACCTCGCTGTTCCTGTTTTGTTCTTGAAGCAGTTTGTATTTGATCGTGTGGCAGAGAGTTTAACCCCAGTTTTAACCCCAGGAATTTCAGAGAGTCCAACCCCAGAAATATTTTAAAGTGTGATCTAGTGAAATTCAAAGGTAACTTTTTGTGTTAATTGTAAAGTCAAGATAGACATTTCTTAATAATATAATTGCTTTCATTATATAAAATGATAATTTTTTATTTGCAAATTTTTTATTGTGTTAAAAAGTTAAATTTTTTTTCCTAACATTTTGTTTATTTTTTTTAACTAACCCTTTTTGAGTTTCATTTGAAAAAGATATATTTTGCTTTTCTAATAATTATTTCAATAGTTACAGTCAGTTGTTGTAATGGTTATAATTAAGCACCTCGAAGTCCTTTTTAAATTACTAGAAGTGTTTCCTGTTTCCTTCCTGTGTTTTGTTTTGTTTGTCCCAATAGATTCATGTAAGTACTCCTTTGTTTCCTTTTTTTGTAGTTGCCCCAATGCAACCCCCTTGACATTTACTTATCCACGAAACCAGCTCTCCAAACAAACCCTGAGTGCCGTTCGCACAAGTAGCGTTTATTTTTCTTGCCCTATCTCAACCCGGTTAGTTTCTATCCCCAATTTTCTACCCCTGATAGTAATATCCCATGTGGTAGGCAAAATATTTTCGTTACAACAGTGTCATCCCTGACGACATCATACAGATATTCCGAATATTTCGCTCAGCTCTATTAGAGATAGACTTGTCGGGATAACACGTATTGTACAATCGATGTTGGTTGTTATTTATGATTTCACTAAATTCTCCACAAAATTGCAGCCGACGATCAGGATCATCTACTTTTAATTGATGAAGTAATCGTATTTTATATAGGTGAAATTTATGAGATTTTATAATTCGATAAACACTAGATGCTGATACACCAGATGCACGAGCCTCTATTTATCACGTCCACTGCTGGACATAGGCCTCCCTTAAACTCCTCCATTCCTCACGATTTTGTGCTCTTTGTTGCCAATTTTTAGTGATACTCCTGATGCCGTCGGCCCAACGTGTAGGTGGTCTTCCTCTACTGCGTTTGTCTGCTCTTGGTCTCCAATTTGTAATTTTGCTCGTCCATCGTGAATCGTGCATTCTCGCTACATGGCCTGCCCAGTTCCATTTTAATTCCGCTATGCGTTCCACAACATCAGTAATACTCGTCCTTCTTCGCAGATCTTCGTTTCTTATTCGGTCCCTCAACGTCACTCCCAGCATAGACCGTTCCATTCGTCTCTGTGCCACTCTCAGTTTCGAAGCCGTGGTCTTGGTTAAAGTCATAGTTTCCGCCCCATAGGTCATGACCGGTAATACGCATTGGTCAAACACTTTTCTTTTGAGGCTGATTGGTATGTTGGCCCTAAGTGTGTCTCGCAGTTTTCCAAAGGCTGCCCATGTTAAAGTAATTCGTCTTTGGATCTCACATGTTTGGTTATCCCTGCTGATTCTTATTTCATGACCCAAATACGTATATTTTTCCACCAGTTCTACCACTTTGTCTTGAATAGTCAAATGGTTATTGGGGACCAAATTTGTCAGAAACTTAGTTTTAGTCAAGTTCATTCTCAGGCCCACCTTCGAACATGCAAAATCCAATTCGTTTAACATATCTGTAGCTTCTCCTAAATTATCTGTGATAAGGACAATGTCATCTGCGAAACGGAGATGGTTAAGCTTTTCGCCGTCTATCGTTACTCCTCTGTGGTCCCAATTGATCATCTTAAAGGCATATTTGAATGCCGTTATGAATAATTTCGGCGACAATGTATCTCCTTGCCTTATTCCACGATTTATTTTTATTGGTCGGGTTTTATTGTCTATTTTAACAGTCATAGTGGCATTTTTGTAAATATTATAAATAAGCTCACTATACCTATGGTCAATCCTGCTGTCATTCATTGCTTCTATAAGGCTGTCTAATTCGATCGTGTCGAACGCTTTATGAAAATATATGAAAGTGAGAGCATGAGGTTTGTTATATTCTATAGATTTTTCAATGAGTGTCTTTACTGTGTGGAGGTGATCATTGGTACCATAATTTGAGCGGAATCCTGCCTGCTCTCTCGGTTGGTAGAAATCTAATTTTTTCTCCAGTCAATTATACATTTGGAAATGACCCAAAACCGCTACTTAAAATTAAAAATATTATTAAAAATCCATGACGTACCCTTAGCACACTGATTATTTTTATAGTAAAACTTATCTCTGATTAATTATTATTTAACCAATGTCAAATAAAAGGTAACCTGATAAACAATAAAGAAGATAATTACGGTTCATTACCTTATTGATATTTTTACAAAAAGAAAAAAAAAATTATCTTCAACACAGTGGCGTGTTGAAAAATTTTATATTTTTCTTGTTATTACTGATATATTATCCGACAAGTGAGAGCTGGCGGGTGAGCTGCGCGAAAATAGAAAAGGAATTATTCTAAGAGAGATAGGAGAGGTACTTAATCGCGGGTATCACAAATGTATCAAAAATTTAGTTGGGATCTGAAAATTACGGTATAAGATATGTTCCGTGGTTGTGTTATTGCGTCTGTGATAAACTTATTTACCACGAAAACAAAAGAAAAATAATAATATTGAATAAAACGTAGAAACAATTTGTTAGTAATATTTATTTTTCATAAAACGTAATTAATTCTTGAAGGGAAGGTATTTTTGTATATGCATCGCGGACTGATGCAACTTGTGTGTCCTAATGATTACTAAACACTAATCTAAACACAACACAGAACACACATTCTTTGTTTATTTTTCCAAGCCAGACGGTAAACTCAAGTTAGAAATTAAAATTTAGCACCATTCTAAGTATTTTTTATTTTCTAAGAATAATTTTTAAGCATAACACAGTTCCATAACACAACACAATTCCAATATACATAAATATTTCATACAACAATTTTAAACCTGTTTTAAACTTAATCTTGACATGACATGAAAAATTTTTCAATGATGAAATTTTCAAATTTTCAAAAATGACATTTTTCATGTCATGTCAAGATTAAGTTTAAAACAGGTTTAAAATTTAAAAATTTTCAAATATGACATTTTTTATGTCATGTCAAGATTAAGTTTAAAACAGGTTTAAAATTTTTGTATGAAATATTTATGTATATTGTATGCGTTATGCTTAAAAGGTAAACTCAAGTATTATAGGCCTTTTATCTTGTGATGTTATCGCTTACAATATCATATTTCGTTTCCCATTTATGAAAAATGCAACGTATTCAAATGTATAATTAAAGTGTCCAGCATATCTGTAGTAAATAAACAATACATGTTGTATTATCAATAATAGTGAACTGTAAAGTACTAATTAACTGATCCATAGTTTATTTATTATTTACTGCTATTTTTTTGTTCTGTAAGTTTTTATTTATTTATTGATTATAATTTTATTGATTGTAACTTAAATTAAATTATTTAAATCTGAATTTATTTTGAAAATGAGTATTATAATTACCAGTTAATTGAGCTACACGTTCTTGTATCTTTTTTAAATCAACTAAGACTTTATCTGCATTATCTTCTTTGGTTGTAAACTTACAAAAATTGAAAATTATTTCTCGTGCTTGAGATACCAAAGGTTTGCCTTTTAATACACTTGTCATTTTAATAAATATAAATAATAGTTTATAATATAGGGCCACTCCAAATAAAAATGTAAATACTTGACAACACTGTCAGAAATCTAGCACTAATTACACGATGTGAACTCCTAGCCGACTGCAATAGAAATGAGCAATCCCTTCCACTTTTCAATTTGTTTTACGGGCAACCCGCCAGCTCTCGCTTGTTGGATAATACAACCAATAAATTAGTTAAATCTAAAATTATCTTTAAAGTTATTACGGAAATAAAAAATAGAGTGTCGTGTAGAGAAAAAAATTACCTTTCAAATGATGTGCCACTCGACCACACTCGAGTGGCGATTAAAAAAAGTGGGGGTTGATGCGGGGCAGTAGGGGTTACATTTGGGGGCATGAATTTTGCATGCCCCGAGGAAGACTCGTCTCCCTCCCAATACAAATTAACGTGTTTTCTTAAAATTTAAAGAAACTCTGTATTTCTGAGATTCTGGGGGGTCAAATTTTCGTTGGAACACACTGTACACATATTTTGTAATATGTTTTTTGTGGAGTCAAATGTGCTGTCTGTAATGTGTTTTTTCGAAGAAACTTTGTAAGTTTTATGTTTCTTTAACTTTGTAGTGGTTTCGAAGATACTTTCTCAGTTTTCTAAGTATCTTCAACTTCGTAGTGGTGTTTTCTAAACTTGACAATAGCTGTGAAGATTATTTTGCATCATCTATATGATCGGTTATAAGGTCGGTAGCATATTATCTTTTAATTCACGTTAGATGGGATGTAATTCGAAAAAATTGAAAATGATCGAAAAAACTTAAGCTCTGCAATAGTCGGTTAAAGTCTGCTTTTGCCCTTTTCTATATTCCCAGGATTCCATATTGTGTCTCAAATCTCAAATTATTTTTACTTTTTCTCTACTCCTAAACCACATTTATCACGGTCAATTAAGCCTGTAGCTCGACATAAAATATACATTCCGAACATACTTTTCTAGAAATTATGAAAGTGTACAATCCCGCAAAACATTTACTGGCAGAAACGATAAATTCTCGGAGACATCCAGTATTTAAAATTAAATAAAACAGGTGAGCAGTTTTGTAGATTTATGTCGACAGCCAAAAAATTCCGTCAACAATGTTGTTTGGAAGCGCTGCTGCACTTGAAGTGGTTGTTGGTTGTTGATTTAGTGGGTTTTAAAATCGAATTTTTGTTTGATTTCAAGAGGTCAAGAGATCTAGTTATTTTCAAGAGTATTTACTTTTCTTGTTGTAAATGAACAAACATTATAAATAAAACTGTACAAATATACTATAAGGTATGTAAAATATAAGTGTGACGAAGTGTAATATAAAAAAATGATACAGGAATCTGACAGGGAAACAGTATCATAAGAAAATAAGACAGAATTACATAAACATAAACAGATAATTTCATTGGAATTCGCCGACCACAGTCGATGCGATTAAAAGCTATAAATAGGCCTGCATTTGTTTATAAAAATAATAATAAGCTAAACACTTAAGAATTTAATTGTTAATCTAATTCAGCGCGTTTATTTATAGTTCGGCAACAAGTATATTGTATTGTATTTTAAAAATAAAGTTTTTAAAAACGAAATTTCCACGAAAATAAATTTAATTGGCGCAGTCAGTAGGATACTTCAAGGTTGAAGCATATTCCCGAGGGATATTTATAAAAAAATTCCCGAGAAAAAGCAGATCAACCGTTGGTTTCCACCATTTGTTTTAAGAATCTACGTTCTGGGACGCAGGGTCTGAATTTCTCTGGGTCTGAATTATGTAAGATCGTGAAAACAATATTATTTTGTACAAAAAAATCTGTTAGATAATAAAAATGTCCAGTTTTATGCTCTGAATTGTATATAAACGTATAGAATATTATTTTGTACGGAAAGACCTGTTAGATATTCAAAATATCCAGTTTTTGGTCTGAATTGTATATACCTAAACGTGAAAACAATATTATTTTGTACGGAAAAACCTGTTAGAAATAAGAAATGTCGACTGTTCCGGTTTAAATTGTATATAAACGTAAAAACAATATTATTTTGTACAAAAAAAACCTGTTAGACAAAACAAATGTCCTGTTTTTCTGATCTGAATTATATATAAACTTGAATAGAATATTATTTTGTACGGAAAGACCTGTTAGATATTAAAAATGTCCAGTTCTTTGGTCTGAATTGTATATAAACGTGAAAACAATATTATTTTTATGAAAACACTTGTTAGATATTAAAAATGTCCAGTTTTCCTGTTCTGAACTATAAATTATAAATATAAATATAATGACAAATTTGTTGAAGTCGATTGGAAATTTTAATCCTTTTTAGGAAACTTATAAATTATATTAGTATTGCCCAAAATCACTCTAGGTCTTGCAGTCTTAATCTTGTTCTTGCATTTTCGCAAGACCAAGACCAAGACCAAGACTGACCGTGCAAGATTTAAGCAAGAACGAGACTAAGCCTGAGAGACTCTTGCGTCTTGCAGTTAGGTGTCGTTATAGCGAGTATAGTAGTTCAACAGTAATATTGTATAGAAATTTTTTAAAAACATGTCAATAAATGACCTTTGCTAATAAAAAATATAACACTTATTGTTACGGACACCCACTTAATAACTCAATTTTTTTTCCATTATAATTTGGTTCTAGAGGAATCTAAATAAAAAAATCTTATCAGCCTAGTAAGACTAAACATTGTTTCTGCTAAGTGTGCGATGAGATCATTCGGAACAAAATTTGCTAAACGAGCGCGGCTAATACTAAATAATATGATAATATATTATTTATGGATAATAAAAAGTAACGAGACAAATTAATAGTGTCGCATAACAGATAATGTCGCCTACCGTGTAAACAAAATACCGGAATATTTGGAATAACAAAGTAACGATATAATAACACTCGGTTCGTTAATAGATACTTATTATATACTAATAGGGTATTGAATAGTAACGGACATAAAGTAACTTGTAGTAATTACTTTTTCGACATCACTAAACTTCATTCCCAATTGAAGTTTACAATTTGACATGAGGGACAAAGATTCAAATAGTTCTAGTCGAAGTAGTGAGCGTTGGAATTATAGATCTAAAAGACCTAAGAGCAAATTTAATTTTCGCAATAATTCATGCATCCCAGATTGCTTTGTGTAAATTGTGCCTACATAGAAAGGTTGAAATGAAAATTAAAAACAGAAAAACGTCAGGTTTAAGGAAGCATCTACTATCTTTTCACAAAAAGGATTTACAAATATTTTTTCCTGAAAAACCAAAATTCGGTGGAGATACCACAAGCTTTTTAATAAACGCTGGAAAAAGTGGACATGTAGAAAATATACTTATTACCTTATTACCAATTACATATATATGTACCTACTACTTTATTTTGGTAAATTAATGTATTTATTAAGTAGATATCTCCTTAATTTAAAAATAACTTATTTTGATTATCATTGCTTCTTTACCTATTCTTAATTGTTTTAAGTCAGTTTTTTATATAAAAGTATAGCTAATATTGTTAACAACATTTATGTTCCCTTAATAAGTAGAATATAGTTTGTTATCTGATCACCTAAAGAATCTTTGCCCTTGATACATGTATTTGAATTTTTTGCCACATACTAATCTTTTTTAAGATTTCCATTTCATATATGGTGGGGGGTCCATCAATTCCTTTCTAGGCAGATAATGTTCTTTAAAATACGGTCAAGTTTATGTCATTAATGTGTTTTTTTTTTGTGTTTTAACCATGTTTCTTCAACACACGTAAGCTTATTAAATGCAAATGTTTATTAAGAAACAGATTGACTTCCGTGGGGCATGGTAGAGAGCTGGTTAGTTAGAGGATAGGCACTGATCTCTTAGATCGTGGCTTTAAACCATAGCCGGTGTCAGTTGTTTAGACATTTATTAATTTGGTTGGTCTTTATTATGGCTATGTTAATTCAAGCATAAAATGTACTTGCTCTGTTACGTTGTTCTAAGACCTAAGGTAACGTATGATAAATAGCAATAGGCTAATAGGTAACTGCAAGACTTGCAAGACTCTTGCTGCAATACCAAGACCAAGTTCAAGACCAGGTGTATTGGCGCAAGACCAAGACCAAGTTCAAGACCAGGTGTATTGGCGCAAGACCAAGACCAAGACTCTTTAAGTTTCATCTTGTTCTTGCATTTGGGCAACACTATATTATATAGGTATTCACAGTAATGGTTTATTAACATTATCACTGATCACATCGTCACTGAAAACTGATATCAATAATTTTCAAATGGAGTATATATATATTTCCATATTGTGACAGACTTACAGAGAGTGAAATACATGGGGAAACGCTAAGATCAACCAAAAGAAGAGATTATTGGGGAATAAAGGGATAAAGGGTGAACTTTAAATGTATTTACTTACCCATAAACAATTATCAACGTTAAAAAGAATGCAGATGTATCTGAAACAAAAATATACATTAGTTTCATTTAAAAAACTTGCTTAAAAATGATTTTGCTTGGATACAAAATGTAAAAAATATTTTATAGATTTTATTTATTTTATCCTACATTTTATCCAAACACTCCTCTAATATTCAGATTTTCTCCAAAACATTTTCGAACCTAATTTTCTCCGTTTCCTGTCACCTTACGAATTTCGCTAAATTTATTAAAAAGTCTATTTATAAATGTTTACATAAAAGTCTTTTGGTAAGGAGGGAGAGATTCATGCATAAATAATGCTACGTTGAGTTATTTGGTAATTTCCCGTCAATTTATACATTTCAGAATAGGGGGCCTGACCTCCTCAGCCGCCCCTCCGGCTCGAGCAGGGCCTTCAGGTGAAAGATAACAATACAGCAATATGTCAAGAAAACTACGAGGGGATGTAAGGAGTTTTTGGAGTCTATTTAAGTGGAAAAAACGTTTGAAGATTAGAAAAAATGATTCTTAGTTCGATAATCACGATTAATTGTTAGGGTAAAAATGCAGAATAAAGTAATAGACGTTATTCTGTAAAAATGTAAAGTTATAAACGCCACATGTTTGTTATTTTTCTTCAAATAATTATTTTATTCCAAATTATTTGATTTTATGTATTTGGTAACTTTCTGTTTCGTTTTTACAATTTTTTTCTAAAAATTGTTGGCGCTCAGCTTTTCATTTAACTAAATATTCTCTTTAACCATTATTCTTCAATTTAAATTTTTAATTATATTAGTTCTATTCTCATTTGCTCTTTGTATATATCTTTAGCATAACTTTCTTCTACTTACTACTACTTATGGTTTGTTTTTTAACCAGGAGTAGTAGTTCAAATTTACCGCTTCGTAATGCTTGTTTGTAATTGGTCTAACCGCAGGCAAGTTTACTCCACTAAATTATGACATTTTGACACTAATGACATTTATGAAATTTTAAAATTAAAAATTTATATCGAAGATCTTTTGTATTTTCTGTGTTTCTTTGATTTTTAGATTTTTTGTTTGCATTTTGGGATACTATACTTGAAGTAAGTTATTAAAAAAAATAAATTTTTAGTTTTTAATTGTATACTCTATTGGAATGTTGTCACGTATTTTGGTTCAACAGATATAAGAACATGGAAAAGGGAAGAAAAGAATCATTGTCATAGTCTGTAGACTTTGCTTTTGGTTTTCATGCTTTTATACTGTATTGATACAGTTGGTTTTGTTCTTCCTGGTTGTAGATCATCACAAGAAAAATGCAAAATTATGCTAGAATGTAACATAATAGATTGTTTGTAGATAGATTAGTATTAGTAGATAGATAATTTGTTGATTATCTCAAAGAAATTCAGTATTTTTTAGTAAATTTTATTTATTGATAACAAATGGGACTAATACACTATCAACATTAAACAGGAATCCAGCATTAAAGAAATTAGAGGTAGGTACACACTTATTTATACAAAGTATCATTTGGATTTTAGTGCTTCAAATAGAACCAAAAGATATTGATACATAAGTTAAACAAATCTATTTACTGAGGTAACTGATAGGTGTGGTCTTATTTCTTATGCATGCTATAAGAAATAGGAGATGGGAAACATAAAAAGTGAATTCTAAAGCAGTGAATGGAAAGGAATATATGACACAAATTGGCTGGAATAATTCAGGAGATTGGATTATTAAGCATAAAAATAATGATCAAGTCAAAGTTAACTCTTCTGGTAAGAAAAAATCTAGATTCAAGAAATTGATCGCACCAGAATAAGAATATGGTTTACGAAGTTTAAAAGAACAGTATGTATTTCAGAAATCTTTGAACGGTCTCTAACTTTTTGATACCTACATGCTTTTGAGTAAATGGAAAACAAAAGAGAGTTGATTTTTCAACTTGATAGCAGATAAAAGTGTAAGTTTTTAGAGATGCAATCCTACAAAAATATCCTATGTCTTTTAATGAAACCAAGCCATTTCATAGCGTTGTTGCATATAAGATCTATTTGCAAATTAAAAGACAAATTTCTGTGAAAAACCATACTTAGATCTGTAACATTATTGACTCTCCCGATCTAAATATTCTCTAAATTATAATTAAATACCATAGACTTAAGAGATCTCTAAAACTGGATCAGCATTTTTGTATTGCAATTAGAAAAACAAAAAAAAACATTGTGAGTAAATTGAAAAAAAAAAATATTATTCAAACACAAACAATCAAAGTTAGGATAGAATTGACGTGTGAGGTGGTCCCATACCGATTACTGGATGATTACTGCAAGGCCGAGATAATCAACCAAAAAAGAAGACTTATTTGGTGACTTTTCTAGTAGTGTAAATTTGTCTTTTTAGTTTACTCCTCCTGGTTAGAAAACAAGGCAAAAAATTTATTATGCTGCTAATTCTGTTCGTCAATGTCAACTATCAAATCAAAATATTCGAGAAAAGGAGAATTTTTTCGTATCTCTTAACTGTCAACACGAATTTTAATTTACAGAACCATGTAACGGTTGAATCTTCTTCCTGGGGCGAGTCTTAATAGGTTACAGTTATATTAAAAAAAGGGCACAAGTATTAGAAAGGGAAGTTAACGTCATCCTATTTGTGTAAAACCGGCTGGGATTTTTGGAGGTTATCAAAAATGTCATAAGTGATCAAAAATGCAACTCATAGACGTCAAAGACGTTTAATTTGATAGAAGATTTAACGTTGCGTACAATAAAAAATTAATATGCCTCGTTATTTAAGTGAGATTGAAAAGGCTAAAATAATTACGAAAATGAAAGAAGGATGGTCAATTCGTGCGCTAGCAAATTTCTATAATAGAAATTTGAAAACAATCTTCAGAATTAAGCAACGATGGGTCCAACAACAATCATTTAAAAAAAAGTTGGTTCGGGGCGTTCCAAAGTGTCCACTCCTCAACAAGATACTGCTTTAGTTCAATTTTTAAAAGATAATCCATTTGCGACGTCGAAGGATTCAAGGATTCATACGGGATTTCCTGGTGCCCAACCTACTGTAAGCAGAAGGATCAATGAATTTGAATTAAAAAACCGACCAGCTGCTAAAAAATCATTAGTAACTGTTGAACATCGGCAAGCAAGAGTAATATTTGCACTAAACTATATTTACCGAAACCCACAATTTTGGAACAACGTCATTTTTACTAATGAAAAGACTTTTCAATCGACCTATAATGGTCAAATCCGTGTTTATCGGTCAGCCAATACTAGGTTTGAAGAACGATATATTCACTCTCATAATAAATCTGGACGTTTTTCTGTAAATGTATGGGGTTGGATTAGTATACATGGACCTGGTGTTTGTTGGCGATTAGAGGGAAGATTTACTGCCGACAATTACATTAACGTTTTGGAACACGTAATGCTCCCTTCTATTGAGCAATTGTATCCTAAGAATACTTTTATATATCAACAAGATAATTGTTCAGTCCACACTGCCCATGCCGTAAGTAATTGGTTTCAAACGCAAAACCTGGAAGTATTGCCATGGCCTGCGCACAGTCCAGATATAAATCCAATTGAAATCATTTGGGGCATATTTGTTAAAAAAATATATAAAAGAAATTTTATACCACAAAATTCAGATCAATTGTGGGATACAATCTTAGAGTGCTGGGAAGATCTTGATCCAAATATGATATCTAATATAATTCAAAGTACACCAAATAGACTAAATAAAGTTATAGAAGCAGACGGTTCTATCACCAAATACTAAATTCTATTTGTAACAGTCATTAAAATTATTCTTTATATAATTGTTGAATAAATGGTTTCGTCTAATTATTGCTCAACGCCAATGATATATATTTTTTATAACCTGTAACATTTGATAACCTCCAAAAATCCCAGCCGGTTTTACACAAATAGGATGACGTTAACTTCTCTTTCTAATACTTGTACCCTTTTTTTTAATATAACTGTACAAATATTTAGTGCTACTTTTTATAAGTTCTTTTAACCATTGTTTTACCATAACTATACTATATACGCATATAGTCATCGAGCAACAAGACAAAATAGGGAATCTAATCGTTATGAAAAGGAGGCCAAAAAAGTGGCCTAAAATATGAAACAATTGTTAAAAAACTTCAATACAAATAAGATTTCATGTGACAGTTGGGACAAACACTAACATAACTCAACTAAATTTGATTTCTTAAAGAAGGAAAGACTTTCTTTCCTTGTTTAATTTGGCCTCTCAAGATGGCACTTCCTGTCTAACAATATTTTTGCCCCCACTACCTTTACATTCCCTCTTTTGTCTTTTTGCTCGATGCACATGATACTATGAATAACAAGATAGGATCTTCCCGTAGCCCAAAATCGGTCGTATTCGCGCATGCCGTCATTGGAGAGTAGAATTTGAATTCTTGTTAAAGTTAAATGGGATTTGTATGCATTCTGTGATGAAATTACTGGACGAAAATAAATTAAGAAGTTCAATAATTACAATAATTGTACACATAAGGATATCTCCAAACTATTTATTAAAGATTATTTATTGACACATACAACGTCACGACTTATGCGCAATATCTCATCTTCTTATCATAGTATCATGGTACTTTAAGAATTGGTCAAGCTGTCACTAGATAAGACTTGGTCATACAAAAAAATTGTCCTAGAATCACCGGTCTATACTTCGAAAAAATCTCCAATACGAATACTTCGACAAACATGTACATTTTCCTGAACTTATCGGTTTTTTTTTTCGTTGCGTTTTCCCTGCAATTAACTTCTCGATATAACGTGCAATTAAATTCTCTACCTAAATGTCAGTTAAGTCATCGAGCGTTGACATCATTCCTCTGACGGGGCAACGACTCGAAAAGTAACATTTAGAGGAGTAATTAGCGAGCATGAGGAAAACAATATCGGGATGGCTGTTTATCTACACGGTACATAGAACGTATTATATTGTGTAGCCCTAGGGAAATATGTTTTCCTTGATGACAGTGAATTGATTTTATAAAGGAGTAATTAAAACAAAAAATATATACAGAGGAAAAATGTTTTACTTGATTTTATCTGTATTATTGAATAGAACCAGAAATGAGATCGATGGGGTCGATAAATTCAGATGCAATATGTCAAAAAGTCGTTGCATTTTTGTTTTATTTTACTAAGTTTTATATAACATTCAGTCTATAGTCTATTTTTTTGTAAGTATTTTTTAAGAAATTATTTTATGTCGATAATATGTCCAATAGAACAACCTTTAAATTTGATTATTTTTTTATTTCAAATATTCGCTAGAATCTGTTTAAAAGATGACGAACTTTTATAAAATCCCATTACGTTTTTTTTGCAAATATTCAAACTGATCCCTACAAACACGCTGCAATAATCACATTAAAGTTTTTACCCAAGGTACTGCAGAAATTCCGTTCCATCAACTAGAGTCCAGATTAATTCGACCACCTAGAAACGCCAGTTAAAGGTAATACTATTTAAATATTTTTGTATATAAAGGCTCACCTTTTCAATTCTATTTTACGAGGACATCGACTTTATAGAAGTCTAAGAACAAAGAGAAAGACACGAGGATCCAAAAGAAAACATCCCTCCTATATCATCGGATGAGTTAAACGATCTAATTAAAGCACCTGGACCAGACGAAATACCGAATAGGGCTCTAAAATACTTACCGGCCATAGTAATTCTAACGAACATAATAAATGCTATGCTTTTATTATTAAAGATTAAAGAAGCTCCCAAACCGATGGAAAGAGGCTCATGTCATTATGATACCAAAGCCAGGAAAAGATAGCACATTCCCGCAACATTGCAGGCGAATAGGCCAAATAAGAGGACTAGCAGGAAGAAAACGCAGACTGCTAATGGCTAATCGTTGTATCTGTAATTATTTCGATTTTATTTTCCGTAATTGTTGACGTTGTTGGATCTGAGTCAATCTTTACATTCTTGTTCTTCAAGTTCCGCTTCTATCGGAGATTGGAAATCAACCTGGCAATTATAATTTTGTTGGTTACGCGCCTGAATAGTTCAATTGAACTGCATCCAAACCATTCACGGAGATTGCATAGCCACAAGATTCTACGTCTTCCTACGCTTCTTCTGCCATTGATTTTACCCTGCATTATATTCCTTAATTGTTCGTATTTTTCACCTCTCATGATGTGCCCCAAGTATTCCAATTTCCTGATTTTTATAGAATTTAAAACTTCGCATTGTTTTCCTAGTTGTTCGAGAACTTGTTTGTTTGTTTTGCGATCCATCCATGATATTTTCAAAATACGTCGATAACACCACATTTCCAATGCTTCTAGGATTTTATTGTTAAATTTTTTAAGTGTTTTAGTAAGTTTAAGTTTAAGTTAAGCTTTAACCCTATACAAAAGGCTAGAGAAAATATAACATCGAAGCATTCTTATTCGGAGCGATATATTGATATCGCGATTGCAAAAAAGTTTTCTCATTCTATTAATAATTGACTGTGCAATTTCAATGCGGCATCTTATTCCTTTTGTCTGATCAGCAGCTTCTAATGTGCTCCAAGGTATTTGTATAAAGATATTTGTTCAATTTCTGTATTATCTAGTACTTTTGTGCTTTTGTAAATACCATGAACTGGGTTTTCTTCAAATTTATTTTTAGTCCATAATCGTTGCAATATATATTTAGTTATTCAGCAAGGTGTTGTAGTTCTTCTAGTGTTCCTGCCAGAAGGACGGTGTCGTCAGCATATCTTATGTTATTAAGTGGCTCACCATTTATTATAAGGCCCTCACTGACCTTGGCAAGCGCTAATTCTGAGATGGCTTCACTGTATAAATTGAATAACAAGGGTGATAAAATACACCCTTGGCGGACCCCACGGCGAATCTGCATATCCTCGGTCATTTTCAACTTTCACTTTTGCTGTTTGGTTCCAATAGAGGTTACATATGATTCTAATGTCTCTACTGTCTATGTTTTTATTTAATAAAATTTCTTAGGGCCGATTATGCTGCACTCTGTCAAATGCCTTCTCAAAATCAATGAAATAGACATACACTTCCTGATTTATATCTAAGCATACCTGCGAAAGAACACTTACTGCAAACAGTGCATCTCGTGTTCCCAGTCCTTTCCTAAATCCCATTTGTGTATTACCTGTAATCTTTACATATTCTTCTTCTTGTAGTTCCTTCTCCTATCGGAGGTTGGCTATCATCACAGCTATCCGTACCTTATTGGCGGCTGCCCAAAAAAAATCTACTGAGCTGCAACTATACCACTCTCTTAGGCTTCTCAGCCAGGAAATTCTGCGTCTTCTTATGGATCTTTTACCCTTGATTTCACCTTGCATTATGAGCCTTAATATCTCATATTTTGCACCTCTGGTAATGTGGCCTAAATATTCCAGCTTTCTTGTTTTGTGCTTTATCACCTCGCATCATTTTATTGCCTTCTTAACACTTCTGCATTTGTAACATATTTTGAACTAAATACTGTACTAGATAGATGCCTTTGTTTGGCTCCTTTGATCTTTTTTCTCGAGATGGTCTTTGTGAAGAGGACAACACTTTGTCCAAAGATCGAATAAATAGATTCTCAGATGGAATGAAACCTTTTTTAAAAAATCGTTTACCAGTCCTTACATCTAAAAAAGAGTAAAACGTCATTTCAATGATTAAGGAAGAGCCAGGCTGATACAATGTTACCAAAAGTCAGTTTCATATCAAATATGATTTACTTGGAAAAAAGTAATCCGATTTCTTAAATTGTCGGCTGCATACATTCATGAATTTTTTCACAGGTTTCGCAATACGAAGAGCTACTTGCCAGTTTTTTCGTAATTTCTCGTTCTTTTGAAAAGTAATGGAAATGTATATCTTTCGTACATCGAGCAGAACATTGTGGCACTGAACAATATCTATTACTTTTCTTCTTATCGCTCATTATTTTTAAAATTCGATGAAATTTATACCAGTTTGAAACTCTAATTTATTCAAATTTTTGACATTTATCCCTATTTTATTAGTTATCTATTTTGACAGCAGTTTGACGCGTATATTAACTGAATTAGAATATCTGCCAATTAAAGATTCGGTTCGTAACAATTGCCAAAATGTAAACGTCATAAATGTCATCCAAATAATAACAATACTTAATCACCTGTTTAAATTTTTATGAGACTTCTCGTTTTAATATATGTAATTTCTTTTAAGTACAATTATTATTTTTAAACACCTTATTTATTTTATATCCTAATTAAATTTACTATCAAATAATATTTTCTCTTATATTTCGTCTGAATTTGACAGATCTGTCATAAGTGAACAACGCATGCTTTGTAAATACGTTAGCAGATGGCGTTAGGAGCAAAAACAATAATTTATTGAATTATTTTAAGATTATACGATTCTGTAAAATATAAATAATTACTAAATATTAAAATTACTTACTGTAATCCGAACAATGTAACGGAAAAACATCTAAAAGTAACACCTAGAAATAACAAACAGGAATAGATGACAGAAGCGATTTTACAATTAATGAACAAACGAAGAGAATCTAAAGGAAAAAATGACAAGAACGAAGAATACAAAAGACTAAATAGAATAATTCGAAAAAAAAAATAACCGAAGCAAAAGAGAAATGGCTGGAAACAAAATGCGTTAAATAGAAGAACTGCATTAATGGCACGATTTTTTTAATTTACATAAAAAGGTAAAAGAGTTTACATCGACTACCAAGAGAACGACTGTTCACACCATGCTGAACACGGATGGCAAACTGCTAGAATCAACAGGAGATAAACTGAAAGAATGGGAAAACTATTAAAATTCTTTTTCACGACATACGAGAAGAACCAAGATTGGAAAATAACAACGAAGGGCCAACAATTCTGAAATCTAAAATCATAAATGCAATTAATCATCTTAAAATAAATAAAAGCCCAGGTCCAGACGGAATATACCCAGAAACGTTAAAATTAATCAGCGAAGAAAATATTGAAATATTTGTCCGTTTATTCAATCGCATTTATGATACATAAGATTGGCTGGAGTCAATATTTATCCCACTACCAAAAAAGCCAATCCCACAACACTTCAATGAGTTCCGTCTGATAAGCCTTATGAGTCATACAGTAAAAGTCCTACTAAAAATCGTACATAATCGTATCTATAGAAAGTGCGAAACAATCATCGAAGACGATCAGTTTGGATTCAGAGCCGGCATGGGAACGAGAGAAGCCCTGTTCAGTTTACTAGTTCTCGCCCAAAAATGCTACGACCAACGGAAACATATATTTATATGCTTTATAGACTTCGAAAAAACATTTGATAGAGTAAGACACGACCTACTATTAGAACGTTTGCAAGTAGTCGGTTTATATGGAAAAGACATCAAATTCTTAAAAAACTTGTACTGGAACCAAAACGCCAGAGTTAGGATCGAAGGTACCACATCCGCAGAAGTAGAAATAAGGAGCGGAGTTAGACAAGGATGTGTTCTGTCGCCTCTGCTGTTTAATCTTTACTCCGAGTTTCTATTTAAAGAAGCATTGGAGGATTCCAAGGATGGAGTCAATGTGAATGGCGTAAATATCAACAGTATCAGATACGCCGATGATACAGTGTTAACTGCGGATTCCGACTTAGGTCTACAACGACTCATCGACAAGACCAACTCGACCTGTGACCAATTTGGTATGAAAATAAACATTAAAAAAACCAAGGTGATGTCAATCCGAAAAAACCAAAACGTACCTCAACCTTGCACAATAAATGGGCACATTTTAGAACAGGTCAATAGATTTAAGTACCTGGGATGTTGGATCGATAGCAGCCTAAATCCTGATCTAGAAATAAGATCGAGAATAGAACAGGCCAGAAAATCTTTCGAAAAAATAAAAAAACTGCTTTGTGATTCTCGAATAAAACTCGAAATTCGACTACGTTTATCAAAATTCTACGTCTGGTCGACTCTTCTATATGCAGTTGAAACGTGGACCCTTAAAACATCAACCGTAAATAAATTGGAGGCCTTTGAAATGTGGATCTATCGGAGAATACTCAAAATTTCATGGACATCGCATACCTCAAACGAAGACGTGCTGCATAGAATAGGCAAGGAAAGAGAACTTTTTAACACAGTAAAAGTTAGAAAAACATCATACCTAGGCCACATACTGAGAAATAATAAGTACCAATATGCCCAACTTATAGTGAAAGGAAAAATCGAGGGAAAGAGAGGCCTAGGAAGGAAAAGACTATCGTGGCCCAGAAACATCCGACAATGACAATTTTGAACAGCTAATAAGAAGAGCTGAAGATAGAGAAGAGTTTAAAATTGTAGTAGCCAACCTCCATTGAGGAGAGGGCACTTTAAGAAGAAGAAGAAAAATACAGAAAACATAGCATGAAGCTTCGAGCTAGTCAACTACATCGCCCTTGTGCAATATTTTTTTTTATATTTACTATTATATTATATTTTTTAATCATTTACTATAAATTTTGTACTATTCTAGCATATGTATAAACTTGTAGATATGTCACTAATATACGTTTTATTGGTGAACATTTACATATAGTTTAGAAATTTCATATGTATTTATCGCCTCGCCAAACATTTATATCCACTTTATTACCATTATGATTGTTTTTCATTGATTTGTGTGTTGGCTAGCCATTAAAGCAAAGTGACTTTTTATTGATATCATAATACGGTACATCATAAATTGGTATATTTACCGGAAGCTCAATAATCTATCACTATCATCATTATTTTCGTATTTATATTCATATTTCAATAAAATAGGAAATGCTTACGAAATTTATTGACTTGTGCATTATGGTGATGGATTAGGAGGTACCCACATAATAGACATAAGTTGCTCAGAAGAGTAGGTATATAAGAAATTCACGCCAGGACGTATTTTAAAATGCAATTTAATTCCGTTAAAAAGGTCTTAAAATATAATATAATTGTCATATTTTTCTATTTTAATGATCCCTGAATTTAACTACAGATTAAACATCTGTAAGCCTGATAAGTATGTCTCAACAAAATATACAGTGTTACATTTTCTGATAGAAAGAAGTAATGTCCATTCATCCTTATCCAATGAAAACATAAACTCGCTATTAACTTTCTCTTTCATTTCACTATTAGCAATTACAACAATTAGATAATGTTACTTTGACCTACGTAACATCTTCTGATAAAAGGCAAAAAATAATGATTTTTAAAACAAATTTGTGCACAACAAATGCACCGATAAGAATATATAAGGTGTAACAAAAAGGTAGTTTATAAATTAAATCACGTATTCTGGGACCAAAAATAGTTCGATTGAACCGTTTTTCGTCTTTTAAAATGATATTGTTCTGAAGCTATTTTCTTGTGGCATTGTAAATTAATTACTATTAAACTGGGAATAAGCCACAATTAAAGATAAAAATACGTTTATTGACGTTTCAATTTCCACTTCGGAAATCGTTCTCAAAATACAAACAGTAAATTACTAAATTTATTTAATTAGTAAATTTACTGTTTGCGCCTGAAATTAAGTAGAACTGAGCCAGATATTTCCTCTCTTGTCTCGAACATGCAGCATCATTTTTCGCACTGAGTATATTGTATTTTTTCCTATAATTAATAAATAATAATGTTGTCATAAACAGTTGTTGCAGTTTTTATTACTTTACCATTTTCAAGGTTTTTTAAAGATTACTACAGTTCAGTTCAGATTACTACAGTCCATTCATCCTTATCCAATGAAAACATAAACTCGCTATTAACTTTCTCTTTCATTTCACTATTAGCAATTACAACAATTAGATAATGTTACTTTGACCTACGTAACATCTTTTGATAAAAGGCAAAAAATAATGATTTTTAAAACAAATTTGTGCACAACAAATGCACCGATAAGAATATATAAGGTGTAACAAAAAGGTAGTTTATAAATTAAATCACGTATTCTGGGACCAAAAATAGTTCGATTGAACCGGTTTTCGTCTTTTAAAATGATATTGTTCTGAAGCTATTTTCTTGTGGCATTGTAAATTAATTACTATTAAACTGGGAATAAGCCACAATTAAAGATAAAAATACGTTTATTGACGTTTCAATTTCCACTTCGGAAATCGTTCTCAAAATACAAACAGTAAATTACTAAATTTATTTAATTAGTAAATTTACTGTTTGCGCCTGAAATTAAGTAGAACTGAGCCAGATATTTCCTCTCTTGTCTCGAACATGCAGCATCATTTTTCGCACTGAGTATATTGTATTTTTTCCTATAATTAATAAATAATAATGTTGTCATAAACAGTTGTTGCAGTTTTTATTACTTTACCATTTTCAAGGTTTTTTAAAGATTACTACAGTTCAGTGGTACGCTACTAATTTATAATTTCGTGTGTGGTACGTGAGATTAAAAGTTTGGGAACCACTGATCTAAACTTTTACAGAAAATATTCCATAAGTCAAAACCGTCTTCATGCTAAAACCTTTATTTAATTATGGACGGAACACTCGGCCGGAAAGAGAAATATATGGATTTAATTCCACCATATTAATGATATAAATAAGCCCTAAATCTTTCTGAAGTCGTTCTAATTTATGATCGGATATTTTTTCAGGCCAATGATGACTGGAGTAGATGTAGTAATTAATTTTCATTTTGAAGTATAGAGTTATCTATTTAAACACATTCTTCTTGTAGAATTTTTGTTTAATGATATTCAAAATAGATGCACTATAGAGATTAAGATATTTTATTAGAGGTTTAATTTAGCCTATATCCTAAAGTGTTAGAAAAGATGGAAACCATATAAATCATTGCTAAATCTTGGTTTAAAGTATAAATACTACAGAAGACAACACAACGCGAAAACAATTTTGGTAGATAAGAAAACAAATATTTTAGCATAATTTATATCCGACAATATCTTTAACATCCAGTTGATTTATTAAAAACTCATTCTTGAAAGTGCGAATACAAATAGATTTGGGTACTAGTGAAAGATAATATTAATATTCAGGGTGTTCCAACGAAAATTTGACCCCCCAGAAACTCAGAAACCAAGAGTTGCTTCAAAATTAAAAAAATACGTCAATTTGTATTGGTAGAGGGACGAATTTTCATGCAAAATTCATACCCTTAAATGTAACCGCCTACTGCCCTGCATCAACCCCCTTCTTCTTCTTCCTTTGCCCTATCCCTTTCGGACGTTGGCTATTAACAAGGCTATTTTGACTTTGTTTACGGCACCTCTGAACAGTTCGGTCGATGTTAGTCCGAACCATTGTCGCAGATTATGCATCCATGAGTGTCGTCTTCTTCCCGGTCCCCTCCTACTGTCGATTCTTCCTTGGACTATTAACTGTAGCAGCCGGTACTCAGTATGCCTCATGACATGTCCGAAGTACTCAAGCTTCCGTTTCTTCACGGTGAAGATTATTTCTTTGCTTTTGCCTATTCTCTGCATAACTTCCACGTTAGTGATGTGGTTTGTCCAGGATATCCGAAGAATACGGCGATATATCGACAGCTCAAAGGCTTCTAGTTTCTTCAGGGTGGCTTCCGTTGTGGTCCATGCCTCTGCTCCATAGAACAAAACCGGGAAGACATAACACTTGACCAGTCTTAATTTTAGTTCCATTGAGATTTTGCTTGTGAACCACTTTTTCATATTGTTGAACGCGTTTCGCGCTTTTTCAATTCGTCATCTTATTTCTGTTGACTGGTCCCATTTTGTGTTGACTGTGGTTCCAAGGTATGTGTATGTCTCCACTTGTTCTATTTTTCGGTTGTTTAATGTCAATTGCATCGGAGGTTGTTGTGTTCTGCTGATGAGCATGCATTTAGTTTTGGTTGTATTGAGTTCTAAACCATATTCTTGACTTGTTGTGTGTATGCTTTGCATGAGTCTTTGAAGCTCGTTGCAGTCATTTGCGATAATAACTGTGTCATCAGCATATCTAACATTATTGATTACCTCTCCGTTTACTTTGATACCCTCCGAAACTTCTCAACCCTCAGCTTTTTTAAATAGCAAGTGTGGTCGAGCTGCACATCATTTGAAAGGTATTTCTTTCCCAACACAATAATAACAAAAAACATAAAATTTCATCAAATTAACCAATTAAATGCTCGAAATGACCTAATCTCACCTCCATACAATATTGCAGTCTATTTTCAAAGCCTCTTCGTACATTTACAAATATCTACGGTGTCAATAATCAGCAGTCTGTCACAATTCTTTGTCGCAACTCTGCAAGATCTGCAGGCGGAGTGGCGTATATTTCTGATTTTAGGTATCCCCACAAATAAAAATCCAAAGGCCAAAGATCCGGTGATCTGGCCGGCCACTCTATTGGACCCTTTCTGCCAATCCAACGTCCTGGAAAACGTTTATTCAAAAATTGTCATACGAATTATAAATGTTTTTTTGGAAAACACTTTTAAAAAGCACGAACATTCAAAATAAACTTTTATTTACACTAGCAAAGATTTGAGTTACAACTCAAAATATATTATTCAAACTTCAAATACAAATATAACAGATTATTATAACATTCATGTCAGACTTTGAACACGTATATGTCAGACTGTCCGACTAAAAAGGGTGGTTTTACAATGCTTTATTTATATTAATTCCACTTGCTGAATTTGCTGTTTTAGTCGCAATTGATGTAAGGCTCCGGAATATTGGGTGCTGATAGGCGGCAACTTCTTATTGAATTCGCGTAATCAAATATACTAGATTCTAGCGGTCACTGTACTATAACTTACCCGTATATCATAATGTGGGGGTGCCCAGTCCTGTTGAAAAGTCAGTTCATCCTCTAAAAGATTAACTATCAGATTTCAATGTGTCAGTGATCAGCGGAACAATAAGGCCTTATATAAGTTGTTCAAGTATGCATTGTTCAAGGCTCCATGTAGCGAGTTCTGCATTCTTGCTACATGGCCTGCCCAGTTCCATTTTATTTCCGCTATGCATTCCACAACATCAGCAATGCTCGTCCCTTTTCGCAGATCTTCGTTACTTATTCGGTCCCGCAACATCACTCCCAGCATGGACCGTTCCATTCGTCTCTGGGCCACTCTACATTTCGAAGCAGTAGTCTTGGTTAGAGTCATAATTTCCGCTCCATAGTCATGACCGGTAATAAGCATTGGTCAAATACTTTTCTTTTGAGGCTAATTGAGGCAAATACGTATATTTCTCCACCAGTTCTACCACTTTGTCTTGAACAGTTAAATTGTTATAGGAGACCATATTTGTCATAAACTTAGTTTTGATCAAGATCATTCGGAGGACCACCTTCGAACATGCAAAGTCCAATTCATTTAACACATCTGTAGCTTTTCCTAAATTATCTATGATAAGGACAATGTCATCTGCGAAACGAAGATGGTTAAGCTTTTAGCCGTCTATTGCTTCTCCTCTGTGGTCCCAATTGACCGTCCTAAAGGCATACTCTAAGGCCGGTATGAACAATTTCGGTGACAATGTATCTTCTTGCCTTATTCTACGTTTTATTTTTATTCGTCTGGTTTTATCGTGTATCTTAATAGTCATAGTGGCATAATGTCTCAGAACTAACAAAAATTGATATCCACATATACGAAATTTAGACTAATTGGTCTCATGAGTCACTCTCTCAAGCTTCTTCTTAGGATAATTCCTAATAGAATCAAGCAGAAATGTGAAGACACAATGGGAAATAAACAATTCGGTTTCAGAGAAGGATTGGAAATAAGGGAACCTTTGTTCTCAATGCTAACACTACTTCAATGATCATGGGAAGTACAGAAACCAGTTTATGTCTGTTGCATACATTTTGAAAAGGCGTTTGAAAGGGTTCAACATGGTTTGAATATCTAGAAGTGATTGGAATAGATGATAATGATCTAAGTCTTTTACAACATCTATATTAGAATCAAGAAGCTTCTATTCTGGTAGACGGCAAAGAAGCAGACAAAATTTGTATTCAAAGAGGTGTTAGACAGAGTTGTGTGTTGTTCCCAACTGTGTTTAACGTTTACTCAAAAATAATTGGTGTTCGAATTGGGGGAGAGACTATTAACATCAGACATGCAGATGACACCGCGATCATGACTGAAAATATAGAAGATCTTCAATCGTTATTATTAATATAACAAATATTCCTTGTTATAGATCAATTTATTAGAGAATGCTCTAATAATGGACTAAGCATAAATACAACAAAGACAAAGTTATTTGTGGTTAGTAAACAAGGCCTCGGCGCTATACAACTAATTGTCAATAATGAACCGATAACAAAAGTTAACCATTTTAAATATCTAGGATGTTGGATAAACGCGATACTAAATGCGGATGAAGAAATTAAAACTCGTATAGAAATTGCAAGAGGAGCATTTATGAAACTTGGATCTATTCGCCTTTGTATCTGTTGATACGTATTTCGACCTAATAGTTTCTGCTTAGTTGATAAGACGTGTCGTGGAATGCAAATTTTAGATTCCCCACGTCTCTTTTAACACCTTTATCAATGTCTGTTTTGCTTTGCAATTTTTTGAAAGCACAGCTTAAAGCGGAAATCTGAATTGTGTTTCGAAACTATTTTACAGTTTTATTGTCAGATGTCGCTATTGCGTCCGTATTGAAGCCATTTTAGTGTTGCTTCTTAAAAGACAAAAAATATTGATCTTTCGCGTTGAGAACACCTTTGAATAACTGTTCTGATGAGACCTATTAGGTCGAAATACGTATCAACAGATACAAAGGCGATTTTTGCATGAAATCAAATATTTGCTGTCTTTTCACATTTTTCGGATTTACTCTGTACGAGTACTAGAAACCAATTCGTTAAGGATTTCTGCTTAGTTAATAAGACGTGTCGTGGAATGCAAATTTTAGATTCCCCTCGTCTATTTTAACACCTTTATCAACGTCTGTTTTGCTTTGCAATTTTTAGAAAGCGGATTTAGATTAAAGCGGAAATCTGAATTGTGTTTCGAAACTATTTTACGGTTTTTTTTTTCAATTTATAAACTTACGACGCGAAGTACGTTTGACTCACATATTTTGGTTATCTCCTATAATATGAATGATGACAATGTGCGAAGGTCCTCTGGATCTTTTCACATATAGGAAGAATACTTCGTATCATATACAATGTTTTTTCATTCATTTTTATCTCAATTCACTTTAAAGTTATACGCTTTACGTATAAACGAGTCTTTAGCTATAATACTCGTATAAAGTACTCAGATATATCCCTAAAGTTCTGAAGTATAATCTTATACGTCTATTTAATATTTAAAATTAATAAGGAAACTCAAAAACGCTTTTCGTGTAAATTCTCTTCGAGTTACCCCTAATCTTGCCAAAAATCAATCCGAAAGGAACTCGTAAATTTCGATTGATCCCAGTTCCTTCCAACTTTATTATAACCCCAAGGAGAAGCTCGATATTTCAAATATCATTTGCTATTTTAGCAAGCACCAATTTATGCACAATAATACAACACATCGCAGTTTCCAATTCTCCCCAGAAGGCATTTGTGCCTAACGCCTGCTGCTCGCTCCTCGCCGTTCCCGATCGATATCCCGTGACGTCATTGACCCGCCCCTGACGTCATTACTGAACCAAATTTGCAGACACGTGAAAAAGGACCGTCGGTCCGAGTCAGCTCCGGAGTGTTTTGGGTCAAATGGCAGACCCTAAAAAATTGGGTTTTTTAAGCAATGTCATGCTCAAATATATACAGTATATATTTATTAGCAAACACTGTTGTTTTTCACCTCAAATTGTACATTATTTCTAGTTATTTTATAAGTAATTTCCGTTCTTAACAAGGTGTACGTGGTAAACTGACTTATCTTTAATAAAACAAAATAAACGTTAATAAGAAATCGATCTCTGTACGAAAAGTTACCTGTTAGTTACCATACTATTACCATATTATTAAGAAATTAGTCTATATTTGACCACTGCTGAACGTAGGCCTTCCATATAAGTTTCTACCTATTTCTATCTTAAGCTTGTCGCACCTAATTTGTAGTGACGCGCTTTATATGATCTGTCCATCTAGTCGGTAGTCGTCTTCCGCTTCAATATATGTCTTCTCTTGGTCGCTATTCCAGAATCTTTCTGGTCCATCTATCATCCGTCAATCTAGCAACTTAACTGTGGCTATTCTTTCTGCTGCAACTCTGGTTCTTCATCTTGTTTCTAGATTTAGTACTTTATCTTTGATGGTAATACCTATCATTGAACTTTCGATAGCGTTTTGTGTAGCTCTTATTTTATTTATTGTTTCATTTATTGTCAGTATTTCTGCACCATATATAAGAATCACTAAAACACATTGATTTAAAATCTTACTTTTTAAACAAACTTTTTTTCGTCTTTATAGAGGGGGGTCTGGAATCCTCAAAAAACATCTCAGTCCAAGACTGAGATCCAGGCCACCTGACTGACCTTAGTGCAGGATTTGTTTTTCCTACTCCCAGTGATAGTTCCCGAGATACTTAAAATGCCCTCTCGTCGCCGAGTCTACGCTGAATGCCTACCTGCAAAACCAGACCCTTCTCTGTGCTCCAACGATCCAAATGCGTAATGGCCCGCATCACTTCAAAAGCACTAGCTTCCTTTATCCACAGACTATCAGCAAGAAGGCTCCCTGTCTTGTTGCATGTAGCACCTGGAAGATCCAGTATCTTTCCCTTTCGTGCCTTTCTCTCGGACAGATCCGAGATAATCCGCTACCACATTCATCAGGTAACAAGGACATTCTCTCTCCTCCATTGCCTTTATTACCTCGTTCCACTGAAGGTATATCTATCAATGGAGAAGTTTTGAATAATTTGCGTTTTGCAGACGAAAAATATCGTTGCTAAAGAAATTGAGGGAATGGTTTGAATGCAGTAGTGCAGAACTAGCTAGAGCGACAGACGACGGGGTCTGCATAGCCATGATGATTTTCAACCTATGATATAAGAAGGAACTTAAAGAAGAAGAAGACGAAATGTCACATTCTTGTGCATTATGGTTAATATTATATTAAGTCATTGGGAAGGGGTTATGCCTCTCGTCAAACAAACGTGGAACATCTTTTTAAACACATTTATTAACGTGTCTCTTCCTTCTTTGATTTTTTCTATGACTATCCCATCTTCTCCAGATCATTTATGCTTTTTCATCTCCGGGAGAGCCCTTTTTATTTGCTCTGTTGTCCTATCTGGAATATATTCTGAGCCTACGTTTTAGACTCATAATATTTGACTTTGATTATAATCTGGAAGTTCTTATCGTTTATAGAATGCTGAAGTACAAATCTTCAGTAATTTTGAAAATATCTTCTTTATTCGTTTAAGTGTCTACGTTTTTATTAACAAGTTTGAAAATATTTGAGCTATGAACTATGGCTTGAGCTATGTATTCAGTGTTGTAATTTCTGACCGAAAAAACAAATTTTAATTAATTTCAAAATGTTTTTCATTTGGCGCCGAAATGATGACTGTTGCAATGTAAACATCTGCAAACCCTGAACTATTGAACACTCCTAAAAAAAATTAAAAGATATGTAACCTCGACTGTGAACTATATACTTGGTAATCTGTTTTTATATTACTTTGTGTACTGGTAAAAACATTAAATAATAGGTATTATGTTTATATGGGATTTTTTTTAATAAAAATTCCATTTAATTTGCAATCTATAAATTTTATATTAGGGAAATGTTAATGACAGTAACCAAACCATTTAGGAAACTGTCCAGTGACAGTTTTCTTTTCATTCTCTAAATCTTATTTTGAACACTTAGCTACCAGCTACATGGGATTAAGCCACATTTAATTATAATGAAAATTACAGTTTTAACTATCGTTTGACATTTCGATTTTCACTCTGGAAATCATTTTCAAGAAAAATTATTTTCAAAATGAGGAAAAATGTATAACCAACAATTTGTTAGCAAGATATGTTTTTCAAAACTGGCGCTTAATTTACTTGGCCTCGATTGTAGGCAACAACCGTGCGATTAGTTGAAAAAATCTGAGGCTAGTGTTGTTATGTTGAAATTCATAGACATATAATACAAATTGACTACATTACCGGCCCCTTTTCCTTAGTGCAACAGAGTTTAGGATGTTAAAGTTACCGTTGGATTAGGTAACATGGCGACATATGACTCCACGTTGAAGTTGCTAGTCCTGAGACGGTGTGTCTACGAAGACTGTATGGGAGCAACTCCCATGTAGTGGGAGCATGTATTTCGTTACTACATTCATGTACTCTTAGACACTGATGATGGAATATGGATTCCGAAAACGTTTTGTCTTTTTAACTTAGCCCGTTTGGGCCTAAATATATACCTTTTACAAAGGATTTTTAATAAATTTTTAAGATTATAAAATATTCCAGTACTCATAAGGAAGTTCGTTGCCTGATATGTTTAGAAGCCTAGCTGGCATGGAATGGAACATTTATTTTTGGAATTCTGATGAGTACGTGTTCTCGTCGGTGTCAAGGTTTTTTGAGCTCTGCTCTGTTGTTCGAGTCGTTTATAGTAGAGAGAACGTACTTACTTAAATTGAGTATACTATTATGGATACTCAATCTGACGCTGACGGATAATCATATCTTAAACATGATTTTTCTTAGGATTTTCCTCTCGGTGGCCATGACTTGGTTTAATTGCCTTTTGTTTAAAAGATAGTAGATTTTCGCTCTGTATTCGATAGTTGGTCTCAACAAGGTTTTATACGTGTGTAGGAGATTAACTTGATTAGTGTTTTCGAATTTGCGACCTAGTGCTGTTAAGAGTTTGGCTCTGTTTCTTACCTTGTTCAAGGTGTTTCTAAGATCAGCGTTCTTTTAAGAGTCTTTGTAAATTTAATGCCCAAGTAGGACATTGACGATCTGAAATCTAGTGTTTCTCCATTAAGCACTATGGGGTTTCAATGTTCTAGCTCCAAGCGAGAGCATTTGGGGTTTCTGAAACTATTAGTTGGGTTTTGGATGGTTTTAGTGTTACTCTCCAGCGGGCGAATGTGATGTTAAAGTCAATAACCACTGAATGTTGGATTTCTGGATTTCATCAAGAAATCACTAACTGTTTTTTAAAATCCATTTCCAAAGATATAGTTACGCTGTCGCAACATTGATTATCTCCTGTTCATAAGCTATCGAAGCAGAAAATTATTTAAAAAAAAAATTGATATTTTCACCGATACAAGGTTAAAATAAAGGGAAGGTTCTTTGTGAACTACCTAATATAACAGATTAAAATGAGAATTTTAAAGATAAGATACAAAAAGACAAATATTTTCCACTTCTTTATACTTATTTTCCAAAAATATAATTCAGTATCCAGCAAACCTCACGACAAAGTGTTTTCTTAATTTCTTTTCATCCTCGCCGCAGCGCAAACCCGATTTCCCGACAAACTTTTCGACTTTTATTTAGTTCTTTCGCGAACTTCCAATGAAAATTAGTTCTAGTTTAAAAAATGTATTTCTCCAGACTGTCAACAGTGCGAGTGGCCCGTTTCCACCGTGTCTCTAAAAACTTTTCCGTGATTTCCCACGGGACTATAACTTATCGAACAATCCTGTCGGGTTATCTGCAGAACGTCCAGATTTAAGTCGAGGAAACTTGGGTGTACGTTTTATCACACTTAGACATTACATCGGGAGTTGCAGGATTTCGTGTTACGAGGACAGATCGCAATATCATGGAGGAAGAATACAATTCGAGGAATAGAGAAGAACCGAAATCGATTAAGTTGAAAATGTTCCGAGAATAATTTCTATATTTTCAGATATTGAACAGACCTGATTGCATTCAATACTGAGCACTTGACAGTTCTATAACACACATAAATTTAAACTACTTCTGCAGAAGCATTTGCTATAAAAAAAACGTCTTAAATAGATATCAAATAACACTACTGAAAATAACAATTTTATCAAACTTCAAGTCAGTTAGATACATTATTTATCTGTTAAAAAAGAAAATCTGGAGCGGTACATTAAATTCAATACAAAAAGAAATAGAGTTAGGCACCATAAATACAACTATAAAACAATTGTGCAGAGAGGACAAAATAATTGTATTAAAAATATATGTGTACAACTAGAGCAGTGGTTCTCAACCGGTGTTCCGCGGAACACTAGTGTTCCGCGAATTCCTTCCAAGTGTTCCGCGAAATACTCGCAATCCTACATACCATTTTGCTAAATTACTCTTCTTTCAAATAAATATTTTCAAATTTTAAAATAGCCACTTACGTACATTTTAATTTAATAAAATTCTGCAGCGTAAATGTTCATTTGCCCAACGTGACAACACCGCGTCGGCACAGTGCACACGTTGGATTTTATAAGCGCTGAGCGCTGAGCTCCGCAGTGGCCACAGCCAATCTGAGTCACCCACGCCACAGTCTGCAACTGCAACTGAATGTTGAATTTGTTACATTGCACAAACGTAATACGTGAAAATCGCTGTGTCAGTTTTTTTATGATAACGTTTACGTACGGCTTATCTATCAAAGGTAAGTAATTGCATATTTTATACAAAATGTGAAGCATTCATCCGCATTATTTTGTTTAGAGACGAATAAATTAAAATGGATAAGTTCCTCAAACTTAAAAGAAAAACTACTGTGGAACAACTCATAATTAATGATGATGAAGCGAGCACCAGCGGAGATACTGGAACTTTACGAAGTGGGGTTGATGACAAATCGAAGGCAAGCAAAAAAATGTTGAACCGGCAATATTTGGATGAATATTTGGATTATGGACTGGGGAAGAAGACTGTCCAATTCCCAAGTGTATTGTTTGTGGGCAGACACTCGCTAATAGCGCAATGGCTCCGGCTAAATTAAAACGCCATTTTACTACCAAACACGCTAGTGTAGCTTCAAAAAATAAAGATTATTTCAAGCGACTTTTGGAGACACAAGCTAAACAATTTAAAAGGTCGCTAACAATTTCCGACAAAGCACAAATAGCTTCATATAAGGTCGCCGAATTAATTGCTTTGAAACAGAAACCACACACTGTTGCAGAATCTCTTATATTACCAGCATGTTGTGAGATGGTCAAAATTACGTTTGGCAACGATGCACAAAACGAAATACGGAAAATTCCTATGTCGGATGATAAAATAAAAAGGAGGATTGTTGATTTATCTGCAGATAAATCAGATTATCTGCAGGAAAAGTTACAAATAAACTTTACAAAAAAAACTTCGCATTGCAGGTGGACGAATCCACTGATATGAGTGGCAAAGCTCATTTATTAGGATTTATTCGATTTGTCGACGAAGGTGAAATACTAGTACGACGAAGTACAGCACGTACAACAGGTCAGGATGTATTTGATTCCATAACGTCATATTTAGAGAAAAAAAATATATCATCTGACTTTTGCGTAGGAATTTGTACGGATGGTGCCCCTTCCATGGTAGGCTCCATAAAAGGTTTTTGTACCCTTGCAAAAAAGCGAAATGAAAATATTATATCTACGCACTGTTTCTTGCATAGAGAATCTCTAATTTCAAAAACGCTACCAGCTACTTTGAAATCTGTATTAGACCAAGTGGTTAATGTCGTGAATTACATCAAATCAAGACCACTAAAAACCCGTCTTTTTAAACAACTCTGCATCTCAGTGAAATCAAAGTATGAATGTTTGTTGCTGCACACCGAAGTTAGATGGTTGTCAAGGGGCAAAGTATTATGTCGAATTTATGAACTTAGAGCGGAGCTGTTAACTTTTTATAGCTGTACTATATTATGGAGTGGAATCATGGACGTTAAATCTAGATACCATGAGACGACTTAACGCCTTTGAGATGTGGACCTATAGAAGAATTATGAGGGTTTCCTGGGTAGATAGAGTTACAAACAATGAAATACTGAGAAGAATAGGCAAAGAGAAGGAAATTGAACTTACAATTAAAGAAAGAAAGCTACAGTATCTCGGACATGTGATGCGGGGCGATAAGTATGGCATCCTGCGACTCATAATGCAAGAAAAAATAGATGGAAGAAGAAGCATCGGAAGAAGACGAATTTCATGGCTGAAGAACCTGAGAGAATGGTTTGGATGCAGCTCAAAACAACTATTTAGAGCTACTGCCTCAAAAATTAAGATAGCTATGATGATTGCCAACCTCCGTAGCGGAGATGGCACCTGAAGAAGAAGTTAACTTTTTTCCAAGAAGAAGGTAATGACACATTTACCACATATTTTGAAAATGATGTATGGTGCACTAAAGTGGCATATTTGGCCGATATTTTTAATTATTTAAATGGCGTTAACTCAACTATGCAAGGCAAAAATGAAAATATTTTAACATCCACGGACAAGCTGTCAGCTTTCCAGAAAAAATTGTCATCTTGGAAGAAGCGCATTTTAGAGACAAATAAAATGGATATGTTTCCACTGCTTCAGAATGAAGGTGATGAAGATAAAGAACAAGAAATCACGCATATAGTTACAGAACACTTATCACTATTAGAGGAGACAATTGCCAGGTATTGTACATCTCTGAACGTAGAAAAATATGACTGGATAAGAAGTCCTTTTAGCACAAGTAATACAGCCAATTTCCAGTTTTCTCTGAACCAAGAAGAAGAATTTATTTCGTTGTCATCTGATCGTACTCTGAAAATTAAGTTTTCAGAAGTGAATGTTCAGGAATTTTGGATCTTGGTCCAAGAGGAATATCCACTTCTTGTCAAAAAAGCGATTAGTATTTTAATACAGTTTTCAACGTCCTATTTATGTGAATTTGGGTTCTCATCTTTAACAAACATTAAAAATAAGAAACGAGAAAGGCTGCTAAACTTAGAACAAGAAATGAGAATAGCTCTTTCCCACATCAGGCCTGATATTGAGCAAATTTGCAAACGACACCAGGCACAAGTGTCTCACTAATTTGAAGTATTTACTCATATGATGTATTTTAAGAATTACGCTTTTGTTAATTTTAAAAATGTTTTTTGTTTTCATATTTTAACTAAAATTTTACAAATTTGAGTACGTATAATAAAGTTTATTACAGAATTTATGTGCTAATCCTAATTTGTTTATCAATATATGCATGTTATTGCTTTGGTGTTCCGCAATTTTTTTCGGTAATTAAAAGTGTTCCGTCGCCACAAAAAGGTTGAGAACCACTGAACTAGAGGAACATGCTGACAGCTAAGAAACTAGAGAACTTTTCTCAAAGTCAAGTATCTAACGAGAGAATGTAAATGAGATAACAGTGAAAATATAATAGCAAACCCAGAAGGTATCGCAGCTGAGCGCTGTTTTTTTTTAAATTTTGCTCAGAGATAGATCTACGCCGTAAGTCCCTATTAGTTTTTGTATGACTTTATAAAGCAGTATTTTATTCCCCATGACAGTTGTGACATTCTGCCAAGTAACCAATTCATGTGACACACTTCTGTGAGAAACTGGGTTTATTTATATATTTATAAAATATGTAAATTTATATTGTAATACAATTTTTTTGTTATAAATAAACTCTATTATTAGTATTATTTGTTTTAACTAATTAATAATTATTGAGCTTGATACTGACATTTTATACTGAGTTTTTTTGGCGTTAATGTATTGATTTCAGGTGACCTTTCAGTCCAAATCATCGAGCAAAAAGACAAAAGAGGGAATGTAAAGGTAGTGGAAGCAAAAATATTGTTAGACAGGAAGTGCGATCTTTAGAGGCCACATTAAACAAGGAAAGAGAGTCTCTCTCCTTGTTTGACATCAAATTTAGTTGGGTTATGTTATTGTTTGTCCCAAATGTCACATAAAATCTTATTTATATTGAAGTTTTTTAACAATTGTGTCGCATTTTAGACTATTATCGTTAATAATTAATTAAAACTTTCTCGTCTAAGACACATTCTGAAAAATATTATATAGCTACTGTTAATAAGTGTCGGAAAATTTAAAATTGGCGCATTCGCATTTCCGGATATGTCCGCCATCAGAGGCCACTTTTTTGGTCTCCTTTTCATAAGGATTAGATTCCCTCTTTTGTCTTTTGCTCGATGGTCCAAACGCAACCCTAGATATTTCACAATGTCTAGCAGGCATTGTTTAAACTAACTTGGGGAAAAGTACGTCTTCCTGTTATAAATGTGATTTGGGCTAATTTTTTTCGTTATTAACTTATGTCAATAACGAAATTGTTAAAAAAAATGTTAAACGTTAAAATATAGATACTTACGAAATCAAATATAGTAGATAGATAGATAGATAGATAGTTAGATAGATAGATAGATAGATAGATAGATAGATAGATAGATAGATAGATAGATAGATAGATAGATAGATAGATAGATAGATAGATAGATAGATAGAATTTATTCATCCACAAAGTATACACAATTCTCACAAAAAAAATGTATAAATCTTATCGGACTAGTCAAAATTTTAGTACAAAAGAGTACAATATATAGTAAAAGTACACATGATTAAAATAAAACACTGATTACAATAAAATAAATAAGAAATAAAAGTTACAAATACAAATTTAGAACTATTGTTGCAAAATTGTTAAAAATTTAAAGATCCATCAACAATGTAGAATGTGTTGTCTATTAAAAATGTATACACAGTTTGGCGAAAACCTTTATGTGAAGAATTACTGAGAGTTAATATATTGACTATTTTATTGTAACATTTTATTCCAATATATTCAGGTGCATGTTGGGATACACCTAATCTAGAGAAAGGTTGTCGAAAATTTGATTTACCTCTAGTATCATGTGAGTGAATGTCCTCATTTCTGTCAAACTTGAGCTTGTTTTCCTCAATGTGCAATATTAATTGGAAAATTAAAAGGCAAGGTAGTGTTAAAATAATAGACTTCTTAAATAGTGGCTTGCAACTATCTGAAAATGGAACGCCATACATACTTCTTAAAACGTTCTTTTGAGCTATAAATGCCCGTTCAAAATGAGATGAGCAAACCCAAAATATTAAACCATACTAAAGTAAAGACTGGACCAAACTAAAATAAATCATTCGCAATATATCAAATTAGATAGTTTCTCTTAAATTACGCATTATAAAGCTACATATACTTAACTTTGCAGATACATGATTTACGTGAGTTTCACAAGTAAGTTTATGATCTAGGGTTACCCCCAAAAATTTTGTTGTAGTTTAACTTTCTACTGCTTTGTCATCCACATGTAAATAAAAGTCAGAGTTTGGAGTTAAGTTTTTTGGTAAAAAATGGATTTTTTGTTCAGTTAAGCTTGAGTCCATTATTTTTACAATATGTGCTAAATTCAGCAGATGCAACATTGGTATTTTCCACCAGTTGTATGGGTTCACTGTGAGACATGGGAATATTGGTATCATCAGTATACTGAACAATTTTATCTGGCATTGAACAAAACGTGTTTAAGTCACTTACAAATATAATGAAAAATAAAGGCCCCAGTATTGAGCCTTGAGGTACATCCACCGTACATTGAAGTAGCCTCGACGTTACATTTTTCACTGTGACTACTTGAGTTCTATTAGTATAGGACGTCAATAAGTAATTTCATCGATGACATACCATGACGTCATTTTTATTTTTCCTCCCTAAGGAGTAAAAGTACTTTGTCTTTCTAAAGAGAAAAAGTACGATTTTGCTCCCTACACTGAAGCCAGAAAATGTACACTTTCGATAGAGGTAGGTGGAAAAACACTTTTTCAAATTCAGTTTCGTATTTTTTTTTTAAATCTTCTACTCGTAGAATAGAGATAATATCTTTGGTTTAATGGTACAAACGAAATGGTAAGAAACAATATCGTTTCACAAACCGAGCGGAAAATTAAGAACCTGCGTTTTCTAGGGGCGGATACACGGCGGTGAAAAAAGGGAAATTCCCACTTCAAGAAGGTCCAAAATTAAAGACCATTTATTTATGTAGTTTGGGTTTAGAAGATAACGCCCTAGATGTTCTAGAGCATGAAGTTATGAAGAGCATGAAAGTTGTCCAAATACTGGCGAAAATCAGTACAGTAGACTCCCTCTTAACCCGCCACCTAGGGACCAGAGCCTGGCCGGTTAATCCGATGTACAGTCATTTTCATAAGAAAATCAAGTACATACATACATATATCAAACACATGTATAGGAAGGTGTATATTAATAAAGATCCTGGAGTATACAGTTGAAAAATACTATTTATTTGTATGTACAATATTTTACAAACTTGTTTTAAAAAAATTGGTAACTTTCTTCTGTTTTTGACATTAAGTGAATTTTTAAAGCTATATCTCTCCATTTTTTAAAAACCAAGACGTTTATTGAAGATGACCCAGGTTGTTGTTCAATATACTTAAAAGCCACCTTCATTGCAGCCCTCGCTTCGATGTGGCCGACTTTTTCCTCCTCGTCATTATCAATCTCCTCATTTTCATACAGATCTTCATGTGTTGCTAGTGTAATTATTATGTCGTTTGTCAAAAATTTGTTTTTAAGTTCCTCGTTATAGTTCATCAATTCTTCAATACTTTCGGTCTGCAATTGGACATTTTCGGATAACGTTTGGAGATCTTGACGAATGGTGGTACAATTATCTTCGTCGTGTGATTGATGACACTCAACAAGTTCCTCAATGCTGGCCCAAAGTTTTCGCCAAGACTTAACGAAAGTAGAAGCAGGAATTTCTTGAAAGGCGGAAGCTAACATATACATTACGTCCTTTAAGTTAATTTTTTTGATGATGTCAATAAGATTGAGATCTTCACTTTCTGGGCATTTTAAAATTTCGGACAGTAATTTACGTCTGTATCACACCTTGATCCATCGGTTGCGCCAATCTTGTCACATTAGGAGGAAGAAAGATAATTTTTATGTCATCTGTCTCACATGTTAGGTTTCCACGATGAGTTGGAGCATTATCCAGAAGTAGGACTGATTTAGTGGGAAGATTTACACTCTTAAGATGGCGCGTTACTCTCGGAACAAATTCACACTTAAACCATTCTTTGAAAAGATCAGCGCTCATCAATGCTGATTTTTGTGATCTGTAGAATACGGGGAGGACCGATGGATGTAAATTTTTAAATGCACGTTTGGATTTTTGTGTGTTCCTGCTGCATTTGAACAAACAGCAACTGTAATGCGCTCTTTATTCTTTTTAAATCCAGAAGCCGATTTTTCATGACTTCTCAACAATTTTTTTTCTGGAAAAATTTTAAAATTGAGACCCATCTCCTCGAAAGCAAAAACAGAACCGGTTAGGAAGGGGGAGTGGTTAATATGACGGCCGATTAATGTGGGACCGGTTAAGAGGGAGTCTATTGTATCTGGATACTATTTAAAATAACTTGCATGATGCATCACTTCAAAATAAAAGGTTTTGTTGATAAAAAAAATAGGTATTCGATTTGCATCTTCACAATAATCTGTAGAAAAATCAAAATATTTTGTTAATTTAAAATAAAATGGTCTAATTTAATATTTTTTACATATTTATTTCATTTTAAAATCAATATTTGATAATATTTCGGGGGATGTCCGGACCCCCTGGACAACCCCCTGGTTACAGTACTGACCTATTATAAAAACAATCCATCAACTTTAAATTAATCCCACATTTCATTATTTTCCTCAAAACTACCAAACTTGTTGACATTATTAAAATAGGCGAAATACCTCAAATTAATCTATTTGTCTGTAGGTGTGATTAACTTCACTATATAAAATCCTGATAAGCTGTTTTAGTGATAAGACTGCCCATTAGTGGGTGTGATAATGACTACTGGGAAACAAATAAAACTTATAGGAGTATGTAGGCGGGTCAACATATTTAGTACAAATGTTTTGATTTGTTGGCAAGGTACGATGATTTATTATTGGAAGGTACTATTATCCAGTATGATTAAGTCAGTGTTTTTGGGTCTAAGGAAAAAAGAAACCAGTTATTTAAGTAAGATATTTGTGTATGTGGTCATATTTTATGGAATGCCAGGTTTGTTTTAATTTAATACTGGAATAATAGTCGAAAATAAAATCCTAATTGAAATAGGTCATAGAACATGCCTTCCTGCTTTTTGGTAATTAGTTATTTCCTCACGAAAACAATATAAATATGACCTAACTCTTGCTAAGAGTTTTTAATGTACATTATGTAGGGATCAAATCAAGGAGTTCTTTAGTAGGTATTAAAAATAAGCTCTAAACAGTATCAATAACCATAAAAATGAGAAGTTTTAACAGTAAATTATATTAAGATGTTATTGGTAAATTTTAACTGGAAATAAGAAAGGAAAGAGGTCACAGATTGACGAAATTCTGTCAGGAGTTTGAAATTATGTACGTAGGAGTACGCAGACTGTGTAATAACGTTTAAGACTGCCTGTTGTACATCTTTATTATTTTCTTGTATAATGATGTTATAGTGTATTTTTATGTATGAGAGAGTAATAAAACAATAAATTATGTATGCAAATTCCTAAACTGTTGATACGGGTGACTCAATGAAAAACAGATATTTGTCAACAAGTTTACAAAAGTATATAATAAAACAATTTTAAATTGAGTATGACCACCAGGTATAAAGGTTGAGCAGAATAGAATACAATAGTTGTGAGGGTTACTAATCCCTAAATAAGGTTGCCAGTGTCGGAGTGATGGAGGTTAACAGGTACTAATGAATTTGCAAGAAATGTAAGATGTTTATTTTATTGGTTATATATAACCAATAAAAGTTTAATAAGTACCTACCTATGTATTTGCAAAATAAAGTTTAATTCTAAAATAAAACGTTTTATTTTATCTGAAATGAGTGCATTCCACGAAGTAAGGGTTTCAACAATCAAACATTTAATTCTTTAATTCCAGGAATCTACGACAGTAATTGACTAGATAATTACCTTCTAAACTTATTCCACAGAAAATATGATAGTGGGTTTTTCCATTTTGTAGGAAGGTCCAAGTGGCGTATTCAAAATTCTTAACAGTTCACTAAAAGTAGGTACTTCAGTTGCAAGGTGCAGTTTATTGTGTATACTAGTGTTATGGAAAATTTGGAAGTGCCGTGTAAATGCCGAAAAAGTGGTCCTTTAACAGTTAATGAAAAAACATTAATATTTAATTGTTTTAAATCATTTACAGACAAACGTTTATGTAAAAGTGTTGATGAGACCGTTGAGTTAGTTAGCAGTACACTTGGTGTTGGGAAATCTACGATTTACAGAGTTATTAAAGAAGAGAAATGTGGTAGTTTTCAAATGCCACGTAATGCTCCAGGGAAACCAAAATTTCAAATAGAATATCACTTTAAAGAAGGACTTCGACGGAAAGTGCATGAATTCTTCTTTAGACAAGAATTTCCAACATTGGATAAAGTTTTTGTCTCAGTTCGAGATGATAAGGATTACCCAGAAATGAGTCGAAGTACGTTATGGAAACTTTTAAAAGAAATAGGCTTCCGCTGGAAAAAGAATCCCAGAAAGTCTATTTTATTAGAAAGAAGCGATATTGTCATATGGAGAAGACATTTTCTAAGAACCATAAAGGAAATGAGAAACCAAAAAAGAAAAATATTTTATCTTGATGAAACATGGATCAACGAGGGTTAACACCAAATAAATTTTGGCAGGATGAAACTGTTACAAGTCAAAGGCACGCTTTTGTAAATAACTTATCTACTGGTTTAAACCCACCATCAGGAAAGGGACGCAGGCTGATAATAGTACACATTGGCAGTTCAGACGGTTTTGTTGAAGGTGGTTTATTAACTTTTGAATCAACTCGTACCGGTGACTACCATGAAGACATGAACGCTGATGTCTTTCAAGAATGGTTCGAACAAATGATAGATCTTCTTCCTAAGAACTGTGTAATAGTAATGGATAATGCAAGTTATCACTCCAGACTTATAGAAGGACTGCCCACAACCAACTGGTTAAAAAAAGACTTGCAGAATTGGCTGAGTTCAAAAAATATTACGTACCATCCCGGATCTATAAGAAAGGAACTTTATTCGTTGTGTGCCCTTCATAAAGAAAAATTTAAAAAATACGAAATTGATGAAATTGCCAAAAATCGTGGAATGACAGTACTTAGATCTCCACCATATCATTGTGAATTAAACCCGATTGAACTGGTATGGGCACAGATAAAGAGTGAAGTTTCAAGAAAAAATACCACTTTTAAAATTCATGATGTTAAACAGTTGTTTTTGGAGGCCGTAAATAATGTAAAACCTGAAAACTGGGAAAAGGCAGTAAATCACACTATTAAAGAAGAGGAAAAAATGTGGAAGCTGGACAATATTACTGATAAAATGATCGAGCCAGTTATTATAAATCTTGGTTCTGAAAGTTCATCTTCTGAATCTGATTTGGATTTGTAACAAGTAGCTGTAAGTTTTGTATTAATATTTTTATTCATCTATTTAACATACCTTAGACGGTTTTAAAAACTCTTTTTCTCATTTGTAATTTTTAAAAATTAAAAAAAAATGTGAATTTTTTAAAACCCTTTTTAATGTAGGCTAGTCAGTTCTAATATAGTGTGTGATAAAAGAGGTCACTTTTGTTTACATACACATAACACTTTATAACACTGAAATAATTCATTTATTTTTTACAATTATTCAAAGTAATTTTTCAATTAATCTTGAGCACGCCCATGGAGTGGTCGGAGGTATCAGTTAAAATTATGCTAATTACTCTCTCGTTCATAAAAATAAACTATAATATACAGATTGCCATGATGGTCGCCAACATCTGAAACGAATAGGCACTATAAGAAGAAAATAATGATGTTACCATAAATTCTTCCTGTTCGCTGTCCATATCTACTTCTTGAATCTCCTAAACTTCTCTTACGATCCTGTTGTTACACATTTTCTCGAAATGGTTGTAATACAAACGCTTATTGCAAATTTTACCACATGCTGGACACCTTCGGAACTCATTAGTATGACCACATTTTCTGCACTGACCACTTTTCCTTGAGTTTTCCCTCTGTTTCCATCTTCTGCTTCGTCCAGTATTAAAGTTATTATTTGAAACTTTTTCCCTTGTTGTTTGTTTACCATTTCGCCCTTTTATAGAATGAATATTAAGTGTTTGACTTGACTGAACTTCTTTAAGCTGTATTTTTGAAATTTCATATGATCTACACTATGTCTATTGCCTTTTGTAAGGTTAACTTATGATTCTGCAACATTTTTTCTAGTAGATCTTTATTGAGTATTCCTAAAATTAGTCTATCCCTGATTATTGAGTCTAGAACATTTCCAAATTCAGAATTGTTTGCCAATCCACGTAAGTCAGTTAGGTAAGTATCAAATAGCTGTCCCTCCTCGTGTTTTATATTGTAAAATAAAAATATTTCGTAGATCACATTCTTCTTAGGGGTGAAGTAAGTCTCTAATTCATCCAATGCTGTACCATACGATTTTCTCTGTGTATCCGTTAACTTTAAGGTGTTAAATACATCAAGTCCTTCATCTCCCAAATAATTTAACAGTAGATCAATTTTTACTCTTTTTCCGCCTTACCACTGGCCAAGAGATAAATTTCAAATGTCTGTTTAAATCGCTGAAAGTTTTGAAATAATGGTTGAGGTATACCAAATTCCATATTGTCCTAACAATATGGAATGTCTTCATTGAACACAAGACTGCTTCATGTAATAACATTTAAGACTGACTGTTGTACATCTTTATTACTTTCTTGTAAAATATCAGAAACCCGATAGAGATTACATAGTTATCAGTAAAAGGTACCGTAATTTCGTTGTTAAAGGATGTGGTACCTAAATAAAAACTAAAAATAAAGCATAGCATTGACTAGAACATTGTTAAAACTGGATCTTGAATATTATGTTACAAAGTAGCTGAATGCCGGTAGATCAAATCTTCTGGCAAACAAATTACTGCAGATTGCCGTCTATACCAATAATATTAACATCATAACCTAACCTATTGGCCTACAGATAAAAATAAAATTCCTGACCTAGTAGATTTCTTTGTAATTAAAAATATTTCAAATAATTACCTAGACATTAATGATGGTTGGAACATAAACTTGAATCATTCACTCATAGTATTATCTCTAAGCGATACGATAATTAAAAAATATAATATTCCAATATAAACTAACAAACTAACGGATTGGGAAAGTTTCAAACTATATCGTGAAGAGAAAATTAACCTGAGAGTACCGATACAAAACTCAAGAGCAGCTAGATGAGGAAGTTGAACTGTTTGTGCACAATAGCGAGCAGCATGGAAAAAGGTCTTATGTGTTGAAACTTAGGATAAATGCTAATAATTAAATCGAATAACCAGTAAGAATGCTATAAAAACTGCAACATCGTCCGGTTTATCAAAATTAATAGATTAAGGTGTAGATCAATAGAATAAATACAGGCTAAGATCTAGATTTTAAACTCAAGTCGAAGATGACTTAAGGAATCTAGGGTTCAGAAATTGGAAAGCCAGGGCGAAAGATAGGTGAGAATAGAGACTAATTCTTGAACAGGCCAAGACCCACCCAGGGTTGTAGAGCCAAAGATGATGATGAATAACCAGTAAGAGGAAACTAAGAAGAATGTGACAAGAAAGAAGGTCTTCTTCTTAAGGTGCCGTGCATTTCTGCGTAGGCGTGCACCGTACATCGTCTTGTCAGGTGAGATGTTAAATATTCAGGATTAAATTATTCTGTTTTTGGCAGCATTGCAAAGCATTTCATAGCTGTGGATTCCTGTCCATTGTCGAATATTGCGAAACCATGATATTTTTTTACGTCCCAGACCTCTCCTACCCTCTATCTTCCCTTAGAGTATCAGCTGCTGAAATTCTACAACCCTGGGTGGGTATTCTGTAATAGAGATTACTTAGAAATAAATTAGTATTAATAGAAAAACGTTCTAAGGCTACAGGGATTTCGATAGGCTGGTCATGCTGTAAAGATGGATGACGAGATATTGCCAAGAAGAGCTGATATTTTTATTGACAAGAAATTCCAGGGTAGAAGGCCAAAAGATGAAACACGGCAACGTGCAACGGTGGGAGATTAAAGGACAGCGGAGACGGAACACTTGATCGGTGTTAGAATTTAGAGGCGAAAGACGCGTTGAATTTCAGGAAACTTAGGCCTAATTTAGACTGCTGCAACATTAGAAAAAGAATAAGTCTGTGCTGTCTGTTTTTTTTTGAAATTAAGCTAAATATGATAGGTAAACAAAGAAAATCGCGTAAAAAACTATCGCTAAGCGTTTTAGATTTCTGTACTAATTCTTTGGCTGCACTTCTTTTTTCTAAATTCCCAAGTATCATCATTTTCCGTCGCTACTGAAGCTATAAGAAATAAAGTTTTTATTAAGTGTTTATCGTTTCAAACTATAGTAAGAACTAACTTTGAACAACTCATTAAGAGTAAACTCATGCAAGACTGTTTCTCCAGCGGTAAACCCCAGAAGTTACGATCTTTCTGGAACTTGTCCCGATACAAAATCCAATTAAGTTCGGGGCCATCTGCAACACTGTTTCGGGCTAAAAGCGAGGCATAGCATCAATGCCCTAAGTAACTAATTGATCAGTCAGTCGATTGTAATCTAATGTGATAATTAACCCAGATTGTAGATAAGCAATAATGTAGAGGTTAAGTTTTCGATTGTGTTCCGAGATTCTCTGGAAACAATACCCTGTATGTGCAGTTGGCGTTTGTGCGGATAATCGTTGACACTCTATAATGGTCGAGGACTCGAGGGATTTCAAGAAATGACAGGTGTCGAGAGAAGCTCGATGTAAAGGTCAAAGTTGCAAATACTAATCAACAATAACAATATCTTTTTTTAGTAACAATCAAAATATGTTTTTTGTTAAAATATACAGAAGGTTCAACAAATGAATAAATTCGAGCATGTTCAAAAAATACTCCAACACATGGATTGGTATGTTTATTTGCGCATTTCTTGCAATAAAATATTTTTGTACAGGGATGTCATGTAACAGCGACTAATACCAACTTTCTTATTTCCAATACAACTTCCTATACACAATTTTTGGATTCCTTAGAAGATTATAGACATATTTCATATACAATATCCTATACCTACCTTTAACTGTTTCGTAAATATAAAGTGTTTTCATATTGATTGCAAAATTTGCTATAACACCAGAATCCAACCGTTGCGTTAGCCGCCATTTTGAATTTAGGGGTAACCGTTTTTGCTCAATACCTCCGCCGTTTTCGACTTTTCGACAAAAATGGTGAGGACTAAAATTGTTATAATAATAATCATCTTAGGCTTATGGATATAACGTTTAGTTAATACCTAGTGAAGTTTTACCAACGTTTACATTTGTCGATTTTGTTTGATCCATTTTTTTTTGTAATTCAGGCCACCAGAACCAGAGTGGCCCAAGTGACATGTTTTCATATTTAGACTTTATCACAAAAAACGATGTGAAATAATAATATTTTCAAAGCCACAGTGGCCCAAGATTAGTTTTCTCCGAGAATAACAGATGGCGGCACTAGTATTGTTTTGCCATTGTAATTTTATACTCCATTTTAAAAATCATAGTGACCCAGGTGACTTGGGCCACTCTGGCATTGGCAAAGCTTAACTATCATTGTGATTATTATTGAGAGGTTATTTGCGTGTTTCTCATTTTATAACAGTGTTTTAATTAGAAAATGAATAAAAACTTGAATAAAAGTGAGGGTGAAGGCGCGGAAGGCACTGCATGTAACGTAAAAGTTGAGTTTCTCTGTTATTTAACCAACAATCCAACTGTTATACCCTTTGTCAAGTTAACATAACCTACAAAAACATTAATTGTACTGTTTTAATTTTATCAAAGCTTACATCTTACATAAATAGTAATTATTGTTGTGTTTGTTTGCTGCAGATGTTCCTGGAGCTGCAGCAACTACACATGATAAGGGAGGTGGGGCTGAAACTACTGATAACATGGAAAATAAATTACGAGATATACTTGGATCAAGCCCAGAGAAGCCCTATTAGGATTCAGGTTCCGAGTATGTTCCAGATCATCGCAGCAGGAGCTCTTCGCCAAATTTGCAACATATTCTTGAAGATTTGTCTAATGAAGAAGACCAGTCGTTAGTTTCTACAAATACGACAAGGAAACGCATTTGCAAGGAAAATACGTGGAAAAAAAAATGTGAGAAAAATCAAACGAGCTAAAGGTAAGGAATACACTAACACTAAAGACGTTCTCGTTCTCACTAAAACGATAAATACACAATATCGATGTCCCTGTAAAGAAAAATGCCACGAGAAGATCGAACCTGAAAGACAAATTTGCAAAGCTCATACCTGTGTTCACTCGTAAATGTCGTAATTAAAGCAATATCATGTAAACAAAATACAAACGATATCACAACAAAGCCGAGACAATTTTCCAGACTGTATCATTTACCAGATATGAACGGAAGACAAATTCGTGTTTGCAAGTCATTTTTCAAACATGTCCTTCAAGTATCAGATGGACGTCTCACAAGGGTTTTGAAAAATAAATCAGTTGGTGATACACCCCCTATTGACAAACGAGGTAAACATGTCCCAAAAAACAAAATACTTTTCCAAAATAAGATTCACACTACACCAGACACAAAAGTGAGACAAGACAGTATTTGTCACCTGACTTGAATTTGACAATAATGTATTCCGAATATAAAAAGAAAGTCAGCGACTAAAGACATCTTTGAAAAAATATTCAACGAGAAGTTCAACTTAATTCCATGCTCCTATAACAGATTCATGTAAGAAATGCGATAATTTCAAAGTAAAAATAGAGGCTTGTGAAAATAATGAACATTCCAAGAAGGCCGAACTTACCACTGCCAAGGAGATTCATTTAAGAAAAGCGGAAAGTGACATGAATAATATGAAAATTGATATACAGTATGCAAAAGAAAACAATGACACCACAGTAATTATATTTGATCTGATGAAGACTCTTCCAACTCCGGTAATTTCAACTGGAATATGCTATTATAAACGGCAGTTATGGACTTACTGTTTAGGTATTCACAATGCTGCTGTCGATGACATTTTTATGTACGTTTGGGATGAATCAACTGCATCCAGAGGGCCACAGGAAATATGTTCATGTTTATTAAAATTTATTAGAGATAATGTACGTACAAAGAAACTAATAATGTACTCAGACCAATGTGGCGGTCAGAACCGCAATATAAAAATTGCGGTGTTGTGTATGTATATTGTATCAAATCCAGCTTATACTGTAGAACAGATTGATCACAAATTTTCAGTGAGCGGCCATTCCTACTCATCTTGTGACCGAGCTTTCGGCTTGATAGAAAAGCAGATGAGGTATTTCTCAAACATATACATTCCGGAGTATTGCACCGTGATAACAGCAGCGAGAAAAAAGAATCCATTTAAGGTAGTACAGATGAAACGAGACGATTTCATATCGACGAAAGCCTTAGAAAGTAACGTTACGAACAGAAAGATAAGCGTTGATAGGTCTAAAGTAGAGTGGCTAAAAATGCAGTGGATGCTGTATAGTAGGATGCATCCATTCTCCATATATTTTAAATATTTGAATAATCCAGAAGTCCTTTTTACCGAAGTTAACTTCAGTAAAAGGAATTCTCAAGATGCTGCTAACCTAGAGCTCGAAACGATCTATCCGGATGGAAGAAAAATCATCCCTGAAAAAAAAAAGAAAGACTTTTTGTGTTTACCAGAATATGTTCCGCCCATCTATCATCAATTCTACCACCAACTAGCAGATTCTAACACTGCAAGAAATGAATTAGACGAAGCAATGAGCGATTTTTCAGTGGAGTAGTGTGTAATGAAAACATTTAAAAACAAAAGTGAAAGTTTGATTAAAACTTAAGTAAAAAAACTAGCACTAAGTTTTAATTTGTAATTTTTCAGTTTCATAAAAGTCATTATTTCTGGTATATTACATTAATTTATTTCTATGGGATGGGTTGTTTTCATACCCGATGGACTATTATTCTTACTTTTATTGACATGCTTGTCTCAAACAGCCAATGCCAAAGTGGCCCAACTGTTAAAAAATTACAAATACTTACAAAATTAGCATCAGGCTATAGCCCATTAGAATCTTAGTAATTTTTAAAGTATTATGCTGCGAACTAAGCGATGTGTTTAATATTTACTTAATGTTCTACATTAACTCGAAAATTTCACTAAACTATTTTGGCCCATATCTCTAGTTTTGATTTCTATCACTTGGGCCTCTCTGGTTCTGGTGGCCTCATTTCATGGTGTTTCAGTATAATTTTTTAGTTTCAAATGCAAGGTTACAGCACCTGTAAAGGTATGTGTAAATCATTTTGATTCATAAATACAAGAAATGCATTTTTTAGGTGTATCAAACTCAGTTGTTTCCCTATGCCGGACCATTTTTAGGTTAGGAATCGTACGATTTACATTAAGTGCAAGTTTCCCATATTGTACCACGCCGAGTTGCCTATATTTGATGGGTACAATTTTAAAAACCATTGGGTATTTAAGACCTACTTATTTTTAAAAATAAATAAATAACACACACCTTTCTTGTGTGTTTTTTGATGCCCAAAGAAAAATATGGTAATTGGAATGTGGACGATATGAGTCGGGGTCTTCAAACATTTCGTAACGGACATGAGATAAATAAATGCTGCAGGTAGTATGAAGTCGCTAAGCCTACCTTGCTCCTTCACCTTAAGGGGACCAATGTCAAGGCAAATGAAAAAACGAAGACTTTTGGCCAAAGCAGTATGTTACCAAAAGGAGTGAAGAAGGAGCTAGTTGATCACAATTTAAAACTGGAGACGTAGATATTTGACCTCACAATCCATGGTATTCGGCTTGCATTTTAAATCATCGAGAAAAATCAAATACCACATAATTTTATTAAAAAAATCCCAAACGACAGGAAAGAAGTGGTTTTATGCTTTCAAAGCTCGTCATAAGGACATAATCTCACTGAGAGAACCTGAAGGATAATCCATAATGCGCGCAAAAAAGGATTCAATAAAAGGAATGATTACGTCTTTTTCGATCTTCTGGAAAAAATTGTTGATGAGAATAATATTGATGTAGAACAAGTGCCATCTGCACTGTGCAGAACAAGTGTCAAAAGGTAAAAGGCACAAAAAGGTAAAATGCAGGTTGGGTCAGTATCCAGTGGAGAACGTAGAGTCAACACGACAGTTTTTGCTGTGCAAGTGCTTCAGGAATTTAAGTTTCACCTATGCTTATTTTTAAGCATATGCAAATGAAACCTAATTTGAGGTTTGCTGCTCCACCAGGGAGTGTGGTTGAGATATCAGAATCAGGCTACATGAATAGTGAGATCTTTGTAAAACGGTTTCAGCATTTTATTGATCCCTTCTTCTTGTTTGAGTGCCTCTCCTATCGGAGATTGGGTATCATTATGGCGATTCTAATTTTATTTACAGCTGTTTTGAATAATTCGTTAGTGGTACAGGCAAACCACTCTCTTAAATTTCTCATCCAGGACATTCTTCTAAGGCCTGGATTTCTACGTCCTTGGATTTTTCCTTGCATAATATTTTGTAGAAATGTTTCTGTCATCTCATCAGGTGGCCTAAGTATTCAAATTTTTTCTTTTTTATATTCAGGATAACTTCTGGATCGTTATTTATTCTGCGTATTACGTATTACCTCTTCATTTGTAATTCTATTCACCCAACTTATTTTTAGTATACGGCGGTAGCACCACATCTCAAAGCTTTCAAGATTTTTAATATTCCTCTGTTTAAGAGTCCATGGCTCAACACCGTAAAGCAAAGTACTGAATACATACATATATATATACATATATTATTGATCCCGACAGTAAAAAAATGTTCTTTTTGTTACTGGATGGGCAGACAATGCTCTACAAGAATCTTGAAGCAATTTTACGTACTAGATAGCACAGTGTAACAATGTCACAATAGATTTGGCATACGACCCATCGCGTGCAGTCTTTGGATAGATCATTCTTTAAACCTTTTAAAGGCTACTACACTTAATCAATTGAAAAGTGCCGTCATTTTAACCCCGGATTATGTGTTATACAACTTCACGTAGTTGTGGGAATTGATTTTTGAAGCTTATGGGAGAGTAGCAAGCATTCAAATTGCAGTCAATGGTTCCGAACTAGTCAAGTATGGCCTGTTGATCGCATGGTCTTCAAAGATCATGACTTTTGTGTTTCTGAAAATTTGAATAACCGTAAAGGCAGTGAAACTCGGGAAGATTGTGTAAATGAAGAGTCTAATGAGACAAACAAGGAATCACTTAGGTATAGAACAGGAACCAATGTAGGGTACGACATAATCTGGCCTGAACTATCTAGTCTTAAAGAAAGTTTAGCTACGACTACTACACCCACTAGGCCTACTAAAAAACCTCGTGAAGCAAGCCCAAAACTTAACATTTCAATTGATTCAATTTCCGAATCCGATCCGATTCCGAAGCCTTCATCAAAAATCTAAGAAGGGAACAGCACAAAAGGCAATGGTTTTATTGGTAGGTCCCTATAAAAATGAATAAGATAAAGTTAGTGCAGGATCAGATAAACCACATAAAAATGAAATTGGGGAAGGTTAAACCGAAATCGTCCAAGAAACTTGTAACGAACAAGTTGGCCAAGTGTACTTGTTGGCCTTGTAATAGTGTAAGTGCCCCAAAAATAAAAGTCTTAAAAGGGGCAAAGAAGCTCTCAAGAAAAACGTAGCTAAAAAAATGTGAAAATCCACAGATTCTTCTAATTGCCGCGTCCAAGCTCAAATCAACCTGACGTTGTTCTAGGGATGCGTGTTAAAGAGTGGTTCTGTTCAATTTGTGAAGAAAAAAGAATTGAAGACATGATCCAATGCATCAAATGCCGTTGATTTAGCTACGAACTTTGTGCAGAAGTCCAAACTAGAACCCCAACTTTTTCTTGCTTTGAACGTAAATAAAAATATTATGTAGGGTAAGGAAAAGTATATTGGCGATACAAGTAATTCGGTGATAATTTTTAATCAGATTACGACACAGTTCCCTATGCAAACACAAAACATTGAGAATGTTTAAAAAAAAACAGGCATATGTCCTTTAAACGGAGATGTTATTCCAAAAGAATTATTACGGCCTTCATCTTTAACTGTCATAGCTACTGCTTCTCCAGTTTCAACTGACGCAGCGCCTAAAACTTCTATTTTAAATCCTAAAGCCACAGTCGATCACATTTTGAAAACACCAACAGCATTAAAACGTTCAGAGAGGTCAAGAAAAAGGGACTCAAGTGCGAAATGCTTAACACAGACAAATAAAAACACTTCACTAACAGAAAATCTTCAGCAACAGCCCTCGACTTTATACAAATCCGTCCAAAAAGCAAAAAAAAAAGATAAATAGATGATCGAGAGTGTGGCTTATGCGGAGTCCTGTATTCAACTGATGTTAAGAAAAAAAATGAAGTCCAATGGATTCAGGGCTCATCTTGTTTGACACCATACCACGAGATTTGCATACCTATCGAAGATACTGACGCCGATGAAAAACTTTATTATAGATGTGATCGTTGTATGGAATAAAATTTTTAAATATCTGATTAAATATACAATTTCCATAATATCACCAAATTTCCTAACCAGTATCACCATTACACCTTACCGTGTCACCAACTTACCTAACATAAGTTTGTATGTCAATTTGACATTTACTATCATTATTAATCATTTTTTGTTAAATTAACTCTTCTAAACATTTACTTCAAATAACAAGTAACGTAATAAAGTAAAACTTATTTCTTACTTAGTTTTCGAATTCCTATATTAATAGTATTTTTCATTTTTATCACCAATATACCTTTCCTTACCCTACGTTCAAACTGAATAATTTCTGATATTGGAAAATAAATTGTATTAAACAAAACATGATTAATGGTATTTACACTAAAATTTACTTCATTATACAGTGTATAGTTAAGAACGCTGAAATATACGATAGCATTCAAACATCAAACTTTAAAAAACGCCAAAACATATAACGTGAGTAAACAAATAAGTGAATTTAACGTTAAAAAAAGCAATTTAAAGTGTTTAGTTTAATAAATGAAGTAGGGAATTAATTTTAAGCTTATTTGCTTAGTACTTAACGTTCTGGAAGCCAGGCATTGAAAACTTTGTTCTCGTTGGTGTTATCTAGTCAACGCTTTCGGTCCGTTTCGGAGGAAAAGCGACCGCGAATCAAAACACTTTCAGATAATAAAACAATGAATTTTCCATTAGCGATCTGTAGCTGAGTAGTTGAGCTTTTGGAGTTGCTTGTCTTACATCTAACAGCCATTGATGCCGGGCAAAATGCGAATTTGAATATTTCAATATGCAATCAGATGCAAACAAAGTTAAGAAAATAAATATTTACCAGCTAGAAAACAGTCGTTTCCGCCGACAAGTCTACGTTTCTCTGCAACGCGGAAGAGGCTTAGGAAAAAGTCTTGTGTAAATGATCGAGACATTCAAGGATGTAGGTCAGGAAGGTTTGTTGGGTTTGCTCGTCTGAGTACATTCTGGAATATTTCGGTTATCTCTCAGATTATTTATATCTCATTCATATCAGTGTTTGGGAGCACCATTTTGCTTTAATTTTTGGCTAATTTTGAAAGTACAGTGTAATTGGTTTGTAGACAGCTTAGAGGTTCAGATTTTAAAAATAGTAAATATAAGGATAAGTAAACATTATTAAATTCTGGTAATCTAATAAAGTGTTTAGCGCATAGCACGAACACTCCCCTTTAGAAAGCGAAACTTCAAATAAACTTAGTATGTTGCATCAACAGAATGTAGCAGACTCTGCTACATTCACTGAAAAAAAAAATGAGCAATAAGAATAACTGTAGACCTGTGTCTTAACTTGGAAAGTCTTCTTCTTCCGCCTTCATTTATCCATTCTTGGGCATAGGTCTCCTCCAATTGCTTCCACGCTTCCCTATCTTTTGCAATTCTCATCAACTGCTTTCCAGCTACAGCTGTTATATCGTCTATCCATCTCTTTTTGGGTGTTCACACGCTTCTTTTTGTTTCTCGAGGTATTCATAATGTCACTTTATGACACTGTCTGTTGGTGTCTTGTCTTGATTTAAATCTTGTAGCATTGATTTTAGTCTGCTACCCATTGTCATCTCAATGTCGCTATTTTTCCCATGATGTCGGTTACTTTAGTTCTTCGACGTATTTCGGTGTTAAATTTGTCTCTGAGGCTTATATTTAACATGGCTCTCTCCATGGCCCGTTGAGTCACTCTTAATTGTTCTGCCATTTTTCTTATTATTGCCATAGTTTCCAATCCATAAGTTGCGACTGGTAGTATACAAGTGTCATAGGTTTTTCGTTTTAAATGTATTGGGATTTTTCTGTCTTTTAAAATGAAGCTCAACTTACCAAAAGCAGCCCATGATAATTGGGTCCTTTTTTTAATTTCTAGGGTTTGATTTTCCTTTTCGTTTTTAATTGCATTTCCTAGATATATATATATATATATATATATATATATATATATATATATATATATATATATATATATATATATATATATATATATATATATATATTTATTTCCTTTTCGTTTTTAATTGCATTTCCTAGATATATATATATATATATATATATATATATATATATATATATATGTCCTTCATCAGGGAGAAACGTAATGAGGTTGTATTATAAATGATTTTATAAAATGTTGATAAAATTTATCACATTCTGTCATATCTGTTGAGCTAAAACCTATTCCTGTATTTAAAATTTTAAAAAATTACTTTACATTCACACACACTTAATTATTATACACAAATTTATGACATTGTTAATAATCCTATTTGATTCGATTTGTGATTTAAATCTTGTAGCATTGATTTTAGTCTGCGAAACGCAAAGGGTTAAGATATATCCCTTTTCGGACCAATTTAGATTTTTGAAGACATTTTTGAATGCCAAAGTAAATAACTTAGGTGAGATGGTGTCGCCCTGTCTCACACCTTTGCCAAGGTCTATTTTTATAGTTTCCAGATCATCATCTATTTTTACGTGAAAAGTATCATCATCGTATATATTCTTAAGGAGGGCAGCATATCTTGAATCTACTCTGGCGTCGTCCAATGCTGTTAAGAAAGCCCATTTCTCGATACTGTCGAATGCTTTGTGATAATCGACAAATTCCAGATGTGGTATGTTGTACTCTATTGTTTTTTCAATATCCATCCGGATTGTTTGCAAGTGATCGATAGTGCTAAAACCCTCACGAAAGCCGGCTTGCTCCACTGGTTGGTATGCATCTAGCTTAGCTGTCAATCTATTTGTTATTATTCGGGTTAGTAGTTCATAAAGGTGTGACAATAAGCTTATTGGTCGGTAGTTTTCTATATTTGCGGCGTCCCCTTTTTTATGGAGTAGAATTGCTTACGCAGTTTTCCATGCTTTTGGTATTTGTTCTTCCAATAGGCATTTATTCAATAATGCTCTCATTGCCTCTTCTAATGCAGTGCCTCCCATTTTTAGCATTTCTGAAGTAATTTTATCTTCTGGTGTTTTCCCATTTTTCATTTGATTTAGGGCGGCTTTAATTTCTGATGTTATTATTTCAGTGAGATCCTCTAAGCCCACATTTAAGATATGTTTTGTTGGTATACCGGGGTTCGGAATAGTAGAAGTATATAGCTTCTCATAAAATTTTCGGATTTCTCTAACGATCTCTTCCTTATGCGAGCACAATGTTCCATGGTCGTCTTTTATCTCTATGATTTTATTCCTGCCAGTGAATTTACATGTTTTTAGTACTTTCATGTTCTTATTGTTCTCTATGGCTTCAATAATCTGGTTTGTTCTATAAGCGCTGAGGTCTTTTCGAATATTTTTTAACGCTTCTGTTAAGCGCTTTATAGTCCTTGTTATCTCTGTTCGTTCTTCTTCTTTTCTCTATCTGTTCTAGAGTCTCGGGTTTTAGTTTGGCTTCTTTTTGTTTTCTTATCCTGCAACAAAGTTTCTTAGTTTCTTAGAGGCAAAATTACGCTAAACCGAGGTTTGGAACGCAGAAATACGTAACACAGGGGTTTCGTGCGTTATGTAGAGGTTTGCTACACTCAAACAGGGGTTTTAATTTCCGCAAATCGTAAAAATAAGTTATATCGAGGATTAAAACATAAATAGTTCGTTATATAGGGATATTTTTTACTTTGAGTGTTATGAACGTCTGAAGGGGATTTAAAAAAAATTGTTATATCGGGGATTTCTTTATATCGGGGTTCGTTATATCGGGATTGCACTGTAAAACAAAATATATGTATTTTGAAAATTTTGAAAACTCCAGAACCATAGCCCCCATCCGCTTCTATAAACCAAGAATTATCCGAGAAGCCATAGAAATAGAAAAAAGGCCAAATTGTCTTAATAAAAGAGATGACGCCATACGGTTACCTTCTACATGGAGACCTCTCATAAACAAAATATCGCCCCCTCCATCCTCGAATCAAAATCCCACAGTCAGAAATGTTCGCGCCAACTCTCGCGCCAACCCCAGCGCCAACTTTCGCGCCAACCCTCACCCCAACCCCCACCCCAATTCTTCTTTATTCAAAGAGAGAAGTCCGCACTAGTAGTATACTTGAGCAGAAAGAAGTCTGCAATAGTAGTATACTTGAACTATTAAAACTGAGAAGTAGGAATTGTTGTGTTGTAGGTTTCCGACAATGAATCTGTCAAAATATGCCCAAGCTAAGCGAATGAAGTTTAATTACTCAATGTACTATTTATGAGTATAAACAGTATTTATAGATTGTAAATATGCATTTAAGAATAAAAAATATTGTCAACTCTTTAAAGTACAATATTGTAAATAACTATAAGCTGTGAAGAAGTTACTCGCAATGTTTCTCTTATTCCAAAATTATTTGACAAATGTAAATATCTTTATTATCGTTGAAATGAAGTAAAAATAATTATATTTTAATGAGTAATACTAAACCAATTATGACAATATGGATCTTGTTTTTTTAGAAAACCATTTTTCTAGAAAAATTAAATATCCCTTTCTTTTGTTTTAACCCGTAGGCTGCCATAAGAATAACGGCGTCGTTATCGTCCGGTCATGGGGATATTTAAATATCTCCCGAGAGCTGTTATCATTACTAACCCAGAAAATGCAGAGGTTTGGAATAATTCGCTTGAAGGAAGCTTTCTATATATTACACGATTTCTTCTATGAGAAATCGTATTTTTCAGTTCCGACAGGGTGGAATTCGGGAAAAGGGACGCGTTGATAAAGATCATGAGGATTTTGGATGAAATCTCAGTTTTAGGATGGGATTTGTTCTATAGTAGCGAGTAAGATGTAAGATATCGATAATAATGTGATTTTTTTTCAAATATCTGTTTAGTTTTACACCCTAGGTGTAAAAACGTATAAATTCTCAGTCCTTTAAGAAAAAAAAATTGGAGAGAAAATTATTATCACTTTAAGGCTTTAGATGTGTCATATACTGACCTCTACAAATCAGTTACAGAAAATTATTTGGTAAAATTTAAGGTTTCTGCAGATTCTGATTGGTGTTAAAAACTTAATTTTTTATAGTTTTATAGATCCTAAATACATACCAAGATAGATATAAGACTACTAAAGAAAATGATATCCAGAAACAAGTAAAAATAGATATATAGATATTGATAAGAATTTTGCGAAAATAGTTGAAGACACTGCTAGAGGCATAGAAGAACAAAGGAATGAAATGAAGACATCTATTACCACAATTTTGACTAAATATCTAAAATAAAAAAAAAACAAGAACGAATGACAGATAAAATATTCGAAAGAAAATGCAAAAAAGTATTTTTGAAGTGTGTATTTCACACTTCAAAAATACTTTTTTGCATTTTCTTTCGACTTGTCATAAGTGTGTACAAAAAAATATCAGTCTTTTGATAGATAAAATATTGCGTATGATGGAAGAGCGAAGAAAATTAAAAGGTAGAAATGACAACGAATACAAAAAGTTGCATAAGACCAAAAAATATCCTGGGTAGATAGAGTTACGAACAATGAAGTACTGAGAAGAATATGTAAAGAGAAGAAAGTTGAACTTACAATTAAAGAAAGAAAGCTACAGTATCTCGGACATGTAATGCGGGGCGAGAAGTATGGCATCTTGCGACTCACAATGCAAGGAAAGATTTATGGCAGAAGAAGCATCGGAAGAAGACGGATTTCATGGCTTAAGAACCTGAGAGAATGGTTTGGATGCAGTTCAAAACAACTATTTAGAGCTACTGCCTCAAAAATAAAAATAGCTATGACGAATGCAAACCTCCGTAGCGGAGATGGCACCTGAAGAAGAAGAAGACTAAAAAAGATATATAAAATATACCCAAGAAGATAAAAGGAGCAAAAGAAGCATGGCTGATGGAGCAATGTACGGAAATTGAAACACTACAATGCAAACATGACGATTTCCATATACACAAAAAAAATTAAAGAGGTACAGAACATCAGAAAACAATGCAATACAGGCATAGTTGTAGACATTGAAGGCCAGATTTTGACTACCATGAAGATAAACTTCGAAGATGGAAAGTATATATTAATTATTCGAAGATACAGTACTAAGTTCGACTGAAATTAACAATCCCTACGGCCCAGAAATAACAAATGAAGAAGTAACTATAGCCATTAAGTGGATTAAAAATAGGAAATTCCCAAGACCTAATGAGGTGCATGGTGAAATTTTAAAGCTATTAGAGGCACACCAAATCACAGCTCTTACGAAACTATTCAACAGCATCTACGAGACTGGTTATTTACCAAAAGACTGGCTACTATCAATATTCATTCTAATTCCTAAAAAAGCCAACGTTAGAAAATGTAAAGAACATAGATTAGATAGTTTGATGAGCCGTGTACTTAAAATACTCCTTACTATCATTCACTCGCGCATATACACCAAATTAGAAGAACACCTGAGTGAAATTCAATTTGGATTTAGAACAGGACTCGGAACGAGGGAAGAACTTGTTGGTTTGCAAGTTCTAATACATTGGGCCAAGGATGTCAACTGCGATGTATATGCACGTTTCATTGATTTCGAGAAAGCATTTGATAAAGTCGCACATGGGAAACTAATCGATATCCTAAAAACATCAGGACTCGGTGGTAAGGACAGATAGTGCGTAGGGGCTCCAAAGGATAATGGATAACGTTGTAGAAACATGTAGCAAATACGGCCTTAAACTAAATGGCAAGAAGACAAAAATAATGATCATTAGTAAAAACACCAACATAAACGCCCAAATTACAATAGGCGATACAGAAAATTGGCTTACTTTGGCCATACAAAATTGATGGTAGGAGAGGCCCTGGACGTAGGCGTATATCCTGGCTAGTCTTAGTAAGTGGACTGGTCTAACGTAAACTGATTTATTTCGAGCTTCTGTGACTAGAATAAGATGGGTCAATGTGGTCGCCGACATCTCTAGAAGATAGGAACATTTTAGAAGAAGAAGTACATGTGCCCACGTATTCTTATCTACTTCGTGAGTTAAATACATAGGTAGTAACGCAATATTTTTCCTTTGGAGTGTGTATTTTTATCTGCCACAAGCTAATTATATCACTCGAACTTGGGATAAAACTAGTTAATGACTTGCAACTCCAACTTTTGGATAGAAAATAGAATAACGTGCTTTCACATTGTGAAAAATGCACGTGCTTTCCTTGTAGCGGGAATAGGGAAAGTGTTAAAAAAAAGTCCTTTGTAAAAAAATAGTTGTTTATTTTAGTTGTTTACACACGCCCGACTCTTGTGTATTAGACCATCAAATCTAATGATTACGCAGAAATTGTTTATGTAACAATGATCACACATTAGATATAAAATTGTGATGTACAAGAGAAGCAAGGTTAATATTTATATTGGCTGCGTGTGTAGTGATAGTCGTCCTATCCTACCAATTGTATAAGCATGTAGTATAAGTCATTAATAAACGTATTTGGTTGTAATAATATGTTAAGTTTGTTAAAACGAGATAATTAAGAACATCTCTCATCCTACCTTCTGCATGATGGCTAGCATTAATAAGATGACCAGGGGTTATCAGAGCTAATAGTCTAGTGCTAAAACGACTAACAGTAAGCACTATTGTAATGCTGCGGTGAAGCACTAGTAATAGTGTTTATGTAATGATCCAGCCCAATTCTTGAAAATGTCCCACATAGAAAGTTGACAATTGACTCTTTCAGCCACAGAACCGAATAAGATTTATGATGCATTTTACTATGAGTGAAAGCTACAGTGTACTTGTACTTGTGTTCAAAAATCAAAGTTCGTACTAATATCTTTAACACTGTTACTTGCTGCATTCTCTATAATAATCTAAGCATCTGTAGGCATCTTTGGAGATTATTCTACATTTCTTGGGAGGCAGTTGTAACGTTTCATTAATTCGTCGCGTGTTGCTCTTGGTCACCTTTCACCTGTGTTTGCTTCGTTTGTTTATGTTAAAATTGATTGGAAAACAACCATATATGCATTATGCAGGATACGTATATCCAGCATATAAGCTTGCTCTCCACCACTATCTCTTAAAGGGTTATTTGGTAAAAGTCGAATCATTGCTGCCTCGCACTAGTAAAGGCTGTACAGCCACTCACTAAGTGTTCGGCTGTCTTTTCCCACTCCTCACACCTGGAAAACATTGCTAATTGGCTAAGCCTACAGATGTTTTGGTATGTCGCGAGGTTAGCGGGACCTGTGAGGGCCTGTACTACCTCCCGAATTCCATCTCCAGTCAAAGCCGTTAGTTGGTTTCCTAGCAACGGCCGTCTGACGAGAGTAACTGCTCCCGATCCATCCTGCCAGGTATTGATTTAAAATGAAATCCCATCTGCAACGGGTGCAATCCAATCTTAAACTAGATATTTAATTAAGATTTAAATATATGTCACGTTTTTTTATGACCATTTTATTTATCACTACTTTTGAAACCGGGTAAAAGGGTTCAGGTTCAAAATACACCTGCTCAGTACCTTCCCTAGCTGCTAACTTGGCCACCCCATTTCTTTCAATACAGGAATTCCAGACGTCTATCGAAAACTACTGTTATTTTTAGCCTACAATTCATTCTGATCTTTAAAACAGGTTGTTAAACAGCCTTGTCATGATCGTTATCTCTGCAGCTTCCAAGGTCGACGTTTCTGCGTGAAAAACAGTAATATGCCACCAAGGTAGAAGTCCTTTTTTCTTTATGCATATGCGGAATCGGCTTTCCTAATTTCATCTGCAGAAGTTCTCACCTTCAGTCATATGAATATTGATCTCCTTGTCCTGCCTCTCTCTCACCAAGTTTTCTTTGTTTTTCATTTCCTACTGCTTACAAGAACTTTCAACTCAGGAATTATTACAAGAACTTTCAACTCAGGAATTATTCATATTGGGTGACAATCATTTCGACTTTAAATATAAAATAAAATGACTTGGCAAAAAAAACATTAGGAAATGAATATGATTAGAATCGGCTAAAATCTTTACAGTTGCAAATGACAGAGAGATATTTTTTATGGTGATGGACTACCCCAAAATGAAGGAGATGGCACTGAAGGAGAATTCCCAATTTGTACAGGGCGGTGGAGATAACGGTCTATAGGAGGCTCATGACACGAGTGGACAGAACAAGTTTGTTGCGAGTGGCATGCGCCTACAGGACTGTATCTGCAATCACTGGATTTGTTCTCGTTGCATGTTTTGGCGGTGGAAAGAAAAGTGCACTAGGCCCAAATCTTACTATGGCCGAGAGAAGACAGGAAACGGAGAGGTCAATTAAAAGATAGCAAGAAGAATGGAACAACACGGAGGATATGGCACAGTGAACGAAAATGCTGAACCCGAACATAACAGAGTGGGTGGTCTGCTGATGTCTTAGGGCCTACCTTTCTAGGTTCGGAAAGGTTGACACAGATGAATTCCTTTACTGTGGACACTCGGACACAGTGACACATAGTGCAACAGATGGATAGTAGAAAGGAACAGAATGTCAGTTTTAAATTTTGTTACAGTGGGAGAATTGATTAAAAATAAAGCCTGTTGGACTAGTCTACACAACTATATCCGTGCAGTGGTCAAGAAAAAAGAAGAGAAAGAAAGACAGCTGGACCAACAGCAAATATAAGAGGGAAAGAAAGCTGGAAATTGAAGGTAGAAAAGTGGGTCAGACTGTATGAGTTAGACTGTGTGAGTCAGACTGTGGGAAAGGAGGAAATGCCAATCTGGGCAGTGATACCATACTAGGAGCGATAAAAGTCTTTCATGCGCTACCTGGAACGAAACAGGGACCTCCTTGCTGACAGTATGTGGATAAATGAAGGAAGCGCTTCGGAAGTGATGCCGGCTTTACAGCAACCATTCCGCTTCCAAAACTCTGGATAATACAGGAAGGTCTGGTTTAGCAGGTAGGCGTTCGGCATAAACTCGGCGATGAGAGGGCATTTTAAAGTACCTCGAAAACTATCGCCGGGAGTACGAAGAACGAAGCCTGCACTAAGGTCAGTCAGGCAGCGTCCTGAACTGAGATGTCTTTTAAAGATTCTAGACACCCCTCTTTAAAGATGAAAAGAAAGGTAATGAGTCAGATGTGTTTCTAAAAATAACATACGTGTATGCTTGTTTTTTACCTTTTGTCTTTTTTAACAGTTGTTTTAATGTGTACAAATGGTGTATAAATGATCTACCTTCATAACTAGTTTTCCCTTTGTTGTTTAATCTATTTTTCTTTCCGTATAGTTTTTCCACTAATTATATTAAGTTTTTACTTTTAGTTTTTGTAAACTTTTTGTGTTTCTTTTCTTAAATATATTTTAAAATTCTTAAAATTTAATATGATGTTCTTTAGTTTATTCCTTTGGGAGTTACTTCTTGCGTAATTAATAATAAATAATAAGAAAATTTAACCAAGTGACCTAGTAAATCGCCGGATTTTCAAAGAATGTCCTGTATTTTAATAAGGGCTTTTTGTACCCTTGTTTTAAAAATAAATAGAAGTTGGCTTAAACAAAAACACATTTAAAATTTGTTAGACGGGCTAAAAATGCCGCTACAGCGGAAGGACTTAAGGCATCTCGATCGGGCCAGTTTGCTTAAGACCGTCTTAAACCCTTCACAATCATAATGTCCCGAGAGTTTATTTACCCGCCAGAATAAAGGGATTAGGGAATATTCCAGAAGCGCCTCACGTCCTCGATAAAATAAACTTTTACTGATGCGTTCGTCTTCAGCCACCCGCTAACTTTTCGCAAAAATCATGTCGGGACCCTCCGTTCGCGATATCGAAAAAGTTATTCGGGAATTTTTTATTGGGGAGCAAGCAGGTATGGATAAAATTGCCCGAAAACATTTCTATTGTTGGTTGCCAGTCGACAGATATGGAAAGTTTGTGTTTAAGGTGCGCCGACGGAGATATACGGATTAGAAATGACGTATTCCAATGGCGAAAAAATGAAGAAGTTCCGGAAAGTGCCGAAATCAGTTTCCCCTAGTTGGTGGTGAATAACAGAGAACGTGATGGTTTCTAACTTTTGGAATAAAAATAGTTTAGGGGCTTTATGTTCTCGTAACTCATGAACAAAAATATTGGAAAAATGTTGCGTGAAAATACTGCGAAAATAAAAACGGAAATGCGGAATAAATACATGAATTAAGTTATCTATAAGAAAAATTAGTCCAAATTCTAAAGACAAATATCATAGACCATAGGGACTTACGAATAATAAGAAACCTCTACTAGAATCAAAGAGCATAAATCGTAATAGATAACAAACCCAGTCCAGAAATTGAAATCAGGAGAGGAGTTAGGCAGGGATGTATTATGCCCCCATTACTATTTAATGTATGTAGTGAAGCCATTTTTGAAGAAGCAATACTGTCGCAAAGTGAAGGAATAATAATTAACGGAAGATCTATTAACAACATAAGATATGCAGATGGCACCGTGATTATGGTAAGCTCTGCTGAACAACTCCAATTATTGCTAAACAAAACAAACAGTTTCTGTGAAAAATATGGACTAAAAATGAATATAAAAAAGACCAAATACATCATAATAGCACAAAAAAAAAACAAATATACCAACAAGCATACATTTGGGAAATGTACGGATAGAAAGGGTTGTTAAATACAAATACCTAATAACCTGGATTTCAGACAATAATGGTCAAACAACCGAAATAAGAGCGAAATAAGAGGACCTCTTTGGGTTCGAGCTTTCAGTCCAGTAGAGAAGGAAGCCTTTTAAGAAGGCATCTCGTCGATTCTTGATCGTTGTGTCCATCTATTCCTTTTTGACTAAATCACCAGCGTTTGTAAAATACTCATTGGTATAAACAATGTTTACAGTATCCTTCTTCCTCAATGTTTTTATTTGTCTGAGGTACTTGTGTCTCCAGGATATGATATCTTTTCTTTCCATCATTATTGAATCTCGACCTCTTTTACCATATTTAAAAAGCATGTCATTTAGTAACCTACGAAATTTGGTTTTTGAAAAAGCTGGTACGTCCTCATCATCCTTCACTCTGTCCATTTTGCTGTCGACTGATATGTTTTCAAAAAAAAATCATGGACAATTTTCCTAATTCGAGATTTCACTCTCATCGTAAGTATTCTCATGTGAATTGGACTGGAAACTGTTTTTCTTTCTTTTTTGTACCGGTTTCAGTTCGGCTTGTGGATGTCATAAATTTTGCACTCACGCCGCACATTTTCGAAACTTTTTTTACAACAATAGTCAAGCTGTCACCATTTTTTAAGTTCAGATGATAGTTGAATACATTTAACACCACACGTTTTAATTGCACACTAAGAGTCATGCCTGTTTAAAACTTACGACAGATACTGACAAAGCTTTCATAGTTTTTGATAACAAGTATTTAGTCTAATGGCCAGTACCCAAATCGACAAAGAGACATGTTTGCTTTGCGTGGACTTTTTGAAACAATCACTCAAGTATAGACCTAGTTTCTCAGGACCACTGACACATAAACCATACCTACCCAAGCCTGTCAAAGTTCAAACGTACAACGATGTATAAATTACTCAAACAAATAAACTTTGTAGCAAACCAATCCCTGACGCTGCTCCTCTGGAAGGCGAGCCGTTATAGTATGATTTTCAAACCCCAACATATAGCATCTCCAGAGTCCAGTTAGATGGACCACTGACATGAGTGTGTGTGGTCTGACTGTTTTGTATTTATTTTAGTTTTACAGATGTGAATAGAACACAAAAAGACAGTATTCGTGTTATATTTAGTAAGTTAACGTTTATCTTTTGTAAAAGAAACACGATTATACATCTTTATCAAATTATCGTAATTTTCATTATAAAATAAACTCTAAACGCCCTGAGATTAATTATTATTAGCATAACATCGTATTACAGAGTGGCCCAAAAGTCTGGAAACAGCCAATTATCTCGTAAATTGCTAGTTATAATTGTACAAAATTTGGGGTACACCTATTTTGGGATACGGAGATTCCATATTTGATATTTGCAATGTTGCCAGATTTGCCGTTTCTCTGATAATATTAGTAACTTTGGTTTTTCAAATGCATCACCCTGTATATTCAGTCATTATTAGAATCTTCTATTCAATACGAGTTCAATTATATGTAACACTTATGATTTTTTATAGTCTGGAAGGTCTTAAGTACATAAAACAGAAGTCTGCCAACGCCTAATTGTTTCAATAAATTTTTTTATACTAATTATTTTCAACTACATTAAAACGTAACAATTGATAGATTAGACCATTTTTTAACAATAGTTACGTTATTAAGTGTTCAAAATATGCTTAATTTGTGAGTTGACAGTACCCTAATCGATGGTAGAATGCGTCTACCACATTTCTCCATGATTGTCTAGAAATTATTTGAGATTAATCGATAATTCGTTGCCTTTGCTCTGCAAGACTTGGCTGGTTAAATTTGTAAACCGAATTTTTCAAGTATCTCTAATAAAAATAATCTTTAGGATTGAAGTCGGGTGAACGTGGAGGCCATTCAATTCTACCTTGTCTACCAATTTATCGTACGGAGAATATCTCATTTAAATAACGCCGAACATTTACACCAACTATCTGACGTTAAATTTCCTTCGATAAAAAATGACCGAATTGACTAAGTACCTACTTTACCTGATCGTACATTTAATTTTTGTGGTCTGGTATGGTTTTCACGCATTCAGTGTAAATTCCATACGAGTTCAACTATTCAATACGAGTTCAAAAATATGTAACACTTATGATTGTATGTAGTCTGGAAGGTCTTAAATACATAAAACAGAGCAAAATATGTAGATTTTAATAAATTTAAATATTTAAATGTAGAATGCTGTGATATTGACATTTGTTCACGATTTACATTATAAACTAAAACTGACAGTAGTTGTGTTTCGAAAAGTTCTGCAATTTAAATTGCTTCTCTAAAATGCCATTCTCTAAACCGTTCTCCTATTCATAAGGCGACGGTACAAAAAACTGTAAAGCGATTTGAGAAATCTGAAGAAGGTAAAGACAGATGGAAAGAGAAAAGTTTTGTTGAAGATCCACATACATCCTCAGGCAGGGTGGCGCAAGTACATGATGTAGGTCGTTCTTCAGTCTTGCGTATATTACGTAAAAATAAGTTTAAGCCATACAAAATAAACTTATTGCAAGAATTAAGTGAAGATGACTTCGATCTTAGATTACAGTTTACTGAGGTAATGATGGATAAAATTGAAAATTATTAAAATTTCGTTAACAGAATATGTTTTGCGATGAAGCAATCTTTACACTGTGTGGAAGTGTAAATCGACATAATTTAAGGTACTGGAGTGACGCAAATTCACACTGAATCCGTGAAAACCATACTCAAAGACCACAAAAATTAAATGTATCGTCAGGTATAGTAGGTACTCAGTCAATTGGGACATTTTTTATCGAAAAAAATTTAACGTCAGATAGTTTGTGTAAATGTTCGGAGTTATTTAGATGAGATATTTCCCGGACGATAAATTGGTAGACAAGGTAAAATTGAATGGCCTTCACGTTCACCTGATTTCAATCATAAAGATTATTTTTATTAGGATACTTGAAAAATTCAGTTTACAAAACGTAACCAGCAAGTCTTGCAGAGCTAAGGCAACGAATTATCGATGAATCTCGAATTGTTTCTAGACCATCATGGAGAAATGTGATGGACGCATTCTACCATCGATTAGGGTACTGTCAACTCATAAATTGAGCACATTTTGAACACTTAATAACGTAACTATTGTTAAAAAATGTTCTAGTCTATCAATTGTTAAGTTTTAATGTAGTTGAAAATAATTAGTATTAAAAAATTTATTGAAACAATTAGGCGTTGCCAGACTTGTGTTTTATGTATTTAAGACCTTTCAGACTACATAAAATCATAAGAGTTACATATGGTTGAACTCGTATTGAATAGGAGATTCCAATAATGACTAAATGTAGAGGGTGGTGCATATAAAAAACCAAAGTTACTAATAATATAAGAGAAACGGAAAATCTGGCAACATTGCAAATATCAAATATGGAATCTTCGTATCCCAAAATAGGTGTACCTCAAATTTTGTACAATTATAACTAGCAATTTACGAGATAATTGGCCGTTTCTAGACTTTTGGGCCACTCTGTATATGTTCGGCTACTGCACGTATTAATATGTTATAACTTTAAATTTCAACAGCATGTCAGAAATAGCGTGATAACAGAGAGAGACATTACGATATGAAGGAAAGAACTTAAAAAAAATTAATTTAAAAATTTAATTCAAGTAAATAATGTTTTGTAGTTTAAGAACTATTTCCGAACTGTAAATTGAAACCTCAAAATAAACTTATTTTCAAGGAAAATTGTGGCTTATTCCCAATAAAAATACTAAATTATAATAATTTATAATTGATGTTCGGATTTTTAAGTCACCAATTATTATTATTATATTTTCTAATGCACTTTACTCTTTTACTTAAAATTTACCATACGGACAACCTAAAAATTGCTTCACTTACTATTAATTTGACATTTAGTGGCGTTTAAATTAACGACGGGCGTAAAGTTAAATGTTCGACCGGACAATAATATGCGAACCGCATTGACACGGCCCTACACGCAAAATGTCAAGAGGATCAACAAATGGCTTCCAGAGAAGTTAAAGAAGAAAACGGCTTATCCCTGGACGTAAACAGATAGTTTATGACATGAAAACCCCGCAGCACTAAGAGACGTTAACAATCGATCTAGATCAACTAAATATTCCGTAATAAAGAAAATAGCAACGATTATAAATAAAAGCAAATTAGTAATTAGTGCATGAGAATGTTACAAGAGTAAGCCAGGCAATAATGCTTTCAGATTAAAAAGCATACAATATACAGTGTGTAATCCTCTTATCAAATACAATTATTTGGCGGTATTTTAAAAAATGTGACTGAGTAGCTCAAAGGATATAATGTACTACCATCATACAGCAGACCAAGGTGCAGTTTCTATCTCTGACGAAAATACCTAGATATTTTTAAAAATATCTCAAGACCCCAGATAAGGATAGGCGGTTAAAGAGTGACACTGAATCTATTTCCTTCGTGTGGCAGTCACATTCTATGTAAGCGGAAAATTCACTCTGCCCAGATACGTTTGATATCAAAAATATTGAGCTCTGGGAGTACTCTCAAAAGAAGATAATGCAGAGACTCTAAGTATTGACCAAAAATGGGGATCAAAAATGGGTAAAATTCAACACACTTTTGTGTCAGTTAGAAACGAGACTCTCAAACCCTTTGGGGAAAAAACCAAACCTTGGGTGACAAGGAGGAAAACCTTGGAAGAAAACATAAAGCAAAAGACCTGAATAAATATAAAGAAATTCGGAAAAACATCAGAAAGAAAATTCGAGAGGCAAAAGAGAAGTGGCTCTTAGACAGATGCAAAGAAATAGAAGATCTGGATAAAAAGTATGATAGCTTTAATTTACACAAAAAAAAATCAAAGAAATAAGAGGTTTTGTTAAAAGCACAAGAACGAATACTCTTAAAAATGATAAAAAAGATATTATTACTGAGATAAAGGAAATATTGTGTCACTGAACCAATTATATCCAAAGCTATTTAAAGATGAAAGAGAAGAACTATTATTAGAAACCACAGAGGATATCGGACCACCAATATTACGGGAAGAAGTTATCTATTTATCTATGCTATCAAAAACACAAAAGAGGGCAAAGTTACCGGACCAGATGATCTGCCCATTGAATTAATAAAACTCATTGATGAAGATGTTATTAATGTAATGGTTGAACTCTTTAATCTAATATATAAGACTACCACAATCTCCAGACAGTGCTGCAATCGACCTTTGTGACAATACCCAAAAATTTAACTTTAATGTCCTGCTCAGATCAGAGAACAATATCTTTAATGACTCACGCACTTTGGCCCACTAATGGCCCACCTTCTGAACAGCTTACCACCGACATCCGCATGCTGTCACGTCCAGCGCTAGCTCCAGACGTGCCCTGGTACGTTTTGGCACCATTTTCAGGTGTGTGCATTTTAGACCTACTGCCAGGTGTCAGTTTTTGTTCCACGGCAAATATCCCTGTTAACTTCTGGGAATCGATGCTAAGAATACCCAGAAAGCATCCCCATTAGCAGGAAGCCCCGCCTGATAGAAGAACTGACAAAAACTGCCACATGTCTTATTATTTCAAATAGTAAATTGCATTTGGATGTCACAAGAAAATAGCTTCAGAATAATATGTCTTATTATTATTATTTATTTTACTTCAAGTAATGGTTCCTTTTACTACATGGTTAGAAAGTATAAAAATATTGTCTTAACTGAATCTTTCTTGTAAGTATGAATTGTCATAATATTTACCAAACCAAAACTAATACACACATTTTTAAATGTGTTTATTACATGTTTAAATTTATTTTCGTCGAAAACCATATAATTACAAACGTCTCTATTTCCTGGTCTAATACCGATCATACCAAACCAAAGGAGTGTTAACACCGTTCCGATCTGATACTGACATCTCAATCCTCTCAAACAATGGAATTCACCGATCTGAGTCTACAACATAGAAAAAGTGTAATTCAATAAGATCTAATCCCAAAAGTGGCTCTTTGTAATGTTGACATCTCCTGCAGTTAATACTCTACGTAATGTTGTACTTGCAACTGAAGTCTGAAGTGAGTTAAGAGATAGTATTTGTCTCGTCTCGAGAGCAACTAGTTCAGTGTGAAAAAGATATAGATCTTATAGTTTTAGTGCAAAATTCTAGTCTGGGTAAAACGAGGTGAAACAGAGTAATTAAATAATTATGGCTTAAAGATAGACGAAACTGACCTATATTTCGGCCACTATCTAGTAGTTGGAACAATTTGAATTCCGGGTCAATAGAAGACGAGAAATAGTTAAAATCACTCAGACAAGAAAAAGTATCTAAAGTGTATTTGCTGCAAGAAGGGAGTATAACAGATCTTTACCAAAATCGCTTAAATTAATATCTGAAACAATGAGCTACAAATCCACATATTGTAATGGTAGTGCTAGTGTGATTTAGTATTGTTCTGAAGCTATTTTCTTGTTGCATTATAAATTAATTACTATTTAACTGGGAATAAGCCACAATTAAAGATAAAAATACGTTTATTGACGTTTCAATTTTCACTTCCACATACATTATGCATTTTAAAGTAGACGACTTTAAAATGATATTGCCAATATTGTTGAGTTGCGCTCCTGGGACGACTTTACTTATAAGATAGTTTATTCGATTACATGAAATCAACTTTAACTTGAGAATATCAGTCAGAAAAAATCATAGCATGTAATTCGTCTTTAAAAAGACAAACACATGACATGATGACAGTAAAATTCTCCTGTTAGTGATTCCATAGTAAATTATGAGGGAAAAACCAGGAAAAAAACCTCATAATACTATCCCGACATGGTAAGTATTTGTTCGTGCATTTAGTTTACCTTCGATAAACACCAAAATTCTGATTTTATATATGTTTCGTTATTTAAAAACATAAATGATGTATCCTCTATATGTTACTGACTTACTAATACTGGTATTTTCTTATTAATAACTTCCTCTTTCGATATTGGGAGCCAGATCCTACTACATTCTGCCGAGGAATTTGCGACACAATTGGCCTCATTTAGCATAATTAGAGCCGCTTCTCATTATTTATGTATCAAAATAAATTCAACATTTCAACAACATTTAAAACAACAAACACGTTGAGATCTATTTTGTCCAAAACCAAACCTAACAATGAACAAGAAAGGACAAAGAATTGCATTTATAAAATACCTTGTGAATGCGATCAGTTTTATTCAGGTGAAACATCAAGGCCATTAAATGTTAGAATAAGTGAACATCAATCTTATATTAAAAATAGAGAATTTGATAGATCTCAAATATGTAAACAAGCATGGGGTAATAAACATAGGGTTCAATGGAATAATTCAAATGCAATCCTAAAAGAAGTAGTAGGATCTGGTTACCAATATCGAAAGAGGAAGTTATTAATAAGAAAATACCAATATTAGTAAGTCAGTAACATATAGAGGATAAATCATTTATGTTTTTTAAATAATGAAACATATAAAATCAGAATTTTGGTGTTTATTGAAGGTAAACTAAATGCACGAACAAATACTTACCATGTCGGGATAGTATTTTTTCGGGATAGTATTATATATTTTAGAGGTTTTTTTCCTGGTTTTTCCCTCATAATTTACTATGGAATCACTAACAGGAGAATTTTACTGTCATCATGTCATGTGTTTGTCTTTTTAAAGACGAATTACATGCTATGATTTTTTCTGACGGATATTCTCAAGTTAAAGTTGATTTCATGTAATCGAATGAACTATCTTCTAAATAAAGTCGTCCCAGAAGCGCAACTCAACAATATTGGCAATATCATTTTAAAGTCGTCTACTTTAAAATGCATAATGTATGTCTGATTTGTCAATATAAATGAGTCAGATAAAATTAAATTATTAAAAGAATTTTTCACTATGTAACAAAAAACAAAATTTGTTTAATTTACTGTTTGTATTTTGAGAACGATTTCCGAAGTGGAAATTGAAACGTCAATAAACGTATTTTAATCTTTAATTGTGGCTTATTCCCAGTTAAATAGTAATTAGTCATTTAGTAATCTTAAATGCAGCAGGTGGGACAAAAGATCTCCCTAATTTTTCCGTTGACAAACTTAACACATTGTTTCAACAAAATACGTTTATTAATATATTAATAACTTAGCTACATACTTAATATATAATGGTTAGGGACAAGTAGTAATAGGGTTTATGACCGTCTATAAACACACTCAACATACAGAGAATGCGAAAGAAACCTGGAGACAATCAATTTGGATTTTGTATAGGGCTTGGTACAAGGGAGGCATTATTTGGTTTCCAGATATTACTACAAAAATGCAAAGATCAGCGAAAAGACGTGTTTTCTATTTTATCGACTATGAAAAAGCGTTTGATCGAGTAAAACACACAGAACTCATAGAAACCCCAACACAATATGGTATAGACCATAACACTGTAGCACTTATTAAAAAACTATATTGGGATCAAATAGCGTCTATCAAAATAGACAATCGTCTGACAGCAGACTTGCCAATAAAAAGAGGAGTTCGTCAGGGCGGTGTACTTTCTCCACTGTTATTTAATATATATTCCGAAAAGATCTTTCAAAATGTCCTCGAAAATATTGAAGAAGGAATAAAAATCAACGGAGAATACGTAAACAATTTAAGATACGCAGACGACACCGTCATTATTGCGGACAGTGCTGAGGGTTTACAACGATTTATAACCAGAGAGGAAGATAGCTTGGGACTAAATATAAACACAAATAAAACAAAAGTAGTGGCTGTTACACGTGCACCAAATGTCGACATGAATATTCGTATCTATAAAAACATACAGAACCAGTACAAAGATACCAGTATCTTGGTTGCTGGATAACAAAAGATCTTGACCACGAGGTCGAAATACATATACAGTATAGAATATGCTAGGTCCGCATTTCAACGAATGAAAAAATTCGTAGTAAACTCTACGTTATCGTTGGATATCCGATACCAATTTGTAAAAACATTTATTTATTCCATATTGCTATACGGCATGGACTCTCGAAATTACAAGTATGAGGCGTATAGAAGCCTTTGAGATGTGGGTTTTTACGAAGGATACTGAAGGTCTCTTGGGCAGGGCACGTGACCAACAACGAGGTGCTAAGAAGAATGGGTACTGAAAGAGAACTCCTAAATAACGTAAAAAACAGAAAAACGAGTTATCTAGGACATATTTACAGAGGAGAAAAATACAACTTATACGACTTATAATGGAACGGAAAGTGGAAAGAAGAGGAGGTCCAGGAAGAAGAAAATGCTCCTGGTTGAAGAATGTAAGAGATTGGACAGATATGGACACACACTCGATACTAAGAACAGCTCAAGATAGAGAGCAATTTGCTGTAGTTATAGCCAACCTTTAGTAATGGAGAAGAACCTTAAGAAAACACACAGCAGATAAATATATTGAGTTTGTACTTCATACGTACAATATTTTTACATATAATACTCATATGGTGCTTTTTTGAATGTTTGCCAAAAATCTACTATGTACTGTCTTGAGGAACTGTCAATTTTCAATTAATTTTACTTCCTTCTTGACTTCAGTTGGCTTGGATTACTCGGTGTGCAAAGCAGTCTCCTTTTTTGAGCAGGAAAAAGTATGTTCCCTCTAGATAAAATAACATCGACCTTGTGTCATCTCTTTAATAACTATAACCATGATTTTCATCTAATTTAAAGGTTTTAAACCTACTTCAGTAGCTAGTTTTAACTAGAGGCAAAGGTGATATATTATAGGCTATTGGTGGCAATATGGGCTACCCTATTATCTCTAGGATGGTAGTCTTGCAGTAACGACAGCTACCCCTTCTCCAGTGATCGCTTTGGAGGCATATGTGGATATATGCTAGAAGTTAGAAAATAGGTTAATCCGGAATATGTATTTTGTATGAGCATGTGTAAAGGCGTAGGGGTTGCTTAATTCATTCGTAGGATTGGGATTTCTTGTTCCAATTCTCATAATATCAGTATATAAGTTTGGCAAATGATTAATGAATGTTTTATTTATATATGCATATGTGAGAGAATTAAATACATTCTTCTATATTAAAGTGGTGGCTCTACTGTTTCTGCTCGTTAGCTTTCTAATCGGCAAGCCTGGAAAATTTCCGTAGTTATGCTTAACGCCGTGTTTTCTCACACATTTTTCTCAAGTAACTTCAAAGTGATGTAATAAGGAGTTAATATATGAGGTTGAAATACAAACATTAATTTTTAATGTGATTTGATAGATCCTTTCGATTAGATAGCATTCGACAGGGTCCGACATGAATAACTAATAGAAGTACTGAGAAACTAGATATAGACAGATGAGACTTACGAATCATTATCAATCTGTATTGGAATCAAAAGGCCAATATAAAGATAGAAGAACAAAAGTCCGAAAATATAAATATAAAGAGAGGAGTAAGACAGGGCTGTGTTCTGTCACCATTACTGTTTAACGTGTACAGTGAAGCCATATTCCAGGAAGCGATAGCGGATCTGGGTGATGGAATCTCTGTAAACGAAAGAATAGTAAATAACATAACATAAGATTTGCTGATGACACCGTTATAATGGCAAGCACCCTGGATTCGCTACAAGAATTGGTAAATAGAATTAACGATTATTGCATTGGATACGGACTAAAAATAATTAGGAGAAAAACTAAATTTATGATTGTCTCAAAAACGCAACATGGAAATGAAAGATTAATGATAGAGCAAACCCAAATAGAAAATGTAGATACATACAAATATCTGGGAACCTAGGTTGATGACAAAAATAACCAAAGCAGAGAAATCAAAGTCCGAATTGAAACTGTAAGGCAAGCATTTGTGAAAATGAAGACAATGCTTACCAACAGAGACCTTCAGTTGCATCTCAGATTGAGGGCTCTAAGATGTTACGTATTTTCTATCTTACTATAAGGAATGGAAGCTTGGACATTGAAGAAACAACACATAACACGCATCTCCTGGCTGAGGAACCTTAGAGAATGGTTTAACTGTAGTTCACTACAACTTTTCAGAGCAGCAGCCAACAAAGTGACCACAGCTGTTATGATATGCAACCTCCGATAGGAGATGGAACTTTAAGAAGAAGATAGATCCTTCATATGGGTTAAAATGGATACTATTTTTTGTACAGAAACGTTTTTGACGGATAAAAACATTATTACGCAGAAGATTTTGATTTTACGAAAAGCTAAGAAAGAACGAGAATAAGATTTCTATAAGTATAAAGATAAAATTGTCAAATACTAACTAAATAAAGTTTTATAGTCCTTCTGAGAAAGCTGTGTAACGACTTACTCCTGTAACTTCCAAATACCTCTTTTCATTTTTATGTGGATGTCTATAATATAATATCAGTCTTTTCAATTAATAAATGTAACGTCTAGTCGAGTGAATTTACTTGTAAACATTTTTTCACCCTTTAAGACTACAACAAAAGCGTATCAATCACATTCAATACCTCGACATTTACACTAACCATTCCCAACACCTTTCCAGTTCCAACGTCCCATATTCCCGTAATTAAATTGTCAACCCAATACATATCCCCTTCGTCATTAATCAACTTACCGTGCACATCTGAAGCAGATTTGTTCCTCTTGTAACACCTGAAAAAAAGAAACGGGATTAGTGATGTCAACACGTGTTTGTCGTGTGGTTATTCCCGTGCGATGTTTAAGGAAATCGCTCTTGACAGATAGCAGCGATAATTTGGGAGTTAATCTTTTTTGTATGTTGGGAAAAACAGGAAAAGTCTAGAGACTTAAGACATGACTGTAAATGTATAGGGTGATTGAAATATAGTGAATTAAATTAAACAATATATTTGCTACTTTTTGTAAAATATTGTTCCAGTATAATTCTTATGAAAAAATATTTGGGCATTTTGATCTATATAAAAAGCCTAACTTGTATACTGCTCAACATAGGCTTTATTAAGTTCTTCCCAACCATCTCTATTTTATGTCCTTTTTGATCTTCTTTCTTCTTCTTCTTCTGGTTCCTATCCATTTCGGATGTTGGAAATAATATTGGCAATCATAACCTTGCTCGCTGCGGCTCGAAACAGCTCAGTTGAGGTTTTCTTAAACCATGTTCTTAAATTCCGCAGCCATGATATTCTCCATCTACCGGGTCCTCGCTTACCTTTGACTTTACCTTGCAATATAGACTGCAGCAGGGAGTAACGGTGCTGATTTCTCATAAAGTGTCCCAGATATTGCAATTTTATGCGTTTGATCGTAAACACAATCTCTGGTTCCTTCTTAATTTTTCCTAGAACTTCCTTGTTCGTGATCCTTGCTGTCTATCATATGCTCAGCATTCTTCTATAAAGCCACATCTCAAATGCTTCAAGTTTTTTAATAGTGGTGTCTGTAAGCGTCCATGCCTCCGCCCCGTACAACAACACAGAGAAAACATAACATCTCGAATGTCTCATTTTTGTATCTAGGATATGTTGTGACTTTTGAAGATGGCGCTCATTTTGTTAAATACCGTTCTTGCCTTTCCTATGCGGCACTTTATTTCCTGTACATTGCTCCACTGTTCGTTTATAATAGTTTCCAATTAGCAATAATGGTTTACTCGCTCTATCTGCGCCCCATTAATGTATAGATGGGCCCCGTTTATATTCTCCTTGCTGATAATCATTTGTTTTGTTTTGTGGGTATTAATGTTTTGTCCGTACTGTTGACCGTACACGTTTATTTTGTCCATTAGCCTCTGAAGTCCCTCTAAACTATCTGCTATTTCCATGGTGTCGTCGGCATTACTAACATTGTTTGCTCTTTCACCATTTAAAAGGATGCCTTCGTCTATTCCGTAAAGAGCCTCGTTAAAAAATTTCTCTGAGTATATATTAAATATCAACGGCGATAGGATACATCCCTGTCTAACTCCACGTAGTATTTTTATGTAATCTGTTTCTTCTCCGTTAATTTTCCTGTATGCGGTCTGATTCCAGTAGAGTTCTGAAATTATTCTGAGGTCTTCATCCAGGTCTGCCTCTTTTAAAATGTTTATCATCTTTTGATGTTGAACTCTGTCAAATGCCTTTTCATAGTCGATCAAGCAGGCGTATACGTCGCAGTTAACGTCCCTGCATCTTTGAATCAGTGCCTGTACTCCGAAAAGTGCCTCTCTGATACCCACTGCGTTAATGAAGCCGAACTGTCTGTCCGATATTTGTTCCTCGCACTTCTTATAAATTCTTCCATGGATGACTCTAAGAAACAGTTTCAACATGTGGCTCATTAGGCTGATTGTTCGATATTCTTCGCACTTTTTAGCCCCCTGTTTTTTAGGTATCGCTATGAATTCTGATTCTAGCCATTTAACAGGGATGATTCCTGTATTGTATATTTTATTGAAGACAGCCGTGATCCAATTTATTCCTTCTTCCTCCAAGAGTTTTAAAAATTCAGCTTCGATATTATCAGACCCTACAGCTTTCCTGCTTTTCATCCGTTTTATTGTTTCTTCTACCTCGGATTTAAGTATGTCCGGGCCCGTCATCCTCTCTGAAAATGGATGCCTATAATCCGTTCTTTGATCTTGAAAAAGTGTCTCCAAATATATTCTCCATTTGTCTTTCATCTTTTGGGTGTCAATAATTAATTTTCCATTGGTGTCTATGAGTTTCATTTGTGTTCACTTTTTAAAAGTACCCGTTATTTCTGTTACCTTTTTGTGTACATTAAAATTGTCATGCTTGGCTTGTAGTCTTTCTATTTCTTTACATTTCTCTACAGCTTCTTTTTTTTAGCTTCTCTTATTTTTCTTCTGATGTAAGCCTGCATTTTTTTAAACTCATCTTTATTTCCTTTAGTTAACCTTCTGCGTTCCATTAAGTGAAGGATTTCTGGAGTCATCCAAGATTTCTTCTTTGTTTCCTTGTTTGGTTTTAGCAGATCTTGTTTAGTTTTCTTAATTATTTCTTCAAATTGATTGATTTCTCGTTAGATGTTATTTTCTTCTTTTAGTGGTTTAACTTGGTTGTTAATATATTCCTCCACTTGCTTTTTAACTTCCGGATGTTGCAGGGCTGTCATGTCGTAGTTAGGTCTAGACTTTTTCTTTATGATCTAGTTTCCAGTAATTCTTTTTATTGACGTCGGTCCATCTGCTGGGTGGTCTGCCTCTACTTCTGTACGCTTTGTATCTCGGACACCATTCCACTATCTTTCTTGTCCACCAAGTCATTATCACGTTCTTATCATTCATCTTTCTACCAACATATTCGGCCCAATTACATTTTAGATGTAAAATACCATCAACCGTGTCTGATTACTTAATTCTGAACTCGCTCTTTTGACTTTTTGTGGTACAAAGATTTAAGGATGGAGAAGGATGTTGAATAGGACGAGCTCCCGTGCAGTTTGTGACTTTAAAAAGTGTCTCAAACATTCAAAAAGTGACCAAAACGGAAAACCCGTCGATTAAGAATAATTAGGGTCATTTCTGAACATTGTAATGTGTCAAAACTCTGATCCGAAAGTTTCATTTATTACTTACATTACTTTATAAAATCCTCCTGTACATTATTTTAATTTCAGTAAATATTTTCCCACGAAATCGTTTTGTTGGCCGTATCAATAAAATTTCTGTTATAGTGTTATCTCCCAAAGTAATCCTTACATAAATTCAGTGTTTCTTTCTCCACTTATGATTTTATTGTGAATCTTCTGTACAAAACAACCTTTTAAAAAAATTCCCACTCAGTTTGTATAATATAATTCCCCGTTAAAACTACCAACTTGTTGGTATGACTAAAATTTTGTCTACAAATATAGAAGAAAATCCCTCAAAAAAACACCGAAAGATTGCCTCGTTAGTTGAGTCAGTTTCGTTACGTTTTTTTTTTAAATGTTCTCAGAACTGTTTGGACCACATAGCAAAATAACGGCACCCCGTTTTTAAATATATTTTCTAAAAAGGAATATTTTTTCAATCTTCATTCATTCAATTCATTCGATTTCAATTCGTTTTCTGCTGAGCCAGCACGTAGTGAAGTTCGATTCCCTGTCAAAGGGTGAGCTATTTTGTAGTATCTCTTTATATTTTTATCTTTTGTTATTTTTCCTATTTTACATTGTTATTTTCTATTTAATGGTTCCAATGTTCAAACGTTATTAAAATAATAGTCCAACTTTTACCTGGATGTAATCCTAAGTACATCCATGGTTCTATGGTCCAAAATAAATCCCAGTGGTGAGTCCCAGGTTATTCTATTGGAAATCCATTTTTAACCTGATTGAGAGTTCAGTTCTTCCCAGCTAAGATGAACCCCCGTGTATTCAGGAGTTGACTACACAGGAGTCCAACGTCCAGTTAATCTGCTTTCCAGCACAATGATAGACTTTTGCTTAGTCAGCTTTTTTCAGCTTTTTTCTATGTTTATTATATTATACAATAAAAACGCACTTTTAAGAATGCAACTGCAAGTAGATAATGCTCCAATCGATCAAGTAAAAACATTTAAATACTTGGGAATAATGATGAATGACCAATGGGATCCTCAACAAGAAATAAAATGCCGTACCGAACAAGCAAGCCAAGCTTTTATCAAATTTAAACCGCTACTATATAACCGCAATCTTTTCTTCAATCTCCGCTACATGATGGTTAAATGTTATGTATGGTCCACATTGTTATACGGCATGGAAACATGGACGTTAAGAGTGTCTTTCATTAATAAGTTGGAGGCCTTCGAAATGTGGACGTTGCGAAGAATATTCCGCATACCACGGACAGATAGGATGAGCAACGAGGAAGTCTTAATAAAGGCAAATAATGAGAGAGAAATCAATTTAATCAAGGTACTAAAAACTGGATACGTCGGCCATATTCTGAGAGGAAAAAAATACGCAAGCCCTCAATTAATCATCCAGGAAAATATTGAAGGCAAGAGAGGAGTGGGTCGCGGCTACGGAACATAAAGAACTGGACAGGCATAAATAACACTGGTGATCTTTTGTATGCCGCAAAAGACAAACGTCTGGCCTTATAGATAATTCGCCAACGCACTATAGGTGCACGGCACTATAAGAAGAAGATACAATAAAAGTAAAAGTAGAAGAAGAACTGACTGACCTCATTGAAGCTAGCAATGGGATAAGACAGGGAGATTTCATCATTTGTGTCATATCCTGGTCTGAAATCTTCCTGTTCTTTGGGCTGAAATCAAGTTAGGTGTTACACATGTGTCAAGGGGCTAATTTTCTGAAATTAAAAGAAGAACACAATCATCATGGGTCGCTTTCGGTAAACTAGCATTTTGAAAAACACCTCCATTCCTATAAACTTTAATAAAATGGTGTATAACACATTCATTCTATCAATTTATACCGAGTTTTACACCGTAGCTCTTACCAGGAAATCTGCTAAAAAACTAGTAACAATGCAAAGGGCAATAAAACGAAACAAGCTTGGAATATCATTGAGATAGATTAAAAATACCTAGATCAGACGTAGAACGAAGATCAGATATGTCGTGGAACAAATTACAAAAATGAAATGGAGCTGGGCCGGTGACATAGCCACATATGATGATAAGAGATGGACACAAAAAATCCTGGAATGGAGACCAAGGAGGACAACAAGAAACATGAGTCCTTAAAAGACATTAGTAAAAGCAGTGACAAGCAAACGGTGGATTAAATTGGCGAAAGATGGAGAAAGATGAACGAAATTGGGAGAGACCTACATTCATGAGTGGATGGAAAATGCTTGATGAAGAATAAAGATTCTTTACGTTTTAGAGTCTGTTTCTACTTTGTAGTAGAATATGTTGCCTGCTTTTATTTTAACTTGATCTATACCTCTTGTTTTGACTTCTTTAATTCCTATAATATCCCATTTGACCTGTTTGAGTTCTTTCTCTAGTTCCGTCATTTTCGCATATGTCGAAAATATTCTTACATTATATGTGTAAAGTACTGTTCGTCGTTGTTGGTAGTCTCCTATAGCCCAAGGATTTTTCGCACCTTTCACCAGCTGTCCTTGAATTCTACCGCTACCTTGGTTGGCAACAAGCAAGCTGCCGGGTACTGAGTGCTCTTTTGGTGAATGTCTGTTCATGCTTAGAAATATTTGACATTTAAACACCACGCTTGCCAGGCGGTTTGGTAAGTTGGTTTGGGAAATTGGTAGTAGGATATCGAAGATATTGGGTAGGAATAGCTTTAGAACATAATTTCTTTCCAGTACAGGAGTTGAGAAAGAAACAAGGCTTGTGTGTGTCAAGGAGGCATCGTTAACGTAGGTCTGTCCTTCACTGGGATTGTGGAGTACCTACCCGCGACCGAAATATTGCAATAAAAACTAGATTTTTCACAACGTATAGTTTAATGAAGATGTGTTGTTGCATAAACGTATAAAACAAATAAACGCTCTTATCAGTTTTATGTTTAATACATTTTATTGTGCATTTGATTTTTACTGTTACAGTTTTATTTTAAATTACTATGTAGCTAAAAGTTTTTGCATAACAAAACGTTAAAGAAGTATGTTTCCCGGGAAATCCCATAGCAAGCCACTCACCATGAAGCTTAAAATACACTCTTTGGAAAAATCTTTTGTACTCTCTCTGCACTTGTCATGTGCGGTTGATATATTAGAGCTCGAACCACGAAAGTATTTTCTCAGTCTCAAAGAGGGCACGAAGGCAAAAGTAATGGTTTGCATGTGTCGTCGGTGCCGTAATCTTTCATATTCAACAAAATGCAATACACGGATTTAAAACCGCTTATTTCTTGCGCCGTTTCGTTTTAGAACACACATGAAAATAAGCGATTACGTTATTTTATAAAGGTGTAACCATAAAAGCTGACTTAGATAGGAAATGCTACAATAGCGAATGATTGCACGTTTATACATACGAGTATATGCATGCGGCAACAGGGGTGTAATATGGTTTCAAACAGTTTATTTTATGACATATGATGTAATTAAAATAAGTATAATTAAGAGATAATAAAACAATTTAATATAAAAAAACTCGAGAATATTAAAAAATATTGCAGTGGAAACGTGCAAACTTCAATATCTTGTGACCAAAAACATACGTATAACTCTCATACACACTCGTATACGTATACACTCTTATACAGTGCTAGTCAAAAGTCCGTTCCCCCCTCGTATCTTTTGAACGGTTATACTTATGCTAAAATTTGGAGGGAGGTAATAAACAGACTTAAGCTTCTTAACCCTTTCAGTCACCACTTTTTGTTTTGATAGATAAAAATTTTTTAATATGCACTATGAAATAATTGATTTTTTTAAAGATTTTTTGTAGCAAAAAAAAAATAAAATATCGACGGTGAGCAGGCAATATGTCCTATCTACAGGAAGTGTGTTTTACAGGAGGAAGAAAAAATCATTTTATTTTAAAAATATTGATATAGGGACGAATAAAAAAAATACGTAATTACTTAAATTTTATTACGTAAAAGTGAATGTTAACAAAAATTGATTTACTTGCATTATACATTTAGTGAGTCAGTTAAGACAATTTGAAATAAAATATTTTGTTACATAGGACTCTCTGCATTATGATTATATAATTTAAATTTTTAATTTAAATTTATACAAATTAAATTAAAAAAGAACCTTTTTATAACATATAAACTTAAATAATAAAAAGTTTTTAATGATTCTAAACAATATGTCGCAAATTGTCATAGAAAAAGTGACAGTCCGATGAAATGACACTTTTTAGTTCTTGTAGATGTTGCCACTTTACCTTGGAAATTTTACATAGTTCTGTAAATAATGCAGGATATTTGGATATTGTGGGGATATGTTTTGGTCTTACAGGAAGATTAGTCCAATTTGATTCCGTATGATCAAGTTTTACCTTAATATGTCCTAACGGATTGTAGAAAATAGATCTTATATCCATAACAGTTGGATCGTTTACTATTCATACTGGACGAATAGAAGAATATCTTAAAGTTTTGCTATAATCCTTAAAAAAAAAAAAACGAAAATCACAATGAATAGCCTCATATGGGTTTGGAAGCTTTCTAGCTTCTTTTGTGATAGATATGTAATCACTTGGAACTTTAATTTCTCTATTCTTTAATTTTCTCTCAATGCATGCATGCACAGAATCCACCTCCATCTGTGTATGCCCAACTTCTAAAAATTTCTGATGTATTGTTATGTTATGTAACATATTGAAATTTAAAAGGGCATTGACCATAACTGCATTCCGATTCTGAGCAGTGCATCCATCCGAAAAAGTTGTTATAGGTTTTTTTATTCTCTGTTACACAATATCTTGAAAGAAAATCTAGTAAACAAGAAGTAAATGTTGATGCAAAAAGCTGATTATTATGATCTGCAAAAAACCAATAGCAACTGGCATGTTTTGAAGCCAAATTGTATACTGTCAAGTTGTGGCAGGCAAGCTTGGTCTTCTAATAAAACGCGTTTTCGTGTGTAAAAGGAGCTAATTTTACGGCCTGAAAATCTAATTGTATTGTAATCTGATTTCCTAACTGAGCTTGACGTTTGTTTTTTTCCATTTCATCTCTCGAGTCCTGTTTACGTTTTTGATGAGCTTGCCATGCCTCTTCTGTTATGTTTCCAGTTCGGTAGCTAGGTGTAACACGTGTTACACTGGTCCTTCTTATTGGGAATAACTGAAATATTTTGTTGACTAATTATTTCTGAAAACTTCTTTCTGCCAATAGACGGAACGCTTTCAGCTTCGCATTTAATAAGATACAATTTAAAAACATCAGAAATTGTATGAAACATGGGTTCCAAATATAGTTTCGATGACTGTTTTCGAGAGTAGTTTGACGGTATTTTAGGCAGTTCATTTAAAAAATTTTGGAGAAACTTGATTCTCCTTACTAGTTTTGGTCGGTCACTTACTTGTTTATTGCGCTGATTTGCGAGACGAGGGATGTTATATGAACTTTGTTGACACCATCTCTGAACCATTTTGTAATTGATACCAAGCGTACTTAATTATATTTAATTTTGATAGATGTTGGTAGTTCAGATTTCTTTCCTAGGTGACGTAGTTACCTTACTGAATAAACAGTGTGACTTGTCATCTTAGCCTTTTATATAAATAGATTCTCCCAATTTTAAATGTAGGTACGTACAAATATGAGCTTGAGTAACTACGTTATGAACGTAGTGATCCTACAGTGAGATCTTTAGGCATATGACATTTTTTCAGTTCATTATTTTGTTATTAATAAGTTGTAATTGTGAAAATATATATTCTATTCTAACTTGTATTCATAGTTCGCTACTTGTGTTTTTTATAATCCTATTTTTCTTGTAACTATAATAGTATAGTATTGTAAAATTCAAATCCTCAAAATATAATTTATAATTCGATTGTATTATTATTTTTTCATTTATAGAAATTAGTTTCCTCATTAGCTCTTCGTTTTATTAGATTTCTCACCAGTAACAGTGAATACAGCGTGATTTTCTAATGAATACAAAAAATTTAATATTCGATTAATCAAAACTGATTCAACATAAAACATATTGAAGGACAAACAGTAATATTATTTGGAAACTATTGATAATTGTCGAAAACGCTAAATTTAGGAAAGTATTCATTATTCCGAAAATCTAATTAAATTTTAGGTCGCCACAAGTCACAGTTTTCCTATTTATTTTCGAGCAGTGTATTAAAAATTATATTATTATATACTTGAAATTCTGGAGGATAATCCAGATGAATTCGGCAGCTTGGAAATAACGTTTCAACAAGATGGTGCTCCTGCACACCATTATGGTTCAGTAAGACGTTACCTAGATGAGGAATATCGTGGTAGATGGACTGGACGACGAGATACGATAGAATGACCAGCTCTGTGACCTGACCTCATACCATTAGATTTTTTTCTATGGGAATACTTGAAATCTAAAGTTTACGCCACAGCACCCGACAATATTGACATTTTGAAACAACGAATTGTTGAAGAATTTAGGGCAATTTCGCCCAACACATTTAAACGAGTACAGCAAGAATTTAGAAATAGGATGCATTACTGTGTAATAATTAAATGAGAAGCTACAATTTTAGTATTTATTTAATTTATTCATCAAAATGAACTTAAACTCAAACAAAATTACTATGACTGGAATAATATTTGCGGCAGATAAAGTTCTGTTCTTTTTCTGTTCTTTCAATACAATAAAGTGTTACTTTATTGCTACAAATGATTACAATAAAGTATGCCTTTAATGATGGTTGGCGATAAATGCTTTTTATTTACTAATTTCTGTGGTCTAACAGTGGGAGATTCCAATCTTTACAATTATCTTACAGATTTTCCATCCATCACTCAAGCCTTTTTTTATCTGTCAAAAATTCAATACATTTTTTATACCCCCGAGCCGCTACTGGGTCCAGGCACACGCAAAATATCCACACATTCCTGTTTTATGCTCCTAATGGTCCCGTAACGGTATACATATTTATGGGCTTGTTACGTTCCACACGCGCATACTATTTCGGAGATAAAATGTTCGTTAATTCGAGTAAACGAACACCGAAGTTTCTGTGCTTCAGTAAAATAGCTGAAATTATGTTTAATTCTAATCCTGGTGCAAGATAATTGAACTAATAGTCCGAGCTGTAGAAATGGGCGAAATGAATCCTTGTAGTGATTCGGATCCGTGCTATTGATTCTTTTGATTCGTTTATTGTTCACGTTATTGATGATGTTAAAAAAGACAAATCTAATCTTAGATAATTTCGAATTTTTAATCCCATACACGTTTTTTTCGTGATTCGATTTTCTTTTTTACCTCTGCCTTCCATCTTGTATAAAATATTCTATCGACAGAGTCATTTGATTATAAGCATATGTTTATCTAACAATTTTAACCACCATTCATGTTTTGGTTTCTCTTGTTGGTAAATTTCTTCTATTGCATTGCATCCCTTACAGTCGTATGTAGAGGAATCTTTTTGTAATCACCTCGTCTCTTTTACTAATTAAGTGGTTCCTGATCCTGCCACTTCTAGTCTTACCCAACATTTTCATTTCAGCCACCCCCTGATTCTTCTTTACAGGCCACACTTCACCGCCGTATACCAACGCAGGTCTCAAATCCTTTTGTATATCTTTCCTTTTAGCTCTTCCCCGATTTTTCGATCACAGAGTACCCCGCTCATTCGCTTCCAGCTAAACCAATCAGCCTGTAACCTGTAGACAAATTCTCGAACTAATGTCCCATTGTCTGAGATGTAAAAACCAAGGTATTTAGATTCTCCTACTCGTCCTAGTTTTTCTTTAAGCTAGTCGATGTCCCCAACCATGTCATTTGATTATTTTGTTCGATTATTTTATAGTATGTGTAATATTTGATATTTTCGAATATATCTTGATTTAGTAGATAGATTTTTTTGATCTTTTATTTAATTATAATTATTTTTTCTGTGTTTTCTAAACATGCCATTTCTGTTTTTATTTTGGATTCAAATAATTAGAAACAGTGAGATGCTTTCTTTTTGAAAGAGTTGTTATTTTTCCTTTTTTTTTGTTGTCTTGCATTTATTGTTTCTTATGTTTCTCAACTCTACGAACGACACCGCCCATAATCTATCAGTACTGAGGAACAAGTCTTTCGCTTCTCAACAAAAACGTAGTTACGATATTACCTTCGTAGCAATATATTATCTTTGTTGCTTATTTATTATATTTATGAAAGAAATTAATGACAGTCTGGAAGCTCACTCTAGCAATAAAATAATACAAACTTAAATGTGGTGACTGCCCAAAAATTTACATCGGTCAAACTGGTAGAACTTTTAACAAACGTATAGCAGAATATAAAAGTAATGGTCAAATCCATCACTTATGATATATAAAAAAAAATAGTTTTTGAAAGACCTTTAGAAATTAGACGAAATTTGCAACAGTCTCGCAATATACATTTCCTTATATCAACTGTATTGAGCAAACGTAACATACTAATAAACGTTCACAGGAAATTCCCGATATTCCCAATACGGTATTATTCCTAACGAAACATAAATATTGAATCGAATCAGTTGTTACTAAAGCCACCTCTAGTCCGAAGCCCACTCAACAATGCACGCAGAGGTATGAATTTGCAAACTGAACTACAATAGAAAACGGATGACTTTACAAAATGTGTGGAATCTCGACTAGTGGAAGAGGTATTTAACATAAATACTCTATATTAAACAGTTCGACGCCCAACGTTGCTGTTCAGATTCCTAATATTTTAGGGATCAGGGGATCGTATGTTTGTTTCTAAAGTCATATAACTACTCGAAAGTTCAATCCAATATGATTGAAGCTTGGAAGCGCCAAATGGAGTATGTGCCACAATTATATGATAGAGATAATTAAGACAGTACAAGAATACAATAATAAATCAATTTTCAGGAAGTATAGATAGCCATAAATTCACTCAAAAGCAGAAAGTCACCAGGACCAGACGAAGGAATAACCAACGAGCTTCTAAAACACGGAGAAGAAAGTATAACCCTAGAGATGTCAAAACTTATACAAAAACTAATATTGCACTGCAAGATATCAGACGCATGGAGAAACAGCATAACGATACCAATGTTCAAGAAAGAAAATAAGAAGACCCCAAAATTATACAGGTATAAATAAAAAAATATAAGGTGTTAGATATTCCTTTTATGATGCAAAAATCTAAGAAGAATATCTTGGAGTCCGTTGGACAGTACGTGCTGATAAATATGAGTATTTATTTTCTTGCATTAAGCTATAGAGCTATCTCCCCTTTGTTGTTATTAACCTTGATCCGTAGTAAGTGTGTTTACTATTAGAGTCAACAGCTGCGATAAAATTTGGGCTAAATGTATTGAAGAAAGATCCGAAATCGGTTTTTTAATACTGTGCTTTGGAAATATACTGCTGCATATTAGGTGTTCAATTTTCTCACATGCGAAAAATCATGTCATTTTTCGCTGTATTATTAACTATCCTTATATCACAAATTTACAATCATTATCCTAGTCCAACCCTTAATAACCCTTCCTACTTACAGTTTAACCCCCTCTCTTAAGAAATACAGACAGTTTTAAGATAGCAAAGAAGAAAGACACTCTCTTGATAGTCGCCCGTCGCTAAGGACAGACCATTCTCACTCTCTTAGTTTGGCCATCGCTAGAGCCAGACGTTTTCTCTCTTGATCTGGCCACCGCTAGAGCCAGTCGTACTCTCTCTTTCATTCTCTCTCTCTTCGCTGATCAAGAAGAACACCACCAATTTGGGTGTTTTTCTATCGTAATTACCTCTTTCCCGCTTAAGTTACACGAGAAATATCGAAAATACTGTATTAAATTGTGTGCAGACAAAGTGTGCCCTATCTATACCGTGATATATTTGCGAAACACGTGTTCAGAAACCGGTGCATCGGACAGATTTCGCGGGTGAAGAACAACGACGAGTGAAGACCGGAAACAACCGTGAGAGTGTGGAGCAGCAAAAATAATTTGCTATTGTCTGTATACCTTTTATTACATATCCTAATTTTATTGAACCAGCCCTATATAATACAGTCCACATACACGGAAATTATACTAATAATTTCCCACATATGTACACCCTTTTTGTACATTAGGTAAGCACACTTTAGGTGTGCAAGGTAATAAACACACTTTAATTACCGTAGCATGGATACAGTCTTCTACATAACATGGGCAGTCTTGTCTGGATAGTTAGTATAGTACGTTAGATAATGCGGTATTTTAAAATACGATTTATCAGTAAAATGTGTAAACGTTATTAATAATATTGGCGTTTAATTCAGCTATTCATAGAAAAAATTTTATTTGCATAGGAGCTTGGTTAGAATGTTTATTACAATGCTCTTTAGTTGCAAGATTTGATTAAACATGGCTTTGAATTCTTCTTCATTAGCATAGCTTATATTTGGTCTTACTGTATTAATTATAAAGTTTCTGTTAATCGCTTGCTACATATTTTGGTGATAATTATACGTAGTTTGCGCGATATTTTTATTTCTATTAAAATTACGATAATATTCGCGTCCTTTATTAGCTCGGTAATCTCCTCCACATCAAGCACATGTGGCTGGTGTGTTCTTGTTCTTTTTACAGCTTTCTGTACTATGCTGCCCTCCACATTTCACGCATATGGTCTATTGCAATATGTTTTTATACTGCCATATAATTGGCATCTCATAAATTTGATGATATTTCTGTATTTTATGGGTGGATCAATTTGTATATTGCAGTGTAGTAATTTCTGAACTCTATAAATATCTTGGGTATTATCTGATGGTTCAACGTCAACAAAGAACATATTTACGGGCAATCTGGCTTCTGGCTTCTGTAATCCTATGTTAAGCATTAATGATGATTCTTGCCTTGTGACCCAGTCTTGTCAGTTCTTGTTTGATATCTTTTGTTGCATGTGAATAATGAAGATACTTAATTATAACATCATCATCATTCAACCCATACTCGTCCACTGCTGAACATAGGTCTCCCGTAGTTCACCCCACAAATTTCTGTCCTGAGCCGCCTGCATCCAATTTTGATGTGTCCGTTTCAGGTCATCCGTCCATCTTGTTGGTGGTCGTCCTCTATTCCTAAAGGCATCTTGTCTGGGTCTCCACTCAAGAATGCGTTTTGTCCATCTGCCGTCCTTCGTTCTCGCGACGTGCCCTGCCCAGTTCCATTTTAAGGTTGATATTCTTTTGATTGCGTCGGTTACTCCCGATCTACGGCGCAATTCTGTGTTGAGTATTCGGTCTCTCAGGGTTAATCCCAACGTGGACCGTTCCATTGCCCTCTGTGTTTTTCGAATTTATTGTTCGAATCTCCGCACCATAGGTTAGAACCGGCAGCACACATTGATCGAAGACTTTTCTCTTCAAGCAGATGGGAAGAGCTGATTGGAAAACATCTCTTAGCTTTCCATAAGCTGCCCATGTCAACCCTATTCTACGTATTAGTTCATTGGTCTGGTTATCTCTACTTAAGCGAATTTCGTGTCCCAGATATTTGTATGCTGATGTTTGTTGTATACTTGTTCCAGCTATGTTGATGTTCTCACTCAGAACAAGGTTTGTCATCACTTGTGTTTTTGAGTTATTGATCTTTAAACCCACTTGTGTAGAGGCATGGTAGAGTCTTTCGCACATTTCGATGGCATGATCTATGCGGTCTGTTATCAGGACTATATCGTCCGCGAACCTGAGGTGACTAAGCTGCTCTCCATTTATGTTTATGCCCTTATGCGAACTCCACGATGAATGTTGAACTTGTGTGTATCTTCATGGAGTCTGACGCATGCCGTGGCATTATCATAGATATTTTTGATGACAGTGGTGTAGCGGTGATCTATTCGGCACTCTTTTAAAGCTTCTAGCATTTTCTGGTGGTTTACTGTATCGAATGCTTTCTCATAATCCACAAATATTAGGACGAGGGGTTTATTGTACTCTATACATTTTTCGATGAGGCTTTTAATAACTGTCTGCCTGTTTGCATGATTGGTAAAAGTCCATTTTGTTCGAAAGTCTGTTTGTTATGACTTTTGTAAAAAGCTTGTATATGTATGAGATGAGGTTGATTGGTCTATAGTTTGCGAGATTTGTTAAATCTCCTTTCTTAAACATTAGAATGATCACTGCATTTTGCCATTGTGATGGTGTTGTTCCTCTTTCAAGGCATTCTGTGAAAAGTATGGAAAGCATTTGTATCAGTTTCTCGCCTCCTAATTTTATGGCTTCGGCAACGACCCCGTCGTCGCCAGGTGACTTATTATTTTTCATTTGCAGGAGAGCTTTTTTGATTTCATCAACAGTAACATCTGGTATGTCTTCCGAGCCCTGGTTTAGAACCTTTGGTATGTTGTCAGTTGGAACATTTTCTTCTGTTTTGCTGTAGAGTTCGCTGTAAAATTGTCCGACAGTTTGTAGAATTTCCTGTTTATCTGTTATTATTTCGCCCTTTGTGTTTTTCAGTTTGTAAATGTTTTTCTTTCTTATTTGCTGTTTCCTTCTGAAGACTTTTAAACTTTTGTTCTCTTCTATGACTTTTGATATCTCTCTGGTGTTGTAGTCTCTTATATCTTTTCTGATGTTCTTAGTGATTTGTTTGTTTAGTTGTCTCATTTTTGTTAGATTGGTTCTGTATTTATCTGTTAGTTGTCTTCTTTCCTCTAATAGAGTTTTCGTGCTTAGACTTAGTTTTTCTTCGTCTTTTTGGTTTTTTGGGCAACATTTTTCTTGTGCTTGTTTCAGAGCTTTGACTATTTTCTGGTCAATTTGACAATTATAACATAGAGTAAATATAAAGCACAGAAAATAAGAGGATATGAACACATATTTAAAACAGAAGACGCCAATCCCTCAATCGAAATAACAAAAATAATAATATTAATACGAATATATCATTAACATTACAGTATTTCCTAGTGTATATGACAGGTTGGTTTAAATTAAAACCCGTAACCGCTGTTCAAGAACAATTACATCAACCACCAGAGAAGCTTTGATTTACTCTACGGCTAGCCAACGAGAACAAAATTGGCGGTAGAGCAATTTCCGTACTATTTATTTTAGAATTTACAAAATAATCAGCTATTAATTGCCACTCGCTCTTCAAAATTAATGCAAGAATTTCAGGCTCCGGGTTTTGCATTAAATACTTAATTAAACATTGTATAATAAAATCGGAGAATATCTGTTACATCCAGGAAGCTGTTCTAGTTGAATAATAGCCGTTACACAGTATATAGAATTATTATTTATTGCCGAAGTAAAATAATAATTTGAATTTTTGCCATCAATTGCACAAAGCATGTGTACAGCTAGTCCAGTAGTACGGTATTTAATAATAAATTACAAAACTTAGCAATGAAATAGAAACCTCCAGTGTAATTGGTATGTCAATATAAGGTTGAATGTTCGAATAATTAAACTTTGATGGTATACAAGGCAACTATCGAACACAGTAATTAATTAAATCTTGCCCAAGTGCTTTCGATCAATAGATCATCTTCAGGGGCATTTCGTCAGTTGTAGCCTATCCGACATGAGTAGAATGTCATACATGTAAATTTGGACATAACAATACAATACACAAAGACAAACAAACACTTTAAAATTTTTAAAAAGGAGAAGCTACATGTTATATAGAAGCCAGAGACAGAATGGAATGTCTGAATGACAGAACGCTGTCTCCGGCTTCTATATAACATGTAGCTTCTCCTTTTTAAAAATTTTAAAGTGTTTGTTTGTCTTTGTGTATTGTATTGTTATGTCCAAATTTACATGTATGACATTATATTTTATTTATTTAGCGTATGGACTTTCACAGTACGATAAATATACAAATACAATTACAATAATATACACATATATATTATATATATTATTCAAACACTAAAAATAGTAAAAATAGAATGAATAGAATGAATGACACTAAATATTAATGTCCAATTTACATAGCCATTCAATTGCTTCTGGGGAACATTCCGCAAAGTCCTGGAGGTTTCCACGGTAGGCACGATTCAAGCAGTCTGAAACACAATGGCTTATGGTCTGTCTAGATTCTCCGCAATCGCACTGTGGACTTTCTGCACGACCCCACCTGAACAGCGAATCAGCACATTTACCATGTCCGGTACGTATACGATTAAGCCTTGCCCAAATGGACCGGGGCAGATTTGATCTGATGAAACCCTGAGTTGGGGTGGATATCTTAATATAGTCCGATTCTACTGTTGGCATCCATCTTGTTGTCCATTGCCTATGTATATCATAGGAATTACCAATTTTTCGGGCAGATCGTATTGGAGAATTTCTAGATCTCAATCGTTGGTGCTCTTTTGAGATGTCTGGGATATCTTGATGTATTGGTAATTGTACGTTGGCTACAATTTTCTGGTACTCTCTCACTAATGCTGCTGTACGGCGTAGATCTGGTGGAGCAATATTGCTCAGAGTAGGCAGCCATCTCACTGGCGTTGATTTTATTGTTCCAGTGATTATTCTCATGGTTTGGTTAAGTTGGACATCGATTTTGCTTGTATGTGCACTATTTAGCCATACTGGTGCACAATATTCTGCCACTGAAAAAACCAAAGCTAGAGCAGAGGTCCGAAGAGTATCTGCAGAAGCACTTCAAGTTGTTCCAGCAAGTTTTGATATTAAGTTATTTCGTGTTCTTAGTTTACCGGCTGCGTTTGTAAGATGACTTTTGAAGGTGAGTGTTCTATCAAGTGTGACGCCTAGATATTTGGGGTTGTTGTTATGTTTGATAGCTGTGTCATTTAGAGTTACATTGAGAGTATCGCCCGCAAGTTGATTCGACAGATGAAAGAGACAGGTTTCAGTTTTGCTTGTGTTAGGACGTAAGCGCCAGTTCTTAAAATAGTTACTTAGTATAGATAAGTCCTCGTTTAGAGCTCGTTCTCCTGCTTCTTTACTATTATCTTGGAAGCCAATGGCCAGGTCGTCAGCATAAGCAAATTTTCTCGATTTTGTTTCAGGTATATCTGCTGTATAAAGGTTAAATAGTAAAGGAGCTAGCACTGACCGTTGAGGTAAGCCGTTGTTGAGTTTTCTAACGTTACTCTGTGCATCATTTATATATATCTGAAACAGTCTGTTAGTCAGTAGATTGTTTATCAGCTGACAAGTTTTAAGGCAAGGTATGATTTTCATCAGCTTATAAATAAGGCCCTCTCTCCACACCGTGTCATAGGCAGCCGTGAGATCTATAAATGTTATGGCAGATTTTTCGCGTCTTTCAAAACCAGCTTCAATAAATGTAGTTAAGGACAGCACTTGGTCACAGCAACTTCGTCCTCTTCTAAATCCAGCTTGTTCAATTGGTACAGCATCCTCAATGGTGTTACATATTCGGTTATATAAAAGTCGTTCTAGTAATTTATAACAACAACTGAGTAAGGCAATAGGCCGGTAACTTTCAGGCAGCTTGTTGTCTTTGCCAGGCTTCTGGATTGCGATAATTTTTGTTCTTTTGAATTCTGGGGGCAGCACAGTTGTATTCACAATGTCGCTAAAGAATTTTTTGACATTCTACTCATGTCGGATAGGCCACAACTGACGAAATGCCCCTGAATATGATCTATTGATCAAAAGTACTTGGGCAAGATTTAATTAATTACTGTGTTCGATAGTTGCCTTGTATACCATCAAAGTTTAATTGGTATGTGTTTAAGAAAACAATCACAATTAAAAACCCAAATGGATTAAAATTGTTCAAATTATTGAGAACGAAAATTTTTGGTCTTATCACAGAATTTTCTGTGAACTTCGAAGTACTTGCTAAATATCTAACCTCATCATTAAGTAGCGCATTATGTTTAAATTACGATTAACTTTCAGGAAACACTAGAAACTACACCCTCATCTGGGTTGATCAGAAACCACCACCCACATAAAGATGAAGATGGTTTGGTTATACCAAAAATGATAGTTCTGGAGGTTTTCCCTTCATCGTAGTACTCTTTTACAGTTTACAGACAGACTAGCCTGCCAAAACTTGGCAACCCTGCCCCTAAGCCAGCCACTGTTTCTCTCCTAAGCTCCCCCTAGGACAAAACAGGCCCCAATCCTGCACTCCATCTAACCACCATATATCCTTCCCTTACCACACCTCGACCTGAAGGTTGTTAAATATTCCTGACGGAGGGCACCAGCGACCGGCAGTACCAAAATAAGGCACATAGGAAATGATCCTGGACCGGCTTATCGTTGGATTTTCACAAGCGGAGCTGTATTACCAGAATCGTTGTGATACTGAGATGCAATACGGCAACGAAACCAATTACATTATCTTCTTCTTCTTTTTTTTCCTTCTTGTATGTAGGCTTTAAAGCCTGTTTTTTCTTAAATATTAGCCTACTAAATTGTATACATTATCGCACCATCTTTTTTTTTGGTCTGTCTATACTTATTCGTCCATTTGGTGACTTACTGCCATTTTACTAATGTGTTTGTTCCACTCTTGTTTTCGTTTTGTCATCCAGCCATTTAGGTCTTCTATATTGCATACTCTTACTTCTATATTGCACACTTATGTGTTCGCTTCTCTCCCTATCCAGCCGACTTTTTCCTCATATTCATCGGTCAGGTCTCATCTCCGCAGTGTATGCTAATGTAGGTCTAATTGCTGCTTTATAGAATCTTGTTTTTGTGTCTTGTCTTAGGTGTTTGTTCTTCTATATTGCATACTCTTACTTCTATATTGCACACTTATGTGTTCGCTTCTCTCCCTATCCAGCCGACTTTTTCCTCATATTCATCGGTCAGGTCTCATCTCCGCAGTGTATGCTAATGTAGGTCTAATTGCTGCTTTATAGAATCTTGTTTTTGTGTCTTGTCTTAGGTGTTTGTTCTTCTAGATTGTGTCATTAAGAGATCCCGCCGATTTACTTGCTTTTAAGCTTTGTTGTCGTATTTCTGCTTTAACATCTCCGTAACTAGTTATATCTATTCCCAGATATCTAAACATTGCTTCCTGCTTTATTATTTTCCCATCAATTTCGATACCCATTATGATGTAAAATCAAAATTGATGGAAAAATAATAAAGCAGGAAGCAAGGTTTAGATATCTGGGAATAGATATAAATAATTACAGAGATGTTGAAGAAAAACTAGGAACACAAAGCTTAAAAGCAAGTAAAGAGGTAAAGTAAGTAAAATAATAAACACCTAAGACAAGACACAAAAACAAGAATCGACTTGACAGCATGCCGACTCGACAACATGCCTCCACTGTTTTCTGTCTTGAGCAACCCCCATTCAATTCCCCACGCCCATAGTGCTTAGATCTGCTGCTATATTATCTCACCACCGGAGACGAGGGCGTCCGTGTGGTCTCCTTCCAGTTGGGACTTCCTCCCACACCAGTTTTACTGTTCGTTCATCAGAATGTCTTCTGAGGTGTCCTGCCCATTGGAGTCTTCTGGACTTTATTTTTTTTATTATGTTGGCGCCTGGGTAAAGTTCTTCGAGCTCTTTGTTAGTTCTTATCCTATATTGACCTGATGCTTCATCCAGCACAGGACCAAAGATCTTCCTTAAGATTTTTCTTTCCCAAACACATAGTCTCTCTTCGTTTGCCTTTGTTATCGTCCACGTTTCGCTTCCATACATCACAACGAGTCGTATGATTGTTTTATAGACCTGTATCTTCGTACGTCGTGTTAGTTGTTTCGATTTTATAACGTTTTGGAGGGCAAAATACATCTATTGCCGGCCTGAATCCTGTTGTTTATTTCTTGTGATCCATTATTGTCTTCATTTATTGTTGTTCCAAGATACTGGAATTCTCTAACGCGCTCCAAGTTAAAGTCATCGATGGTGATGTTCTGATCGATTCTGTCTCTGCTTTGGTTATTGCGGCTCATAAACATAAATTTCGTCTTGTTTTCGTTGATTTGGAGCCCCATCTTCTCTGCTTCCTTCTCGAACATCACGAAAGTCTCCTTCATACTTAAACGTGTGTCTCCTATTAGATCGATATCGTCTGCAAATGCCAGTAGTAAGTTTGGTCCTTCACGATGAAATACTGTATTGGGGTTTTCGATTCTTGCACTTCTGATTATGTGCTCCAGAGCTAAGTTGAAGAGTTGTGGTAAAAATGCATCACCCTGTTTTAGTCCATTGTTTATTTCAAATGTCTCCGAGTATTGTTGTCCAACTCTCACCTTACATCGTAACCGGTCCATACACATCCATATCAACCTGACTAGTTTTTTAGAAAGCCAAGTTCCTGCATCGCTATCCACAGTCTGTTCCTGCATGCTCTATCAAATACTTGTTGAAAATCTATGAACATCTGATGAAGCTCACAATCAAACTCCCAGCATTTTTCCATTATCTGTTTTATTGTGAATATCTGGTCAATAGTAGAGCGGCCCGGTCTAAATCTGCATTGATAATCTCCAACGATTTTTTCTGTGTATGTTTTGGTTTTTTCTAGCAGCATATTTCCAAGGATTTGTAGGTGGTGTTTGAGTGTTATTCCCCTGTAGTTAATACATTGCTTTTTATTTCCTTTTTTGTGTATTGGTATAATATCCCCTTCTTTCCATTCATTTGGCATTGTTTCTTCTCGGCAAATGTCTTGAATTAGCTTGTATATAGAACTGTACAACGCTTCTGCTCCATGCTATAAGCACTCTGCGGGTATACCATCGCTACCTGGTGTCTTATTATTTTTAAGTATTTTAATTGCCTGTATTACTTCTTCGTATGTCGGGTATTGGTCTTCTATTTCAGATGTGTGTATCTCTATGTTTGATGTATTTCTGCTAGATTGGTCATTCAGTAGTTGATAGAAGTATTCCTTCCAGGTTTTTAGGATTTCCTTGTCATCCGTTATAAGCTATCCACTGTCGTTTTGAAGGAAGTTTCCTGTTCTTGCTTGGTACCCGGTCTTGATATCTGAAACTCTTTTGAAGAACTGTCCCGCTTGTTTGTTCTTTCTTTTTTCTTCTATTTTTCTTTTTTCTTCTTAGACAAGACCTGACCCATCTAAAACGAGACGACTACTAGAAACAACAGTGATGAAAATACTCCAGCGAATATCGGGGAAAAGTCTGTTGGATAGGAGAGAAGCGAAAACATAAGAGCATGCAATATAGAAGACATAAATGGATGGGTGATAAAACGGAAACAGGAGTGGAACGAACACATTAGTAGAATGGCAGAGGATAGGATAATACAAATAGCATGAGATAAGTCACCAAATGGACGAAGAAATATTGACAGACCAAGAACAAGATGGTAGGATAATTTAAACAATTTAGGAGGCTAATATTGAAGAAGAAACAGGCTTTAAAGCCTACATACAAGAAGGAAACAGAAGAAGAAGAAAAGCTAAGAACGCTATCTTCCTTCTATCCGCCTAGATGGTTTTTATCACGAATCTGCAAATTTTAACTAAAAGCTGCAGACCCAATTAAGATTTTATACTAAGATAAAGTTTTAGCTAGCGTGGTGATTAGATTTGCTACCTCTACATTGCTTTACATCGAAGTGAGTTCATTTAACAACCAAATCGACTATTTTATTTATTTATGTAGCTAAATTTTCCAGGTATACACAGTAAACGATTATACTCTTTTCTTTTTCCCTCTTATGTTAATCCATACTTGTATATACGCTTTAATTCTTGTTTCCAAAAAGACACAACTTGACACTTTGTTTTACACCATTAGCAACGAGTGAAACGCATTACGTTAGTGTTAAATGCACCTGCAAGTTGAATCGGCGAATCCGTATAGCAAATCCCACGACCTAAAAACAAGCTCCATAAACCTGTAGTCTTCATCCCCGATGTGGCGCTATGGTGTGTAGGCCTCAGCTGCCGATTTCCCAAGCTCATCATTTTCAAATAACATTGTATCGCGCTATTTACGAGTCCTTACCCTGAGAGATACCACATGTACCAAGACTGGATTTCATTGAATTCTTGGAAAACACAAAGATCTCGTTGGAAACCGACCATATGGAAAGGGATATGTGTTTGAAATTCACAATAACCAGCTGAAAACAAACTATTTAAGGATAAATATTTGGATATTTACGATACCTAACAACTTAAATGTTCATTTACACAATATATTGTAACAATTTTTTGCTGAAAATTATTTTATAGCTAATATAGCTAAACACAGCAGTGTATTAATTTCTTTTTGTAATCTGCTTTCGCATCTGTTTTTTAAACTGATTGTAACTGCCAATTGTCCTCAGATCAACGTCTTAAATAGTTCCAAGGCCATAACAAAGTTGGCTAGAATTTTCTTTTTATCCTAATCCAGCGGTGTAGTACAATTATATTCCTAACAATGTTAAAAGCCCTCCATTTATATTAAATACTAAAAAAGCTTGGTTGATATAGCATCATCATCATCACCACTAAGCACTTTGCGTCCACTGCTGGATATAGGTCTCCCTCATTATTGTCCATTTTGCTCTATCTTGAGCACTTTTCATCCAATTGCTTAACATTTTCTTGAGCTCGTCAGTCCAACGAGTAGGGGGTCTTCCTCTATTTATTTGTCTGCCTCGGCCTTCACTCAAGTAATCTCATCGTTTACCTTTCATCACTGATTCGGGCGACGTGTCCAACCCAGTTCCTTTTCAGTGTGGCAATTCGGGAAATTACATTGGTAACTCCTGTTCTTCATATTAAGTCTTCATTTCTAACTCGGTCACGAAACGATATACTCAGCATTCACCTTTCAATTTTCCTCTGTGCTATTTTCAGCGTTTTAGAACCTGTAGCTGCCAATATCAATGTTTCGACACGATAGGTCATCACATACAACACACATTGGTGAAATGTTTACCGTTTTTAAGAAATTGGTACATCGCTTTTAAAGATGTCTTTCTTTATTTCGTGTCCAAGATATATGTATTTTTGCACCAGCTCTCCTTCGTTGTCTCCAATATTGATATTTTCGCTAGGTACCTACTAGGTGTGCCATGAACTTTGTTTTGGAGATGATTATTTTAAGACACACACTAACTGAAGTTCATGTAGCATTGGTGCCACAGTGAGTACATATGAGTTCGTATATAGATTTCTGATTCAATGACAGTAGGTGGGTTATGTTTACTGGAAGTTGCACATTACTTATAACCAGGTTTTCATAAAACGTAGATGAGAGTGCTTTATTTTTAATACATCCAAACAGGATATGATTAACATCACACTGGGAAATATTATCGCATAAACACTTTCCTGATTCTATAATGTTTAATCTAGCCAGGTGAGCAGGAACAGCACCGTTACTAGTTTTTAATCTTGTGATAGTTGCTGCTGATCGTTTAGATATATAATAATGGAATATGTGTGGTAATTCTGTTAGGGATGGTAACGTAGGATGGATCTTGTAATAATGATTATCTTAAGTATTCGTCAATATTTTTCATCTGTCTTGCCAGTTAAAATTTATTTTTTTATTATTAAAATTGATTAGGTCTGATACTGTGTAAATATGTTCTTGTATACTTTAATGAGTAGAATTCTTAGCGAGCCCGTCTACTATTTCATTACCTTTTATCCCGGAGTGACTTTTTGCCCAAATAAATGTTATATCTTTGTTTCTCATTTTTTGTTTAATGTCACATGTTTTATGGTTTAACTCAGTATTATTAAGTCCACTAAGAATTGACTTAGAGTCTGAGATGATCACAGCATCTTGCAAATTTGCGTGCTCTAGCCAATCGAGAGCTTTCCTAATAGCTACCGCTTCTGCAGTGTAAATAGAGCAATGTGGAGGAAGCTTTAGTTTAAGTGATTTGTTTTTGGAAGGAATATACACTGCAGACCCTACTTTCCCATGGTTCAGTTTAGAACCATCTGTGTAAATTATAGTTTTATTAGTATATTCACTCAATATGAAGTTCAACAGCTTGTTATTTATTTGATGTGAATCTGAATATTTCGGAAATATAATATTTAATTTTTTGAAGATTGTATTAAATTCTAATTTATAAGATGGTTTAATAAAATTTGTTGAAAGTGTAACCGGTAAATCATTGGTTTCCAGAAAGGCATCTGCTAATGGTGGTGAATTTTTTATTTTCCAAAAATTGTTTACTAGATTTTGTATGGAAAATTCATACAGCATACTTAGTAGGCCACTTGTTCTAGCCCTTAATTTTAATACATATTTTATTGCTAATAAATTTCTACGATTTTCTAATGGCATTTCATTACTTTCAGCAAGTAACAGGGGGCATGGTGTTGATTTCATAGCACCTAAAAGTTAATCTCAAACTTTTAAACTGAATACGATCTATTTTTAGTAAATGTTTTTTACTTGCTGATCCGTATAACACACATCCGTAATCCAAAATTCAAAATAATCAATGCAACTTTGGGATCAGCACCCCATTTAGGACACATTTAAGGAGATTGATGCCTTTCTCACATCTTTTTTTTACATATTGGACATGTTTAGACCATAATAATTTGGGGTCTAGGATTATACCAAGATATTTATACTCAGTTACAACGGGTATATCATATCCTGACAGGTGTAGACTATCAGGCGTACGTAACGTATATCTAGTACTGCGGTAAACAGTTTAGTCGATAAGGTATCACCTTATCGGACTCCTCTGCCGATTGGGATATGATCCGTGTTTTCATGTAGTATGTGGCATAGTTGCATTTTTGTATGTATCGTAAATTAACCTTGTATATCGGTAGTCAATGCAACATGCTTGTAGTGCTTCCAGAATTTTGTCAAATTCTACCGTGTCAAAGGCTTTATGGAATTCTACAAAAAGCCAGAACGAGTGGTCGATTGTATTCGATAGTCTTTTCTAATACCGTTTTAATGCTTTGTAGCTGATCATTTGTTCCAAATCCGGTAATCCAAGTTTTTTCTCAAGACGATTCGTTACTATTCTTGTAAGGAGTTTGTATAGTATGATTAAGACGACTTATAGGTCTGTAGTTTTCTAATTCATGAAAATCTCCTTTTTTGTACAATAAAATAATCAAAGCATTGTGCCATTTGTCGGGTATATTACTGTCCAAAAGGCACATGTTAAAAAGGTTTTCTATTTTCATAAGTAGGCAAGTGCCTCCGATTGTGATTGCATCAGTAACTACAAAATCTTCACCTGGAGATTTGTTATTCTTAACTTTTCTTAGGGCTAGTTCCTCCATTGTGATTTCCGGTAGTAGTTCTGATCCTTGGTTGACAATGTCCTTTTTCCTTGTTAATATTTCAGGTACTTGACCTTCTCTGCTATTTGCTTTTTGTTGGCTTGTGTACAGCAATTTGTAGAAGTCTTCAATTTGTTATCCATGCAGGTTAGTTGCAGTTGAGTTATCCATCTTCTTTAAGTACAATCGGAGGTTGGATATCACTATATTTATTTTATCTACTGCTGCTCTAAAGAGTTCTATAGAACTGCATTTAAACCATTCCCTTAAATTCTCCAACCATGACACTCTCCTTCTTCCTATACTCCTTCCTCCTCTTATCTTTCCCTGTATTATCAGACTTAGCAGTTAATATCGCTGTGCCCTTATTACGTGTCCTAGATATTGTAACTTTCTTATTTTAATTGTGTTTATTATTTCGCATTCTTTGCCAATTTCTCGCAATACTTGTGTTAGTTTTCTTTTGTGTCCATGCTATTCTAAGCATTCTCCTGTAACACCACATTTCAAAGGACTGTAACTTATTTATGTGTTCTTGCGTCAATGTCCAGCTTTCAAGTCCATATGCAGTGTCGAAAACACGTAGCATCTCAGTGCTCTTACTCTCAGTTCTAATCTAAGATCTTTGTTGCAGAGAATTGTTTTCATTTTTACAAACGCATTTCTTGCTATTCCTATCCTAACTCTTATTTCGGTTGTTTGATCATTATTGTCTGAAATCCAGGTTCCTAGGTATTTGTATTTATCAACCCTTTCTATCGGTACATTTCCCAAATGTATATTTGGTGGTATATTTCTTTTCTTTGTTATGTATTTGGTCTTTTTTATATTCATTTTTAGTCCGTATTTTTCACAGAAACTGTTTCGTTTTGTTTAGTAGTAATTAGAGTTATTCAGCAGAGCTTGCCATATTCACGGTGTCATCTGCATATCTTACGTTGTTAATAGATCTTCCGTTAATTATTATTCCTTTACTTTGAGATAGTAATGCTTCGTTAAAAATGGCTATTAAATAGTAATGGAAACATAATACATCCTTGCCTAACTCCTCTCCTGATTTCAATTTCTGGACTGGGTTCGTTATCTTTTACGATTTGTGCTCTTTGATTCCAGTATATTTCAGTTTTCTTATTATTCGTAAGTCTATATGGTTTATGTTTTTTGTCTTTAGAATTTGGACTAATTTTTCATGTCTTACTTTGTCAAATGCTTTTTCAAAATCAATATAACAAACATGCACATCAACATTCATATTCATGCAGGACCTAAATTAAACTGTTAAGGAATGTATTTTATTGTATTGTATATATGTTATGGACAAAGTGATTATGTGAGCCATTATGTATAATGCATTATTTCATTATCGGTTCGGTCATTATTCGACGGGCAATTTAATAACTTTTTACAATTTATCATATTGTCTGGTCATTATGAAAAATGCTATACTATGGCCGGGCAATGTGATAAATCGGCGTTCTTAGTAAATCATGCGATCTTCAGCAGCGAATCAACGCGCTGTATCCAAGGTTACAATCACCGAAGCGCGTCGGCCATCATTTATAAATCATATTGCAGTTGAATGTTAGTAATGGTATATACGACAAGTGGTTTGTTTGTGACATTTCTTTGTTAATTCTTTGTTTATAAAGTATTGCATAGTGAACTATGGAAAAAGAAGAACCATTAAGTGATATGAAAAATCGATTTAACAATCGGTTAACTGAATTAATTTCAGACAAATAAAACGCCGAGTGATTATCAGCGCTTACGAAGATTCGACGTTATGACGATTAGAGAAGTAGAAAAATTGATTGTTCCTGTGAAAGAAGATAACGTAATTAAATACTACGTCCATACAGAAGAAATATTTGATACATTGCGCGATCTTCATATTACTATCGGGCATGGTGGTAGAAACCGAATGAAGAAGGAAGTACATTATAAATTTAAAAATATTACAAGGGAGATGATTGTTATCTATTTAAATTTATGCATGACCTGTCAGAAAAAACATAATGTTCCAAAGAAAGGCTTGGTGGTGAAACAAGCTTGGTGGTGAAAGGCTTGGTGGTGCAGTCACAAGCCGATGGCTGTTATAAATTTGTGCTTGTTTATCAAGACCATCTTACCAAATTTGTCCAACTTCGACCTCTTACAAGTAAAAGAGCAGAAGAAGTATGTACTTTTGGATATTTTCACAATATTTGGGGCGCCGAGTGTGCTTCATAGTGATAATGGCAGAAAATTCGCTAACCATATTATCAAAGAGCTGTGTAGCATGTGGCCCGAGTTAAAAATGGTACATGGCAAACCCAAGCATTCTCAGAGTCAAGGATCTATAGAAAGGGCCAATCAAGACGTAGAGAATATGCTTAGTTCGTGGTTAAAACACAACAATACAAACAAATGGTCTGAAGGCTTACGTTTTGTTCAACTAATGAAAAATAGAGCTCATCACACTGGTATTTGTAGTCCATATGAAGCCATGTTCGGCACAAAGTTGAAAGTTGGTTTAAAAAGCTCTCTACACCAAGAAGTTCTGACTGATGTTAATTCGGAGGAAGACTTAGAGGTCCTGTTCAAAAATCAAGAGGCTGGGCTATCTACAGAACCGGATATAATATAAAATAATAATATAAATGTGGACTCTTCAATAATGTTGTCCGAATCAAGTTCCATATCATCTGGCTACACCCAGGACGTTAAAAAAATTGGAGCAATTTTAATTGATGAAAATTCATCTCGTGAATCTAGTCAAGTTCCAGAATTTTTAACAAATGCGATAGAAACGGCTATTGTAGTTAATTTAGAAAATAATGAAAATCTGGATTCCAATATAGATATTAGAATAAACGATGTAAGGAAGAAAAGAAAATTGGCTTTGACGAATCTAGAACAACAAGCCGAAAAGATGTTAAAATTTTCCAATTCCAAATATCCATCGACTAAACTAGGTAACACAGTTAGGATACGAGTGCCAGATGTGAACCGAGCTCGTAGTGATCAAAGAAATCTACTAGCTATCGTGACAGAGATAACTGAAAAAAAGCTTTACAAACTATGCACAAAATATGGCATACTAAATCAGTTATATTCAAGAAACCAGTTTACCGTTTGTAAAGAAGTTTATCTCCATAGAAGAGATTCCAGACAATGAGATATCTCTTAGAGAATGCGCAAGAAAATCTTCTAACTGTGGGGAACAAGGATACAGTAGGTGCGGTTGTAAAGGTGGGTGTAAATCCGATAAGTGTAAGTGTCGTAAAGAAAAAAAATATGTAACTCCAAGTGTCACCATAGTGGAACATGTTTCAACAAATAGTTATGTATTGTAAATCATTCATACAAAATAAATTTCCATGATGTAGCACGCAAAGGTGGTAAGTGTATTTTTATTTAAAATTGAGTTTGATTTAGAAGAAAAACGATTTAATTTCTTACTGGCCGCTTTGTGTGTTACCATCGATTTCGGTCATTAGAAAAAAATGCAAATAAAAACACAGAATTCTTTTTTTGGTTTCCTCAATTACCGTTAATACGTATTATATTTTTTATGTATACTTATTCATTCAATGTACTCATTTGCCATTTCACAGAAGACTGCAAGACTGTTTTCATTAGTATATAAGAAATATTTTAGTTTTTACTACATACTTGAGTGTATCAAAATAAATATATTTCATATTTAATAAAAATAAAAGTAGTTTTAATCATCCTGTCTAGTAGATGCCAAGCATTATACATAATGTCCGGGCAATGTGATGAATTTAATAGTATTTATTATATTGACCGACGGTATTGGGCATTTTTTATATAGCCCGGGCATTATGAAAAATGACCAATTAATCATATGGTTCATAACATATACATGTATTCTATTCTAAATGTCACAATAGTATCTTGTTTATTGTTTCTTTAAGAATTTTGCAAGTTACGTTGATGAAAGATGTATAAATTATGTTTGAAGTGCGGAATTATTTTTCCATCTGATTGTCCTGATAGAACACCATGATTTGTCCAAATAAAATTATATACTTTTAATAATAAATACATTTTATTTTTTGGTATGTGTAATAGGAAAATGAGTGAATATTAGCAACAAAATTGGGTTTTAGGAACTAAGATATTTAAGTACAATAGAGTATAGATATAATATCCGTATTCCTACAAGACTGAAATAATGTAATAACCTCCCATATGTAGTTATTTTAAAAAATCTTGTCTGGAACTATTCGTTTGAAAAATATCCTGCATCAGCTGTAAATAAGCCGAAGAAGCATAAACGCAACGTGTAAAATTGCGAGAAAAGGACTGGAAGGCCCAAACCGCACCCGCTACACCGGGCCATTATCGATCGTGCCGGCCGAAACATCACCACACCAGAGAGAGAATGAAATTGTCAATACCGAGACGTTATTTTTATGAAATGGTTTTTCAACAAATCGGTCATGTCATGATTTTAGATTAAGGGGAATATACCTGTCAAAAGGGATGATATTGCAGTGGACGTTTGGATGGAATCGGTTGGGGGTTGGAGATTGGAGCAAATAAAGAGCAGATTGAAAGAAGAGATTCAAAATGTATTCAAAAGGTTATTTAAAATTAGAGAAAAAAGAGACAGATTTCTTTCATTTTTATAAATATTACAAATAATTAGACCGAATGGAGATCAAAGGAAAGATTTGAACTACAACTCTCCGTTAGTACTGTTACAGAATGTCATAAAAAATACACAGAAAAAGAGTCATGATATTATCCTCAAATTATAAGTCTATTGATAAAGGGTTTTATATAGAAACATTTCTGTTATTAGTATACATATCAGTTCGTGTAGAAAACATTTCTGATTTGATCCCGCTATTAGTAATAAAAGTTGTTAGAATTGGATAAAAATATCTTTATCTAATTCTTTAATCTAATATCCAATCTTTATTCTAATTTCCAATCAGTACAGTAATCAAAACTGTTCAACGAAAAAAAGGCATTGGTCGCATGCAAAATATAATGAAAAAATTGAGGTTATGGAAATTGAGGTTATGAGGAATGAACAGTTGGCCTCATACAGCCAATATATAAAAAAGGAGATAAGAGGGAATGCCTGAATTATAGGCCAATGACATTGATAAATGTAATATTCAAAATTCTTTCTGGTATAATCTACAATAGATTATTAGAATACTCCGAAAATATAATTGGTGATTATCAAAATGGATTCCGACCAAATAGAGCCACTACAGATAACATATTCATACTAAGAACGATACAAGAAAAAGCTTATGGATACGACATAGACCTATATAATATGTATATAGACTTTAAACAAGCTTTTGATAGTGTGAAAAGAGACAGAATGCTGGAAGACCTTTGTAATCTAGGTATACCTAAGAAATACATCAGCCTCATAAAAATGACGTTGCAGAGTTCAAAAGCCGCAGTCAGAGTAGATGGAGAACTGACTCCCCCGTTTAACATCAACATGGAAGTAAGACAGGGAGATGCCCTATCAACCATGCTATTCAACCTAATTCTTGATGCAGTCATCAGAAAAATCAATATAACCGGGCATATAAACACCAAATCAGTACAAATTACTGCATATGCAGACGATGTAGCCATCATTAGTAGGAATAAGCCACGACTAATGGAAGTGTTCAAACAAATTGATCCTGAAGCAAGAAAAAGAGGTATCAAAATAAACGAAGCAAAAACGAAGTATATGACAGTCAAAAGAATAACTGACAATGAAAATAATATCACAATAGGCAACTGTACTATCGAACAAGTGGATGCCTTTACATATCTCGGCACAGAAATCAATCAGAAGAACTCCGTAAGTAGCGAAATTAATGCACGTATTTCCAACGGGAATCGTACATACTATGCTAATAAAAGATTGATGATATCGAAATTATTAGACAAAAGAACCAAAATGACTATCTACAGAACACTGATTAGACCCGTAGTAAACTATGGATGTAAAACTTAGGTAATGACGAAAAAATATGAAGCCCAACTCAGACAAAGTATATGGCCCGGTACAAGAGGAAGATGGCACATGGAGAATCAGGAGAAACGACGAGGTTAATGAGTTAAATGAAGGTTATGACATTGTAAGATTTGTGAAAAGTCAAAAACTGCCATGGCTGGGACATGTGCAGAGACAAAACGATGCAAAAACAACAAAGAAAATGTTACAATGGAAGCCCATAGGAAGGCGAAAAAAAGGAAGGTCCAGAACGAGATGGTTGGATGACGTGGAAGACGACCTGAAAACAATGAACATAAGACAATGGAGAAGAAGGGCACAAGAGAGATCTGAATGGAAGGACATAGCCAGACAGGCAAAGTTAGAAAAGCGATTAGCGCTCGAAATCTGGACGAAGACCTAACTCAAGACAGAATACAGTGGCGTTTGGGAGTCGGACAACGTCATAAGACGTTTTAAAAACCGAATATATATATATATATATATATATATATATATATATATATATATATATATAATTAAATTGGAATGATACAGTGACGTTTGGGAGTCGGACATCGTCATAAGACGTTATAAAACCGAATATATATATATATATATATATATATATATATATATATATATATTTAATTATAATTGGAATGAAACAATTGTAATACTATTTATATACATAATTAACGTAAATATTGCCAAATTTATTGGTAATTTATATCGAGATTTTCGAGACAAGACAAATTTTTTCCTGACAAGACGAGATTTTCTGTGAAAGGCTAAGGGACATCTTTGGGCTTGATGGAGCAGCAGAATAATATAGGATAAGAACTAACAAAGAGCTCGAAGAACTATAAGCTAGACGCTAACATAATAAAAGAAATAAAGTCCAGAAGACTCCAGTGGGTAGGACACCTCAGAACACATTCTGACAGGCTGCTATGAAAATCCAAACCCAACTGGAAGAAAATCACGTGGAAAACCTCGACTTCGGTGGAGAGATAATATAACAGGATACCTTAAAGCTATGGGCATGTAGAAAATAATGGAAATTGGTGAATACAGAAAGGAATGGAGTCATGATGTCAAGTCGACTTAAAAATCCACGAAGGGTTTTATCGCTACGCAGTAAGTATAGAATATAGTAATGACTTAAAACTTATATACTTAATGACTATTTATTATTTTGTATAATTTGTTACAGACTCTTATAGGGATCAACGAGTACTACTAAAAAAAATCCGAACTGAACTATCATAGTGCTGCAAGAGCCATCGTAACATGGTGGAATGTAAAGACCTTAACAAAAAAAGAGCTTATAAAATAATTACAGCAAAGTTACTACAAAGGTTTGAATTAGAGTAACATAATGACAAACAATCGTTAATTGGCACTTCATATACAATTAAAACGCATGTTTCTTAAATGAACTACAAAATTATACCTCCAGCTGTTATTTCGATATACTCCCTCTTGATTACGTTTATAAAGTTATTCAATGTAACTACGATAACAAGAGATATAAATTTCACCACATACGGGGCAATTTACATTACCTCTAGTTATACCAAATCAATTCTAATCCAACTGACTAGCTCGCCACAACGCTCATTGACTAATTTATACCAATTCCAAAACTGTAGAATGCGACATGTTGGATGTTAATTTGAAAAGTTATATGCTGATTCATTGGGGTTAAGCTATTGATGAAATAGAACAAACACCTGAAAACCAGACATTCATTAGTTTGGATTGTGTTGGATGCTGCAACCATTAAATGAAATACATACAGAGGCGCATTCATGCGAATTTGTACTAATATGATCCATTTGAATGTTGCATTAGCTCTTATTTATAGTATATTGTCTTCGTCTGCATCCGTTCATACTGAATATGTTCTGCTGTATTGATTAAGAGGCCTCAATGTAGACTGCTTCTGTATAAAGTTTGTTACATTTTTTTATAAAACGAAAGAAAAATTTAAAAAATCGATACTTTAATTTTGTGCAGTCCGCCTGTCTGTCTGGCTATTTGCGTTACCAATTTTTTTTTTTTTTTGGCATAGACTTTTAGTCATTCAGCCAGACTCAACATGGTAAAAAAAATAGTTGTCTGAGTTTATATTAATAAATATACAAAACAAAGAACAGGTAATCAGGGTCACTCTCTTCTCGCCTAGGGGCCCATCAAGGCATTTTTTTTAAGACCTACAACACTAGGCCACGGTAAGAGGGGAACTTGACAATTGGGTTAGAAACAAAGGTTATGTTAACTAATGCATAATTATTTACATGGTTATTTTACTATCCTTTAAAAACATAACTAAGGAATCATACACTGCTCTCGAGTCTAGTGATAATAAGTACTGAAGGTTCCAAGGGGCTAATATATTGTATTTATGTAAGTTATTTATTAATCTGGCTGAAATAATAGTATTTCTGGGGCAACTGAAAAATATATGATCTAGGTTTCCTTCTTCTGTACAAAATTCACATCGATCATTATCTAAAACCTTGAGTTTAAATAAATGTTTGGGGTAACAAGCATGTCCAAATCTCAGTCTAATGATCGTGGTAACATATTTTCTAGGTACATTAAAAGACTTATACCAAGGTGTTTTAGGAATATCTGTTTGAAGAGAAGTGTATCTATTTGGGCTAACAATGGAATATTCCTTCCATATATTATCCCACCTTTTATATAATCTTAATTTTAAGGAAGCCAGAAAGTCGCAAGCCGTGATTTTGTACGAAGTTTCTCTACCAGATAAAATACTTTCCTTTGCTAATTGGTCCACATGTTCATTATTTTCCAAACCTATATGTGCTTTAATCCAAACAAAGACCACATTTTTGCCCCTTGTTACTAACTTTTGTTTGATATCCATAATTTTGTAAATATAAGGGCAACTGTACGTATTTGGCAATCCCGGTTTCCCAATAGAGGTCAAAACTGATAAAGAATCTGATAATATCACTATATGATCCGAGCTACTTTCTGTTGCATAAAGTAAGGCCTCATATATTGCAAGAGCTTCCGCTGTAAAAATAGAGGTCTGGGAGTTTAACTTAAATGTGTGTTCTATTCGTTCCAACGGGACAAAAAAAGCGCATCCAGTGCCGTTTGATGATTTGGAAGCATCGGTATATATAACGACGTAGTTTTTGAATGCTGATAATATTGAGTGAATAATCCGTCTGTTTATATGTATATTGTCACTATATTTTGGTACCATGATATCTGTATTTGAACAATATGTTGCATATGAAATGTTTTGAAGTGTATACTTTATCTATCTCTTTTAATGCTTCCATATTATGTTGCAGAGCTTCGCAGACTAAAGGCGATTTCTTTTTTTCCCAGTATTTAGTAGACAAATCATAGCAATTCAGAGTAAAGATCTTTGTATGTATAGGGATTGATTTTTTATATATGTCTTTACCAGAAATTTTTCGGACAGGAAGTTTCGTCTGATATTTAAAGGTGGTTCCAAGGCTTCCAAATACAAGGGTTGAATTGATGTGGACTTCATAGCACCTAAACATGTACGTAAAGCTGAATTGTGTATTACGTTAATTTTATTTAGCAATACATTACTGGCTGATCCATAAAATATGCTTCCGTAATCAAAAATGGAGCGGATATACGCTCTGTAGAATATTAAATTTACATCTACATCAGCACCCCACCACGTTTTATTAATCGATTTAAGGAAATTTATTCCCTTATTGCATTTGTTTGATCATATCCTCAATATGATTCTTCCAAGTCAAATGTTTGTCAAGTGTAATCCCTAAATATTTTACCTTACTTTTTAGTGGATATTGATGATCTCCTAATTTAATTATTTGATCGTTAGGTTTATAATGTCTAGTAAAAATGCAAACCTGAGATTTATTGCAAGATAATTCAAAATTGTTTTTATGAAGCCATTTTTGAAGTAGCTGATAGATACTATCCAAGTTTTTAATTGCTGTTTGATATTCTTTGTGTTCTGTATAAATGCAGAAATCATCTGCGTATTGTATGAGGTTGAAGGATATGTTATTTATTTTAATATTGTACAAGTCCGCTACGTACACATTAAACAGGATAGGGCTCAATACAGAACCCTGAGGTAATCCTTTGTTTACGATTCTGGGACCTATGACCATTTGTTCTTTTCTTAAATAAACTAATCTGTTTGAGTATAGATTAACAATACTAGCGGCAAATTGGGCTGGAATTTGAAATATTCTTGTCATTTTTTTTTAAGTGCTATTAAACACACAGAGTCACAAGCACCTTCTATATCAAGAAATAATGCTGGTAAGTAATTGTTTCGGGAATAATTGTTTTGAATGTCTACAACTAGGGTAGCCAATGCATCCAAAGTACCAAAACCTTTCCTAAATCCGTATTGTTCTTTGGGTAGAAGGTTCTGCTCTAGTAACCACCATTCTAACCTAGCCTTAATTATCCTCTCTAGAGTTTTTTGTACACAAGATAATAAAGATATGGGTCTGTAAGCTTCAACTAATTTTAGATTTTTCCCAGGTTTGGGTATAGGAATGACAATAATATGTTTGAAGGCTGAAATGTTAGAACCTTCTCTAATTATCTGATAATATTTAGAAGTAACTCTTTTGCATTATTTGGTAAATTCAATAGCATAACATATTTGATTTCATCATAACCAGGTACCAGTAAGTGTTGGGACGATCACTAAGGGCACAGTCCAATTCTAGCATTGTAAATGGTTTTAAGAGAAAATGACTATGATTCGGATTGAATAACATCAAATCTTCGTGATTGTTCATATATGGTGGTGCAATTTTGTTCAAAAACTCTTCTGTCCACGAATCTTCCAGTGGTAATGGAGCATTGACCATTTTCCTGTTCATCCTTTTCGCTTGATTCCAAATCGAGGTAGGCGACGTTTGTTTATTTAATTTTGAGCACCAATCAACCCAGCTTTGTTTGGCTTTCGATTTCAATAATTTCTTAGCGTGAGCACTAGCTTGTTTACATTTAATAAAATTTTCAACTGATGGATCTTGCTTGTATTTTATTAATGCATTTTTCCTTTCTGCAACAATTAGATCACATTCTGCATCCCACCACGGTGAAGGAGTCCGTTTTTTACACTTAAAGGGTTTATATTGGCAAATATATTGTGTAGAAGCTTTATTGATACAGTCTAATAAAATATTATATTTTTCTTCAGCATTTGGAGATATAGGTCCACTTTCATTTAACATATTCTCGATTATTTCAGCGTACATATCCCAATTGGCTTTCTTAATATTCCATTTACTTTTGGGGTATATGGTCTCATTAATAGCTCTTGAGTATTCGAGTTCTATTTTTACAACAAAGTGATTTGATCCAAGTGTATCAGAATCTACAGTCCAAAATGTCTTAGCAAAAATAGAAGGGGAACAAACCGTAATATCAATCATAGAATCTGAATGTCCTGGATTTCCTTGACAAGTAGGTTGACCGTTATTCATCACAATAAAATCAAGATCCTGTAGGGTCTCTACAATTTGATCGCCAATATTATCATTTTTTGATGATCCCCAGAGCGCATTGTGGGCATTCATATCACCTCCAATAATGCAGGGGTGCTTCACTTGGGAAAATAAGTTTGTCCAATCTTCTATTCTGGTTTTGGTTTTTGGACATCTATATACAGAGAGAAAACTCAAGTGAGTATTATCGTAATTAATTTTAATACCACAGGCAAGCAGCTCTTTATTGAAGTTTTTATTTAATTTTAATATTTCAAAACGGATACCCGTTTTTACCAAAATAGCGACACCAACAAAACCGTCTGCACGATCTTGACGAATAATATTATAACCTTTAAAATTATATACAACATTATTTTTGAACCAGGTTTCACTTAAAAGAACTATATCAACATCTTCTTTAGTAAGAAAATTGAGTAGGCTGTTTTATTTGCAACAGCTGATCTAGCGTTCCATTGCATAATTTTAAGTTTAGTATATAAGGCCATAAATTTAAGTACTTTTAAAATTATCCTCGAGAACAGTATACAAACCCTTAGCTAACAAATTATTATCCAATGTTTTTACATCCTCAACTGATTTGACATTTTTTATAAATTCAGAAAAAAAATTGACTAACGAAATAACTATCTTGTTTTTTTCACCATCTATTGAACTATTAGGTTTATTGGGATTAGGTGGTAGAGGTTGTAACGGACCAAATCTAAAAGGAAAGGTGGTAGAATCTGTAGGGGATTGTGAAACAGGAGTAGACACTTTCCTTTTTTTATGTGCATAATATTCAGTATTAATCTTACTAGGTCCAGGATGAGCAAAGTTTGTTGATTTTTTCATATACGGTCTTGGAATGGTAGGATGAGATGACGTAATGTCATCAGATACGTTAGGTAGTTTTGGAAAATTTTCTTCAAGATTTGACAATATCGAAAATTTATTGTTACTAACAAATCCGGAAAAAGATGATTCTTTATATCTTTTGGCTTCTAGAAAGGAGATTTTTTGATCTAGCATAATGTTTTTAATTTTTTTTTGTTCCTCATAAACGGGACAACTTTTGGAGATCGAAATATGATCTTTACTTTTACAATGTATACAAAAAGTTTTTTTAGTGTCGCATATGTGACTATCATTTTTAATTTCTGCACATCGTATACAAAATTCTTGTGTGCCCTTGCATTGCTTAGAAATGTGACCAAATTTCAGACACTTGTAGCACTGTATTACCCTGCCTACAAATCTTTCTACTGGCAAATACACAAAATTAACTGCGACATAAGTTGGCAAAACATTTCCTTCAAATGTAACTGTAATATTTCGTCTGGGGACGTATTCTGTTTTACCGTCTTTATCTACCTTTCTATGCCTTCTTTTAATGTCAGTAATTTTAACGGAAGAGTCTATATGTTTTTTTAAATAATCAGTATCATACCTCGTATCTACATCGTGAATTATTTCCTTGATTTCCAAGAGATGGTTAGGGATATAGGCTTTTAAATTTTCATCCTTTAACTTATTATGTGTTACTAGATGATTTGCATCCAAAATTGATTTAAAAATAACTTTAACTCTATTTTTTCCTATAGATTTAATTTCCTTTAGGTTTTTGATTTTAAGTTTTTGATGCAAAATTTCCCCCACAATCATTGGATGTAAACGAGAAATGTTCTGATTATTTAAATTCTCGATATATACGCAACAGCTATGAAAATCATAATTATTAGAAGAAATGTTATAAAGTTTTACTTCCCTTGTTTTGTCAGTTTTATCACCGGAACTCGCACCAATTTCCATGTCATGTTCTGGAGAACTTGTCGCAACACTTAAATCGCACATTTGCGTCTTATTGTTATTTTCCTCCCCCATTAGGGGAGGTAAATCACTTATTTTCACAAAAATTCCAAATATTTAACCGATATATTTACACAAAATTTAAATTATAAATATAAATATTGATTTTTAATCACCGCAAAAACTTATCTGCCGCTTAATGTGATTTTAAGGATCGTCTGTTTACTGTGAATGCTCACTACGGAATGTACCAAACTTCTTAATCTTAACTTATATATTAGATCAGTCACTTTAAAGAAAAAACCCCTAAATGTCGTTGTAGATTAAAACAGAAAATCTATATTTCAGATTAGAAAGACCAGTATTGGAAACTACTTAATTGAAATAAGCAATTCCAAAATCCTAGTCTCCGAAGTCAATTCATCTAGCAGTCTAACTTAAAATCTTGTAGAGAGCTCTTTAACTATACTTCAATCATCATCTCGAAGTTACAATTGATTCTATCACAATTTAAATTAATTCTCTAGCTCTTCTTAGGCGGCCAAGTTCAGTTCTGATTTGAGCGTTCGCTGTCGATATTTAAGTTAATTGGTGAGGAATGAAGAGGTTTGAACGCGAATTGTAATGTCGAAGTGATTGAGCTACGATTAATATCTGCAGAAACGGACTGGGAGGAAGTTCAAGCAAAAAAAAAGGATGTTTTCTTGAAGTAAAACTAGCGAAAGATCAAGAATAATCGTTGGTTTTATTGCGTTGACAAGATCGTGTCAGTTCTTCATATACATAGTTCGAATACTTTTTGGTTAGCTAAGAAGTTCAAAATATCAATGGGAGTAAATGGAGGAGAATTTCGAGCTTTTTGATAACTGATTAAAACAATACCGTTCCTACGATTCAGCGGGCTGTTTTCTACTAAAGTAGGATCGTTTTAGCCTGTCGTATAAGTAATAAAAGTGTTTGTTCAGATTTGCCTCAGGTAGTCAGCGGTTTTCTTTATTTATCCTCAAGTACTACAGCCGACCAGTAGGAAGTTCGGTACCACAAAGCAGGTATAAAAGGGAAAGCATAACAGAGTGGCTGTAACCTGAGTCATAAATTATTTTTCGGGCGTTAATCCGAAATATGACAGGGTAAAACGACTTCACTGTCTCATCTACCATCAATAGCGAATTATATAGTCGCTATAATTCATCATGTATTTGGAAACTATTCGAATTGCACAGATTATAAAATCATGAGAAACAGATTATACTAATGGTAGTAATTGAACCAATAACAACGAATATACGATATAGTGCCGTTTTGGCAATGTTGTCATGCTTGATTTTATTGTTGTCTTATTCGATGTCCCATCCTCTTTCATTTGACGTCTCATACGTCAAAATCTGACCAATAGCAACAGGGATACAATATAGTGCCGTTTTGGCAATGTTTTTCCGTCTGTTTTTTTTGTGTTAATGTATTAAATATCCCCCTTTTTTCATTAAACGTAATACACATAGTAATCTGACTAGTAACAACAAAGAAACGGTATAGTGCCGTGTATAGTTTTGACATTGTCTGTGCGTTTGTTACAAGCTTAGTGTCCTTTTGGCAATGCTTGTTTTTTTTATAACGTATTCGTTACCCCCTCCCCTTTTCGAAGATACCTCACACGTCACGATCCGATAAGCCGTCGCGCCAACGACGGCTTAAATTTCACAACGAAATGAGCCAAAAATGACCAGAATGAACTTTAGATTTTCTTATGGAGATTTACATGGGAAAATGACCGATTTTGAGTTAGAACTGTCACAGTCCCTTTACTTTGGTATCTTTTTAAATCCAAGTGAATGTACATTCTAGTATCCAAACTCACGATGACGATGGGCTCTGATTCATGCTCCCTCATAGAGAAGCAACAATCAAATTACCCTGTTGTCAAAAATCCGCCCATACCACTTGCATGACAACTCCCATCACCCACCTTCACAAATTAATTCAGTCATTAATACTCTGGTTTTCAGACCAATCCCCGTTTGTGACGATTCAAGTAGATCCGCAATGATTTCTTTGCACATTCTTCGTTGTCTGAAATTTCAAAAAAAATTAAAATTAAAATATTCTTGAACAGGCACCAGGCTTAGATGGCTTCAAAATCGCGAGTAAACAATCGTAAGTGGATGCATATCTATGCTAATTCGTATGATTGATTGTGGTAGAGAACTAATACGTCGCGGTAAAAATAAGACAGGTTGCGTTTTCTTAATCGCTATGATTATTTAGTCGCCAACGGATTGACTTGTATTTGAAACAATGTGTTCAATCTTTGCGTCTAAATAATCGTGCGGCTACAAATCGTAAGTGGAGGGCTAGCCTTAGTCGCTATTCGAGGTTAAACTGTAGATATAGTATATCTGTGTACGCTGAATGACAGAACACAAATAATATAATACAGAGGACACATATATTAAGAAGAAGGTATTAATTGGCACATAGGAAAGATCCTAGACAGACAATACTGAAAATAAATTATAGTTGTAGTAAGTTTTAAAAGTCAAAGCCACAAAAACAGTATTTTTTGAGTTGCTTCATACTTCTAATTTCTTCCGCATCCCTTCGTATTCTCCAGATCTAGCTTCCAGCAACTTATGTTGATAAGTTTTTCTCTTTTGTCTAGGTTAAATACCAATTTTTAAACCCCATTTTCTTTCGAATCCCTACTTGATCACTCCCCTTTGTGAAAAACAGCACATACACCTCTGGCTCATACTCACACACCGAAAACGAAACTGCTTCCTTCGTTAAATTTAATAAAACTCTGCGGTGGATACATCATACAAGTGAAATAAAACATCCCCTCGGTTTCTCGTTTCACTTTCACTTTGAAGGCATCAAAAAATCTGCGAAATAACAAGAATAATATCGAATAACTGCCGCTTTGTCGTTACCGTGTATAGGGGTGTGCTTGTGGATATTTAACGGAACTGGTAAAGACTAAAGACGCACTGGCACATAAACAATGAGATGGTAACGAGTACGTCAAGGATCATAGAAGGGAGTGTCATAACTTTAAGTTGAGAATCAGATGTACGCAAAAGATTTTTTACTCCGGTAAACAAAATCGAGTGGTAGAAAGACACCGAATATGACACAAATATTGAATTAAAGAACAAAAAAAGAATTAAAAATGAAATTAGAAATTCAGTAGTAAGACAAAAGAAAAGTTATTAAGCCTTTCAGTAAAGGGGTTGTTTACACAACGCACGTGCTCGGGTTCCATCCATGTCCAGCAAACGTAGTTTAAGCTGAATGCAGTTGAGGACTTCCTCCGCATCGGACAGAATCGTTTTACCGGCAATCATTCAGTAGCGCATTGGCGACTAGTACCCGGCATTGGTTCATTGTTGCTAAGATGACTTTTAAAATCTTGGCGGCAAAATTTTGCCATAATTAACGTTTGCAGTATATTCCTTGAACCCATGTAGAACCATCAAACGAGTCCATAGAGTGACTACTACGTTTACTACGTACACGACCTTTTATCAGGATGGTGCAACATGTTACACATAAGAGTGCCAATGGAGTTCCCCGGTCGGTTTATGAGTAAAAAGGGCAATATTCAGTAGCCACCTCGTAGTCCGGACCTCTTCCTATGCGACAAATTTCTTTGAGAATACCTAAAGTCAAAAGTGTTTCAACGGAGCCCTCCAAGAACTATCGAAAGTTTGAAAGAACGGATACGCAAAGAAGTGGAAGCAACACCTCAAGAAATGTTACTCAATGTCGTCAAGAGCTTTGTACCAAGGTTGCAAGAATGTGTCCAACAAAATGGATGCCACCTTTCCAATCTCATCTTCAAAAACTAAATGTTTCTTCAGTTACACATTAATTTTCATGTGTGTAGTATACCTTTTTTTATTAAATTTAATAAAAAGATGATTTTTCAGTTTTTTTTTTGTTTGTTCGAAATCGTACCATTTGATTGAATCACCTCGCCCGTAATGAATTACTTGAAAGTAAAGGTTCAATCTTTATAAAACAAAATTAACCAAATCATGAATGTGTTGCTTGTGTGAGTCCATTTCAAATAGGTAAAGAAATAATAAATAAGACTTACTTACAATCATTTAATTTAACTATTAGACGATCGGTTTTGCTTTCTACAATATGCTAAGCATCTTCAGGTCTCGATACAAAGTTAAATAAATGCTGAAATAATAATAAACCCATATTAGGGTGTTGTCTAATAAAGATAAACAAAGTAGATGTTATAAAATTACAATAATTATGCCAATATTACATATTTGTGGTTTTTCAAAATGAATAAAAAGGTATAAAAAGTTTTAACAGACAAGGTAAGACCCACAAATTGTTATAAAATAGTCTATTAGATTGTAATAAATTAATAAATGAGATGGTAGAACATGGTTGAAACTATCATTTATTGTTGAATGGAGAACTTAAGTCTGCTATTGTAGTTGTTTGACAATAAACGGGAAGTTCTTGAGAAGATAGATTTGATCCAATGAAGTAGAGATAGGTGCAATGTGATTGTTTGTTAGATGAAAGTGATGTTATATACCATTGTATTATTTAAAAATGTATATCATATCTCTTGAATATGTATAAATAACTTTTAAATTTCACTTTAACTTTAACTTTTAAATCAGACGAAACCGGTCGTCTGATAGTTAAATTAAATTGATTGTGAGTAAGTCTTATTTATTATTTCTTTACCTATTTACCTACAAAAATATTCATATTTAAAATGCAAAAAATCTATATCCGGAACCGAGAGATCAATTTGATTTTAATCTAATCTATTTTTATCATAATAAAAATTGCTATAAGCTCTTTAAGGTATCCACAATAATTTAATACACCGTTATTAAACATTATTTACCACTTAATATATTCTTAATATTTCACGAAGGCCGCATACAGCTGTATGGAAGGAGGATATTAAAAACAGCTCGTCGTGCAGTTCGTCAAATTCGAGTTTTCAATAAAGCCATATTGAGTGCAGTTGAGCTTGCATATTCCTCTTATTAAATCTTTTGAGATGTGCTTCGAGGAATTCTGTTAAGATGATTTTATTAATATTGCTGCATCAGGCATGCTCTCAATAATGTGTATCCGAGAAAGATGTTTTTCACAGAGATGTTATTTATGTTTATTAGGTTTTCAGATGGAGTGTTGTTGTTTGTATCTATTTTAAGGCAGGGTAGAAATATTTGATAATAAATATGTAGTAAGAAGATGAAGTACAATGTATAACAATAACCTCAATCATGTCGTCATCCAGGCAATATGACTAGAAGCGTTTTCCACAAAAGAGAGTCTGAAACTATAGTGAGTTTGGTTTGTTATGGAATACTATGCGTTTATTTCTTCTCCGGACTATCTCTTTGTTTTGGAATTAAACAGAATATATTGACATGTATAAATTTATTATATTAGAGGATGAAAATTACACTGCCTGTTATTTCTTAAAACTATGAATTTATAAGTTCTGTTATCTACAATTATTTAACGATGTTTCTGGATGGATTTGAGTACAAGAGATTGGACTCAAATATTAATATTAAAATAGCAAATACGGATAGCTTATCGAACAAAGAAATAAGAGAAATAAATTATTATTATTCCATAGATACGAAGTATTAGGCGAATAAACTAGCGAAACTTATTTATTCTAAATAGGAAAATATTTATGAAGAGTATTGATTCTGATTTCTAACAGCAAATAATTATTAGTGATTATACATGAGAACTTTTCATAATTGTAAATAACATATACCAGGTGACTAAAAACTATATAGAAATACATAGATACTTTAATTATCTTACATGTGAGTAGGTAGGTACATTACACCTCCTTTTGTAAGAATGAAAATAATTGTAAAATGAATTTTCATTTAAATGGTATAAAACATTTGTATACATTATTATTTTATTTTAACACATTTAAATAGGTTCTTTTAGTCTCGATAGTCTTTCACTTCGTCTTATCGGTGTAGTCTCTGTGAAACTAGTCTCTTCACACTTTTTGGATTCACTATAATTATTGTCTTTATTATGTTTACAATCTATACTTAAATCTGTCTCATGTACATGTTTTCGTTTACTTTGACATATATTTAGTGTTAAACAATTTGTAATTTGTTGACAACTATGTGACGGATTTCTACGAAATCGTCGGTAAAAATATTTAATTATCCTGTATAAAATATAAAGTAACATACATTTTATCAAAAATAAGATTGCATAAGTGAAATAAGAACTATTTTTTATTGTGTCTGAAAAATTAATATTTGTTTCTGAGGTCATTTTCTCTAAATTATCTAGTTTATGGCTTGCTAAATTTAATGCATCTCGATCGAGATTATTTAATTGTAAGGGAACAAGGTGTAATTTGGATTCATTATTTATCTTAATATCATCACAACAGACTTCTGGAAGGGATAAATCTGGAATGATAGACTGAAAATTACTTTCTTTTGGATTTGAGACAGATATCAAAATAGTTGATCCGGTGTAAGTTTTGCAATTATTCGAAGTAGAAAAAATACCTGTGTTTGAAAGAACAATAGATATTGGCGTACTAGTCTGACAGCTTAAAGTTAAATCTGTTGGTTTGGGTAAAACATATATCCAAGAATTTGGTTTGTTTAATTTATGCCAAATTTCATATTCTGTTTGAATTATACGAGTATCGCAACTAGATGGTATGTTTGTTATTGAAGTTAACAATTCAGTTTCACAAATTGGATTAGTGTGTGTAAATCGGAAAGTATCAGGATTTTTGCAAATAAGTTTTTTTTCATCTAATGAATAACAGTCTTCTAATGTATCAATAGTAACATAAATGTTTCTATTTTCTGAAAGAACAAGATATTTGACAGATGGAAGAATAAAGGTAAGTCTCTTTAATGTTGGATGAATTATAGGAAGAGATATTAGTTTAAAAAGAGAATAAGGAGTATTACTAACCAAAGGTATACTAACCGTAATTAAAATCTTGTTATCAAAATATATATATTTAAGTAAAATGATATCGAAATATTTATGAGCATAATCGATAGTCAATGGAAATGGATAAGTCGATGTACTAGGTAAATGCGTTACCGTTTTAGATAATTCTTGAATTAGTTGCTCAGGTGTTATAACAGAAGGATGAAGGTTATTATTTCTTGCAAATAGAATAACGTTTATTAAAGTAGAATATTCTTGTTGTAATTCTGTTATAAAGAAAGTTAGTAAAGTAAAATGTTCTTCAATTTTTTGTTTTAAATCTAAATTAAAATATTTATTATTCATTTTATCTGTGTAATTGGTAATTGATTCAAAATTTTTATCAAAAATCACTTTGTTTCGGTCTAGATTTGTAATAGAGTTATTAAAATTTGCAATCGTGGCTTTTACTACATGAATTTGTTGTTTTAGTAAATCAAGAAGATGATTTTCGTTACTTTCAGCTTTGTTAATAGCATTATTGAAATTTTCAGCATCATCACTGTCTAAGGTACCGAATAAGGTCCTGAAAACAGATCCAATTGCATTAAATAGAGCGCGTTTTGGTCTAAAATGTTCATGCAGAATTATGTTTTTTAAAGTTTGTTCATCTTGAAAGAGTCTAGGTATGATTTGTCCTAAGAGTTTTAGTGAAGTATCGCATAATCGTAATTCAATAAGAACTGGTTTGTTTTGACACAGTCTTAATGTTTTTTGATAGGTGAGATCTACAAAATTTAATTTGTCTGTAAAAGGTTGTAAAGGAATATGACTTAATATGTTCCAATGAGTTTCAATAAATTGAACATTTTTTATGTGTTCGTAATAGATTCCAGGTGATTTGTTGATAGGAGTATTGGTATATTTCTTGTGAATTTGTTCACTATTTGTCAGCCATATTATTGCATACCTGAAACAAAAGCATGTTTCAATCTATTCATGTGAACTTTTATTGGTTTTTTATTTACTAAAATTGTGCAATTGACAGGAGAATTTATCTCTAGAATTTTATAAGGTCCATTATAATTTTGTGTAAGTTTTTTGGTTTGACCCTTCTTTGTTTGCTCATTTTGGAGATATACTAATTGTCCTTCTAAGAAAACGGTGTCATTAATCTTTTGGTCATAATATTTTTTACTGACTACTTTAGATTCTAATAGATTCGTTTTTGCTAACTCATGAGATTTTCTAAGTTTAAGTGTTAAATTATCTAAATAATCTTCATATGTATATTTGAGTTCTACTGGTCGTATTATACTGCTAGGTAGATTAGGTGTATATCCAAATATTAGTTCATATGGTGTGAATTTGGTTGAAGTATGATTAGTTGTATTATATGAAAACATAGCAAAATCTAGCCATTCGTCCCAATCGGATTGATCAGCTTTAATATAATGTTTAAGGTAGTCTGCTAAAGTAGCGTGACTCCTTTCTAATGCAGCATTTGATTCTGGATGATAAGCAGTACAATTTATATGTCTGATTTTAAAAAGCTTGGCGATTTGAGAAAATAATTTGGAAGTAAAATCTCGGCCTTGATCAGTAACTATTATATCGGGTTTTCCAAACTTGCAAATAAATCCACGAACCAGATTTTCAGCGATAGTCTTGGTTTCATGATTCGGAATTGCGTAAGCTTGAGAAAATTTTGTTAAGTCATCTTGTAATGTTAATATGAACTTATTACCTGACTCGGTTAAAGGTAAAGGACCTACTATATCTAAAAATATTTTTTCTAATGGATTTGAGCTTGTTGTTGTTATCTCCATGGGCTTTACGAATTTTTTTCTAACGAGTTTATTTTTCTGACAAGATTCACAGGTTTTTATAAAGTTTTTAATATCATTTTTCATATTATTCCATTTGAAATGTTTTTTTATACGATTGTATGTCCGATGAAAACCAGAGTGTCCAGCCGTAGGACTAGTGTGATTCTCTTGTAATATTGTAGTTATTTCCTCAGGTTCAGGATTTGTTAGTATATCATGATAAATGATAATAGATATATCAGTTTTTCTAAAAATAAATCTAATCATAGATCTAATTTTTCCCCAACTTAATTTATCGTAGCTAAAAGTTATTCTGGGTAGGCAAATTTTTAATATTTTATCGTTTAATAACCAGTCTCTTAATTTTATTAGGGAATTAAATATATCTTCATAAGAGGTATTGTCCCAATAATTATTTTTTATAAATATGTAATAAAAGTTTTTATTTTGATCAGAAATATATATGATGTCATTTAGTCTTGGATTTTTGGCTTTCAATTTTTCTATATGACTGAATTGTTTATTTATTTGTTTCTGAACGATCTCATTAAAATTTAAATCTACGGAAACAAACAATGCTAAATTTTGTGAAAATGATGTAATCTTTTCATTTGTTTCTTTTATATTATCATTTGTTATTAATATAGTTTCGGATTTAGATAAGAACTGTGAATAAGTGTCATTATTTTCTTTACTCATTTTGTTTATTTGTAAGGTGATTGTTGCCGGGTTTTTGTTTTCTTCGCAAATATTTGTTTCAGATATGGTTAAAGGAGGACGACTTAAACAATCAGCATTTTGATTTAATTTACCTGGTTTATAAATAATTTCATAGCTATATTCTTCTAATGCTAATCTCCACCTAACGAGTCTTGATCCGGGATCTTTTACATTAAATAGCCATGTGAGTGGTTTATGATCCGTATAAATGAAAAATTTATTTCCGTACAAATATGGTCTAAAGTGTTTAACACTCCATACAATTGCAAGTAATTCTTTTTCTGTTGTGCTATAGTTTGATTCCGCTTTGTTCAAGGTACGACTAGCATAAGCAATAGGTAAATCATCTGGTACTTTACCTTGAGAAAGTATGGACCCTATTGCATAATTACTAGCATCCGTTGTTAAGACAAAGGGTTTGGTAAAATCTGGATACTGAAGTATTGGTTCTGAACAAAGTATTGATTTCAGGTTCTCAAATGACTGTTGTTGAATGCTTGTCCAATTAAATTCAACATTTTTCCTCAGCAGTTTTGTTAAAGGTTGTGTTAAAGCACTGAAATTTTTTATAAAGCGTCTATAATAACCAGTGAGACCCAAAAAGCTCTTAATATCTTTTTGTGTTCTGGGTATAGGAAAATCTGTAACAGCACATACCTTTTTTTCGTCCGGTTTGACACCAAATTCAGTTATTAAATGTCCTAAATACATTACTTCGCGACGAAAAAATTCGCACTTATCTGGTTGTATTTTTAAGTTGAATGTAGACAATTTTTCGAATACTTCTTTTAATCTTTTATTATGATTTTCTAATGTATCGGCATGAATGACTATATCGTCGAGATAGACAAAACATCTGTAATTTTGTATTCCTGAGAGGACAGTATTCATTAGCCTTTGAAAAATACTGGGAGCATTTTTTAATCCAAATGGCATTCGTGAATATTGATAATGTCCAGACGGAGTTGAGAAAGCAGTCTTTGGAGAATCCTCAGGATCCATTTTGATCTGGTGAAATCCTGATGTTAAATCTATTGTTGAAAAATATTTTGAATGACCCAATTGGTCTAATATATCGACTATATTCGGAAGTGGAAATGAATCTCCTATAGTAATATCATTTAGTCGTCGATAGTCTATAACAATTCGCCATTTCTTCTTTGCTGAAGCATCGGCCTTTTTTGGCACAACCCAAAGGGGCGAATTCCATGGCGAAGTTGATTCTTCGATAATACCTTGATCTAGCATACCTTTTATTTGAGTTTCGACTTCATGTTTGTGTACTTCAGGATACCTGTATGATTTAGTGCTAATAGGTACATTAGAATTTAAAGGAATTTTGCAAGTTATGGCATTTGTACTGGTAAGTTGATCTCCTTCCAGATAAAAGATATGATTGTACTCCTTGCAAATAGAAATTAAAGATGATTTTTCTTCACTATTTAAATGATCTGTTCTCAAGGCATTTTTTAATTTAGCAATTCTGTTAGAATTCGTATTATCTTTATAAGAAGACATTTTTCGTATATTTGCATTGTTTTGTAAATTTGGAATTTTTTCTATTGCTACTTGAATATCGTTTAATTCAACATCCGTTTCAGTAGTGTTTACGATTGAGGTTAAAAAGAAATCATTTTTTACTTTAACAACACTAGGACATAAAAATACACCTTTAAAGATTTCGCGTTCGGGACATAATCCTTCGCTTAATTCATTATTTATTACTTTAATTTGAACAATTGTTTCAGTTCTTGCGGATAGAATAGTTTTATTACTTCTTGAGTTAGAATTAGAGTTTTGATTTAGTATAAGATCGTCTGAACAGGATTTTTCTTCTGAACAAGATTTTGATTTATGATTTCGTGAAGAGTTACAAGTTTTATTTGTGCATATCTCAGTGGATTTTACACATTTTGGACTTGAATTTTCTTTGGATTTAGAGTTAGATTTAGATTGAATTGGATTGGATAGTAGTTCTTCACTACTTAAGGTTATTTGGATATCATTGGTTTCTAAATAAGAATGATCCTCTATGGATTTAGCATCATAAGGAAATATTTCATCGATATTAGAACTTGTCTCGATATTTTGATCTCTCAGAAATTCGTCATTGTCATTGTTTAATGGAGATTTTATATATTCAATTGGAATAGAACAATTTTTAAAGTTTAATTTATTTTCTTTATAATCAATTTGGCATTTATTTATTTCAAAAAAATCGCTACCTAATATACCGTCGAAATGAAGAGGAAAATCGTCTTCTACGACATAGAAAACATGAGTTTGGACAAAATCTTTTATCTTGAAATTTACGTTACAACTACATATAGTTTTATTTGGATTTAAGACATTTTTATCAATGCCTCGTAGAGTAATAGACTTAGAATAAATTTTTGGAATGTTTAGTATTTTTGAATATTTAATTAAAGAAATATCTGCGCCTGTATCGATTAGAAACTTGCAAGAGGATGGATTAGAATTATTTACTAAGGGTAAATCTACATAGGAAGTGACTGAGAAGTTGATGGTTGTGATACGGCCTGAACTGAACGAACTCCTCGAGAATCGACCGTTGGTTGTCGAGGATTCTGGAAGTTTAAAGAATTTGTTGGATTTTTGTTTTTATTGTTAAATTCGCGTTTTCTACATTCTTCTATAACGTGACCTGGTTTTTTGCAGTATCTGCAAAAACGTTGGGAAGTGTTGGTATTTTCTTTTCTTAAGTTTGGAGGAAAATCAGAATTGGAATTTGAATTTGAAGGTTTATAATTTTGATTTTGAGAATTTGACCTTTGAAGATTTGAATTAGGATATTTTGGGTTTTGAAAACTAGAATTTTGAAGATATCTAACATTTCTATCTGAATTGTTTTTATATCGACAGTTATTTGAGGAATGGTTGTTTCGTTTGCAAATATTACAGAATGGTTTGAAAATTTCTTGTCTTGATAACTGTTCTTGTTCTTCGGCAATTGCTATAGCAACAGCTCTTTCTAAGGAATCTGGATTTCGGGCTTTGATTAAAATAGAGAGGTCTTTGTTTAATCCTCTAATAAAGACATTTAGTGCTTGAGTTTTTAAGAGTTTAGTACATGCATTTCTTGCATCTGGAGATAAGTCTGGATCAAGTGTATTTATTAATTTTATATAGCAATTTTCAACTTTATTTGCAAATGACATTACATTTTCACTGGGCATCTGACGTAAGGAATGTAATTCCAATTGCCACTGACCTTCAGTTCGGCGTTCAGAATAAGCATCTAATAAGAAGTCTTTTAAATCTTTCCATTCGTCAAATGTTCTGTTTCTAGTTATGGCCCTAGCTTTATCGGTTAATTTAGTTTCTATAATGGCTAATAAGATGGGTTTGGATTGCGGATTTACTAAATTGTATGCTTTATCACAATTGTCTATGAATTCGTATAATTTTGATTTTGTACCATCAAATCTAATGAGAAGTTTTTCAGCTATTTCAATTGATACTGACATTTTATTTGAATTAGAAGTAGAAGAATTTGAAAGAGAATTTGAGTCGGGAGAAGGTATTTGTTCGTCAAATAAGTTACTTATATCAGGATATAAAGTAGACATACGTTTACAAGATTTTTAAAATATGAGACAGAATTTAAGATAGAATGTACTTACAAGTAGAATATTGTTGTTGGTCGCATAGTCTATTATTCCACGGGTTCACCTCTACTTCCGATGGAACTACAATTGGGTTATGACTGGAACTGGATTTCGAACTGGATGTACTGGACCCCAATGTAATTAGTTGTAGTGGCGATTTTTCCACACTGACAGTTTTTTTGAATGATTCCTCGAAGGAAACAAGTCAATTCAAAAATTCCTCAGCTCTCCTTCTATCAGCAATCAGAGGAACTCTGCTACTAATATCCCACTTTCTGACACCAAATTTTGTTATGGAATACTATGCGTTTATTTCTTCTCCGGACTATCTCTTTGTTTTGGAATTAAACAGAATATATTGACATGTATAAATTTATTATATTAGAGGATGAAAATTACACTGCCTGTTATTTCTTAAAACTATGAATTTATAAGTTCTGTTATCTACAATTATTTAACGATGTTTCTGGATGGATTTGAGTACAAGAGATTGGACTCAAATATTAATATTAAAATAGCAAATACGGATAGCTTATCGAACAAAGAAATAAGAGAAATAAATTATTATTATTCCATAGATACGAAGTATTAGGCGAATAAACTAGCGAAACTTATTTATTCTAAATAGGAAAATATTTATGAAGAGTATTGATTCTGATTTCTAACAGCAAATAATTATTAGTGATTATACATGAGAACTTTTCATAATTGTAAATAACATATACCAGGTGACTAAAAACTATATAGAAATACATAGATACTTTAATTATCTTACATGTGAGTAGGTAGGTACATTACAGGTTCTTTGAGTACTATGACATTTTTTATTTACTTTTTTTTCAACATTTCGACAGAAATATTATTGACTTAATTACACATCAATACATTATCAAAAGACATAATAAGATTAAAAAAAATCTTTGACTTGCAAAAAGAATGCAAAAGTAAGTATTTTTATCATTTATTGCATTATTTTTTTTTAATTTCTATAGACTCCCGCTTTTTTCTGTTATATTCATTTTTTAGGATCTTTTCTTTTCGTTTTCATGTTTTGTGAAAGCTGTTGAAATTTTTTTGTCATAATTGTGAGAACGTATTCTTGTGTTAAGTAGCCGACTGGTTTGTCCAATATAAACTCCATCACAATTCGAGCAGGGAATTTCATATACAACATGTTTTTAATTGAGGGATTTTCAGTTTTGTAATATTACTTTTCAAAAGGTTGTATTCCTTATGAGCCATTGTAATGTTTAGACAGGTTTAGTAAGCAAGTTTAGCAAGTTGTTCTGATAAACCCTTTTATCTATATTATAGGGAGGAGACATATAATTTTTCTTTGTCTTGTTATTTTTGTTGTTATTCTTATTATTGTAAAATGTATGTATTCACGACTTGAAAATGTTTTCGATAAGGTGATGTTCGTATGAATTAAGTGTTAGTGTTGTTTTTGCTTTTCTTATGATTTGAGGTCTATTGATAGCAAAAGAGGAAAAACTATCCAAAAAATTGTTTGTTTTCAAAAACGTATTTATTCAAAACACATATTTAAAAAACTTTTACAGACGAACATTGAACCAGTATCAATATGACGATAAAACAGTTATTTCGATGTAGTCCCGATTTATATCAAGCCTGAGTCGATTCAGTCGACTCAGGCTTGATATAAATTCAAACTCAGAAGATAATTCAGAAGATGATTCAAATAATGTTTCCAAAATACTTCCACGTTAGTGATTCCTATTTTAATGGAAATAAGCTACAATTGAAAGTATGTTTATTGACGTTTCAATTTCCACTTCGGAAATCGTTCTCAAAATACAAACATTAATAAATTAAACAAAATTTGTTTTTTGTTACGTGGTGAAAAATTCTTCTAATAATTGATTTTATCTGAGTCATTTATATAGACAACTCAAACATATATTATACATTTTAAAGAAGTCGATTTTAAAATTATATTGCCGATGACATACCGCACGAGGAACCTCCACCTATCTGACTGAGATCGGTGGCTACAATAAATTGATCTGCGTCACCGCAGCCATCTGATTCATGCGAAATCGATTGGAAAGTGTAATTAGGAGTAGGGGTGGTAATATCAATTAATAAAAAATAAAGTAATTCCTTTTGTAATTGATGATTTCTCTGTTCAAACCGTCTTTCTTGCATTCGTTCCAATGATAAATATTTAGGAACTCTTTTCGTATTGCATATTGTTTTTATAATTCGTCCTCCAATGCAATAGCAGTTTTTGTTAAGTTCAATAAAAAGTGATTGTTCGCACAATACATATTTTTATTTTCATACTTCTTACATTGATACAGGTGGTGTAATATCAAATCTCGCTTTTTTGAATCGATTGTTTTGCTCTCCAGTGTAGAAAAAGATTTATTTATAAAACAATTTTCTTACTTTAAAATTAAATTCACGCCTCAAACCGAATCACAATTTAACTTCTTTAACAATACGATCTCCACTGTTTGCTGTCTCTAAATGTCAGCTCATTGCTCCCTATAAACAACCCATTAATAACTTATGTCGAACAGAATGACCTCTAAGGTCGGACAACAATACACGTTTACCTGATCCCTTGTACTTCATACCCTCAAGGAAACAGCAAAGGGACAATGTCATTGAAACTTACACACTTGACGTCAATAGAAAGCATGTACCTACAACGTCCCGTTGTGCTGAGAGGAGCACAAAAGTTAGGGTATGCACCTTTAACTTGACCCCGACTAGTCTGATAATTGTTCTGCCAGAATAATAACATAGAAATGTTGAGTGTTTGTATTGTAGTTTCTAAAGGTAAGTAGTTGTTTGTAGAATTTACGTAAAATTAATATGTGACGGCAATTAATCACAATTTATTAACATTTTTACTTACAGGTTCGAAATTGGTAACATTATTTTTATTTGCCACTCATTTGTTTTATTCGACACCTTGCTATAGTGTATTTTTATGTATGAGAGAGTAATAAAACAATAAATTATGTATGCAAATCCCTAAACTGTTGATACGGGTGACTCAATGAAAAACATATTTGTCAACAAGTTTACAGAAGTATATAGGAAAACAATTTTAAATTGAGTATGACCACCAGGTATAAAGGTTGGAGCAGAATAGAATACAATAGTTGTGAGGGTTACTAATCCCTAAATAAGGTTGCCAGTGTTGTAAGTGATGGAGGTTAACAGGTACTAATGAATTTGCAAGAAATGTAAGATGTTTATTTTATTGGTTATATATAACCAATAAAAGTTTAATAAGTACCTACCTATTTGCAAAATAAAGTTTAATTCTTTAGATAAAATAAAACGTTTTATTTTATCTGAAATGAGTGCATTCCACGAAGTAAGGGTTTCAACAATCAAACATTTAGTTCTTTAATTCCAGGAATCTACGACAGTAATTGACTAGATAATTACCTTCTAAACTTATTCCACAGAAAATGTGATAGTGGGTTTTTCCATTTTGTAGGAAGGTCCAAGTGGCGTATTCAAAATTCTTAACAGTTCACTAAAAGTAGGTACTTCAGTTTCAAGGTGCAGTTTATTGTGTATACTAGTGTTATGGAAAATTTGGAAGTGCCGTGTAAACGCCGAAAAATTGTTCCTTTAACAGTTAATGAAAAAACATTAATATTTAATTGTTTTAAATCATTTACAGACAAACGTTTATGTGAAAGTGTTGATGAGACCGTTGAGTTAGTTAGCAGTACACTTGGAAAAAGAATCCCAGAAAGTCTATTTTATTAGAAAGAAGCGATATTGTCATATGGAGAAGACATTTTCTAAGAACCATAAAGGAAATGAGAAACCAAAAAAGAAAAATATTTTATCTTGATGAAACATGGATCAACGAGGGTCATACACCAAATAAATTTTGGCAGGATGAAACTGTTACAAGTCAAAGGCATGCTTTTGTAAATAACTTATCTACTGGTTTAAACCTACCATCAGGAAAGGGACGCAGGCTGATAATAGTACACATTGGCAGTTCAGACGGTTTTGTTAAAGGTGGTTTATTAACTTTTGAATCAACTCGTACCGGTGACTACCATGAAGACATGAACGCTGATGTCTTTCAAGAATGGTTCGAACAAATGATAGATCTTCTTCCTAAGAACTGTGTAATAGTAATGGATAATGCAAGTTATCACTCCAGACTTATAGAAGGACTGCCCACAACCAAGTGGTTAAAAAAAGACTTGCAGAATTGGCTGAGTTCAAAAAATATTACGTACCATCCCGGATCTATAAGAAAGGAACTTTATTCGTTGTGTGCCCTTCATAAAGAAAAATTTAAAAAATACGAAATTGATGAAATTGCCAAAAATCGTGGAATGACAGTACTTAGATCCCCACCATATCATTGTGAATTAAACCCGATTGAACTGGTATGGGCACAGATAAAGAGTGAAGTTTCAAGAAAAAATACCACTTTTAAAATTCATGATGTTAAACAGTTGTTTTTGGAGGCCGTAAATAATGTAAAACCTGAAAACTGGGAAAAGGCAGTAAATCACACTATTAAAGAAGAGGAAAAAATGTGGAAGCTGGAAAATATTACTGATAAAATGATCGAGCCAGTTATTATAAATCTTGGTTCTGAAAGCTCATCTTCTGAATCTGATTTGGATTTGTAACAAGTAGCTGTAAGTTTTATATTAATATTTTTATTCATCTACTTAACATAACTTAGACGGTTTTAAAAACTCTTTTTCTCTTTTGTAATTTTTAAAAATTAAAAAAAATGTGAATTTTTTAAAACCCTTTTTAATGTAGGCCAATCAGTTCTAATATAGTGTGTGATAAAAGAGGTCACTTTTGTTTACATACACATAACACTTTATAACACTGAAATAATTCATTTATTTTTTACAATTATTCAAAGTAATTTTTCAATTAATCTTGAGCACGCCCATGGAGTGGTCAATGTTAATGCCAAATAAGCATCGATAAAATTGTCAATGTAAAAAAATGTAATATCTCACTGTCTTTTCTGGAAAATCTAATTGTGTCGTTCAGGGTTATTCTAAACAGGGGTACAAGGAGTGAGGGCACCTGGGCAGCATTTCATGGTGCGGGGGGAAATGCCTTAACAAAAGGGAAAAACTAATTATAAAAACATAAATATATGATTAATTTAAAAAAAGAAATTGTTATCGTATATTTAAATTTCAATATTTCATCATCATTCTGGCTTTACAACCCTACGTGGGCCCTAGCCTCCTCAAGAATTTAATTAAGCAAAAATAGTCTACCTCATTCATACATAAGTGACAAACAAAAAGAAAATAAAAACAATCTAAAAACAGGACACTCATCTTGGAATACCCAAATCCAAAAAAGAAAACAAATACAAACCGATTATTGGAAGCAACAAATCGTCTGCTGTAAACACCATTCCTACACAAGGTCATATACATGTGTCTCGCATAGGTGTTGATATGAAAGCCGATGATATAAAATTTTTGGGTGAGACGGTAGGTACCCAATATTACTTTTAACTGCGTTAAATGGCATAGAACTGACAAATACTCCGCATATAAGGTATCTTTCCTTTTCGATAAAATTGACGAAGTCTACAGTCATAATATTTGGACCAAAGGAGCTGCCGTTAGGAGATTTAACTTCATCAACAGAAATTTTCAGCAAAAAAGAAGACGGAGGAAGAAACCTAGAAGCTTCTAGAAACTTTTATCAAAATAAACTATTTCGACAAGGTTTTGTGCAATTTATGTACCTTCAATAAAAACCCATATTTTAACAGTATACGGATCGAGTAAGGGTGACTGACTTGTTTTTGGTTAATTTTTAAAATGTCAAAATATCTTTGATTATGTTTATTTTTATGAACGAGAGAGTAATTAGCATAATTTTAACTGGTATCTCCGACCACTCCTTGGGCGTGCTCAAGATTAATTGAAAAATTACTTTGAATAATTGTAAAAAATAAATGAATTATTTCAGTGTTATAAAGTGTTATGTGTATGTAAACAAAAGTGACCTCTTTTATCACACACTATATTAGAACTGACTGGCCTACATTAAAAAGGGTTTTAAAAATTCACATTTTTATATATTTTATACGTAATATTTTTTGAACTCAGCCAATTCTGCAAGTCTTTTTTTAACCACTTGGTTGTGGGCAGTCCTTCTTTAAGTCTGGAGTGATAACTTGCATTATCCATTACTATTACACAGTTCTTAGGAAGAAGATCTATCATTTGTTCGAACCATTCTTGAAAGACATCAGCGTTCATGTCTTCATGGTAGTCACCGGTACGAGTTGATTCAAAAGCTAATAAACCACCTTCAACAAAACCGTCTGAACTGTCAATGTGTACTATTATCAGCCTGCGTCCCTTTCCTGATGGTGGGTTTAAACCAGTAGATAAGTTATTTACAAAAGCGTGCCTTTGACTTGTAACAGTTTCATCCTGCCAAAATTTATTTGGTGTATGACCCTCGTTGATCCATGTTTCATCAAGATAAAATATTTTTCTTTTTTGGTTTCTCATTTCCTTTATGGTTCTTAGAAAATGTCTTCTCCATATGACAATATCGCTTCTTTCTAATAAAATAGACTTTCTGGGATTCTTTTTCCAGCGGAAGCCTATTTCTTTTAAAAGTTTCCATAACGTACTTCGACTCATTTCTGGGTAATCCTTATCATCTCGAACTGAGACAAGAACTTTATCCAATGTTGGAAATTCTTGTCTAAAGAAGAATTCATGCACTTTCCGTCGAAGTCCTTCTTTAAAATGATATTCTATTTGAAATTTTGGTTTAACTGGAGCATTACGTGGCATTTGAAAACTACCACATTTCTCTTCTTTCTTTTCTTTCTTTCTTTCTAACTAACTCAACGGTCTCATCAACACTTTCACATAAACGTTTGTCTGTAAATGATTTAAAACAATTAAATATTAATGTTTTTTCATTAACTGTTAAAGGACCAATTTTTCGGCGTTTACACGGCACTTCCAAATTTTCCATAACACTAGTATACACGATAAACTGCACCTTGCAACTGAAGTACCTACTTTTAGTGAACTGTTAAGAATTTTGAATACACCACTTGGACCTTCCTACAAAATGGAAAAACCCACTGTCACATTTTCAGTGGAATAAGTTTTGAAGGTAATTATCTAGTCAATTACTGTCGTAGATTCCTGGAATTAAAGAATTAAAGGTTTGATTGTTGAAACCCTTACTTCGTGGAATGCACTCATTTCAGATAAAATAAAACGTTTTATTTTATCTAAAGAATTAAACTTTATTTTGCAAATAGGTAGGTACCTATTAAACTTTTATTGGTTATATATAACCAATAAAATAAACATCTTACATTTCTTGCAAATTCATTAGTACCTGTTAACCTCCATCACTCCTACACTGGAAACCTTATTTAGGGATTAGTAACCCTCACAACTATTGTATTCTATTCTGCTCCAACCTTTATACCTGGTGGTCATACTCAATTTAAAATTGTTTTCCTATATACTTCTGTAAACTTGTTGACAAATATCTGTTTTTCATTGAGTCACCCGTATCAACAGTTTAGGGATTTGCATACATAATTTATTGTTTTATTACTCTCTCATACATAAAAATACACAGTAAAGCAGGCAAACTTATCATACTTGGTGATGTTAATATAAATTTTCCGGTCCATTCCAGTCCAGTAGAATGGAAGGAAACATACTGCAGAGAATTACGTTAAAAAAAATTGTAAAGGCAATGAGGGTCTCCCAAGCAATGAAAGTCTCCCAAAAGACGAAGTAATAGTTAGCAATTTACCTATCAAGAAGTATTTCAACGATAAAACGGTATTAACAGATTGAAACATCTTAAATAATAAAAAAAAGACTATAATTATTCTTCGAGCCATAAAACTTCGTCATTTGAATTACATTTCCGGTTTGATTACTTTCCCGTCACCCTAGACTTTACAATGAAAAATATAAAAATAAATTTTAATTTGCTTGATATATTTCTCCTACCTAAAACAAAAAGTGACCTTCCAGCTTCCACATCGTGTTAAGGCAGCTTAGATACAACTGTTAAAAACCCTCAACGAGATTGTTAATTGTCATGGCATAACAAAAACTGAGACAATTTTAAGTGTTTTTCGTTGTTTCCACTTAAATTAATTTCTGAGAAATGTTTAACTGCGTTCTTTTCATTATGCTCTGCTTTCGTCGGATGCAGAGTGTCATTCAAAGACGAAAATAGAAAAAAGCTTTCATGCTCCAAGGAAAATCTCTTTCACTACTTTAGTGGAGACAATAAGAACGGCAGTTATGTAAATGAAGTCTTCGATTATTACATCAAACATTATGGCTTTTTTAATAATTATTTAAAACAGTTTTTGTTTTTAATGCTCTAAGAATCAGGAGAAGGAAAGGTTGATTTGAGAAACTATTTTACAGCTTAACGGTTACAGCTAACGTAATAATATTAGTAATAGAAGTAGAGTAGAGTAATTATAGTATCAGTAATAGAAGAGCCATCAATAATATCATCAGCGAACAATAAGTAATCCCTCCAAGAAGTGCAGGCTTTTACAGCCGGTTCTTTGTAATGATCCATTGTTTTCGAGATTTATACGTCCGACAGTCCTATTGCAGAGCTCTCTTGTATTTTACGGCACTGTAATGAAAGATATTTGATACCAAAATGTTTTAAAACAAAACGAGATTTTAACTTTCTCTTAACTTAACTTAACTTGGATACTTGCAAGTGGTACTGTGAACTAATAGATAATATTACACTGATGATGGAGTTTTTAGTCCGAAAACTTTCTGTGATGTACTCGAAAGGATATTTTTAATTATATACCTTTTATTAATAATATTATACATAATCAAAACGCAGGAAATATTAATAAAAACGAATACCGAAAAAAACTGTTGAAAAAGTCAAAGGCATAAGAACGAAAAGTAGAAATCAGTCTTAAGAACATTAAAGGAAAAGAGATCGTCCTTTTACAAATTGGCTTTTGGACGTCAAACTTTTGTGACGATCTGTCAAAATGGATTTATTCACAAGATTTTGGTTACATGTTTCTTATTCTGTCTCTTTTGGGAAAGAAATTATACACTGCAAATTTCTTTACCGATTTATTAACAATACAAACACTATACACTTGGTTAAAATTACTTTAGTATTATATACTACGAAACATGAGACAAAGAGAGAACTGAAAGTTTTTGTGTACGGGAGAAAAAATGTCGAGAGCGATGTGCTTTTTTGAGTTACTTTGAGAGAACTTTGAGTTGCTTTTTATCTTAGAGAATATTAACACGTTCGCGACTACGCAGAATTCCGAGATTTTACCTATCAGTGGTTTATATATATATATATATATATATATATATATTGTTATGATATGTAAAATCGAGAAAAATATTGGTTTGCTTAAAATATTTCAAAGTTTAAAAACATTAAAATCATTTAGATAAGTAGGATAATAACCAACAAACATTTCGAAGAAGGAAAGTCTTTAAATTTTTGGATTACCTGTATTAAACAAAATGTAAGCTATGCATAAATTATTTTCTTTGTTATACTATACTTGAGTGACCCGCATAATTTTAAGTGAAATCCAAAGACAATTGAACCGGGTTTTCCAAATACATTAATGCAGTGATTAAGGACAATAGAATAGATTTTAGAAAGAGGTTTTTGTTAGTTTTTAAGAATTGTAGAAAAATATTATTTGTAAATAAGTTTTAGGAAATTTTATAATTATAGGTAAAAATTTGTTTGTTATCGAAATGAAAAAATGGGGAAATTGTGACGAGCTTTGATTGGCGGAGATTGAAAAAGGTGGGATAGGTATGTAGGAATGAAAGTTTAGCTAGATTTTTGAGAGAGAAAAGATAATCAGTTGGTTTCCAAGGGTGCAAGGCGAACGGCCGTTGTTTCTCGGGTAGTTTCTCAGAGGTAGGAAGCAGTAGCAGTGAAAGTTTGTGAGTTTTCGTGTAGTTAGTGTATCTGACAGAAGCTGATCCAGTAAAAAATTGTAAGTCATATTTTATATTCCAAGAGTCACTGTTCAGGCCAACGAGAGATTCAGTTTATCGTAAAGAAAAGATATTCCAAGAGTCTTTTTTCACTCAGGCCAACGAGAGATTCAGTTTATTGAGAGAAGAAGAAGCTAGCATAATTTGAACGATTCGTGCATTTGAAGATCATTAAGGACGATAAACTTGCAATAAGTTGTTGTAAGATTGCTGATCACCTAGGGAGCGCCTGAGAGGAGATAATATAGTCTACAAGGAACAAGGATTTGGACCACTCATCATCAGAGAGAGATATTTTTGTTTTCTGCAGTTTTTCTTTTATTGATAACACAATTTTTTACACTTAATTTAAAAAGGATATAAATATTTTGATTAGGAGAGTTAGAATAATTTGGGATTTTGAGATTTCAATTAATATTGTTTGTACCAATAATTTTGAAGTTTCACGTACGTAGAACAAAATTTTGAGAATCATTATATGAGATTTTGTTGATTGAAAACATTTGAGTGTGAATTATTTCATTATTTTTATTTCAATATATAGTATTATATCATATGTGTTTTTTTTATTATTCCGGTATTCTTTGGACCTTACCTTTCAGATGTAATAGCATCGATATTGAAGCACGAATTTAACCCTGAGACAAGAGAATTAAAAAGTGTGATAGAGTCATAATCATATTATTTAAATAATTTTAATTAATTAATTAATTAATTAGCTAATTAATTGCTTGGCGCACCAAGACTTGAAATATCACAATAATATATATATATATATATATATATATATATATATATATATATATATATATATATATATATATATATATATTAACTAACAATCACTATTTTGACTATTATCGGTATATTTTTCATATGTTTAAAACCATATTTTTCTATTTAAAACCTATTTTTTATATGTACCACAGTTGTACACGCCGGCTGTAGTGAACATTCTTCAAAAAAGAAACGTTGTGTACCACCAGTGGACATAATTTGAAGTCGTGGGTGTCGTGGTTTTTTTTGCATTTATAATGGTTTTTTGCCTGTTTAGCTTACTGTTGAAGGTTATACATGTAACCTAAACACATACGCAGGTAAAAGTGGTTCAAATATACCTGACAATGATTTTGGACATTCCTACAATATTTGCATGGAATTAATAGATGGGCTTTTGTATGAAGGAAGGACTCTATATATTGATAATTATTATACTAGTGTAAATTTATGTAAAAAGCTTCTTCAGTGTAAAACATATGTTTGCGAAACTCTTAGATCTAACAAAAAAATCACAAAGCTGTATGTTAAAAAAATTGAAGAAAGAGCAAATATATGGAAAACAAAATGATAAGGGCATAAGAGTGCCAAATGGATGGTCAAACGTCATGTATTAATGATTAGTACAGTTCCCAGCCATACAGTAAACCGCCAACCGACAGGAAAAAAAATAGACACAAAAAAGTTGAAGACATTCTAAAACCACCTGAGGTTATTGCATATAATTAAGCAAAGAAAGTTGTGGACTTGTCCGATCAAATGTTTTCAGATTATACCCCGTTAAAAAAAGCATTAGGTGGTACAAGAAAGTGTTTTTTGAAATTTGACTTGGCACATGCATAGTAAATACGTGGGTTCTTTTTAATGACTATGATAATAATCGTAAAACATACAATACGTTATCTATTCGCGAAAAAATTATTGACAGACTATTACCACAAATACCACAGAATAATAAACAATCAGAATGTCCACTCTTAGATGCCTTTGAAGTTTTTCAGTACGCGCGCCATGTTTTAGAAGGAAACACATAACACAGACATATGATTTGTGAGGTTATGTAATTGTTTATATTTATGTTTAATTATATTATATTTATGTTATTATATTTAACAATGTTAATATAATTGTATAGTATGTCTATGATTGCCGTAAGTCAATTAAACCGGGTTAATTTTTCTATGTACACCACATAAACAACACTGGTTCCCTCTAAAACATGGCGGAACGTCTGCGCGAAGGAGATGCGCGTACTTAATTTTCCATGAAGAGTGGGCATTCTGATTGTTTATTATTCTGTGCTATTACAAAGTTGTCACGAATCTCTTTATACCGTGGTAAAGTTACAAAAAGTCCTCGTGAACCAGATATTGTTCCAGTGAAAAAAACCAAAATTATCTTTGGTAAAGTCCAAGATATAAAAGTATAAAGGTAGTGCTAGAAAACAAGAAGACGCTGCTTTTCATGTTATAAGAAAATTCAGGATACACAAAGATCAAAGCAGCCCGAGCAAAAACAAAAAGAGTGTGTACATACTGCGATACATGTGAGAATAGACCAACTATGTGCCTTCCTTGCTTTAATGAAACTCACAAACCCACCTAGTTTTGTATATTTTAATTATCTCTTAAGTTTTGTTGAATATCTATGTTATACTACGATGTTTTAATTTTAATAAACCATTTTTACTGCAGTTTTTTACCTTTATTTGTGACCATATAAATTATGATATGCCAAAACGGCGGTAAACCCATATATTTAAACCTCCATTTTGTTTAAAAAATATGTATATTTAACCTAAAAAATACAATTTTTAATTAAAAGTTTTAAATACAAACATTCAGACATTTTTTGAATGATTCAAAATGTCATGTTTCCTCCTACTGGATGTCATGTTCATCTTCCCCAGTATTGGGACTAACAGTTGTTGGCCACTCCATTAATTCATCATAAAACTGTCTGGCACTATCAGGTATATAAGGTAACAACTTATCAATATCTTGGAGCTTCACTTTTTTAAGTGGTACTTTATCGAATGGATAACAAAGTATTGTGGGAAATTCAATTGATTGATTGTTAACTTGAGAAAGTTTATAGGTTTCTTCCATGAACCCATCAATAAAAGATCTACAAACAATCACACCTTTAGCTGTTCCATAGGTAAACTGCAGGAAAGAACTTATGCCAAAAGATATTTTATACTGAACAGGAACACGTTTTCCTCTTGTTTCCTCAGAAATGCACGTCTTTTTATAGTAGGTTGGCCACCAATGTTGAAAATCTAGTATATCTTCTGTGCTTACTTCTTTGACTGTAAACTCGTATTACTCGAAGTAATAATAAGTTCAGTTAGCTCCTGTAAGGTGTATATCCTATCATGTCTTCTTAGTTTTCTTTTGATGATTGAAAAATCCCTGTTACAAGGAAGGTAGGAGTGTCCTCTAATGGGATAATATTGCTCAATTCGATTGAATTGACCACTGTCGGTAAGGGCTAAAAACACTCTGTTTAACAGAGTTGAAGGGCTAAAAACACTCTGTATGGTTCTTATTTTGACCTCCGCAATTATCAGAGTAAATGTGGACTTCCGTAAACTGAGGAGGAGCAGAGTTTAAATAATTATATACAAAGGAACAAACCTCATCCGGACTTTTTCTGGCGGTTCCTTCGTGGTATAGATAAATATTAGACTTATTGCTTTTTACGTCATGAATGTAAAACACAGTCACCGTAAGTTGTCTCAAATAAAAGGTTTCCTGTACTTTAATCATGGGCAGCGGTATATTTTGCATATAATCGAAAGCTATTGCTAGAACATGTGGTTCTTTTGCTTTTGTTTCTTGGTTAGTTTCTCTTTTTAATTTATTGTAGAATTTTTTTGATCTATGCTTGTGAATCATCAATTCAGCAGCAACATTTCTTTTTGCTGCAACACTGAGATGATGACTTCTCAATATTAAATTTAGTTCTTCACAAGTACAGCATGAATCAATCTGGGGGCGACCAAATCGTAAATTGAAGTTGTCCTTGAAAAACCTTAAGAAAAACTTATGCTGCATTTTGATTCGGGATATTTCTCTTTAAACATATTGTATAAAATTGAAACATTCAGTCTTGCGTCCAAATATTTTATAGTTTTTCCTACATATTTACTTTCTTTTAATGGATAACTTTCAATATATTGTCTTATTAATAGCCTGGTATGAGCACTGATTGCATTAGTGCCTAATTTTTTCCCACGTAGATCCTTCGGGGTTTTACCCATCAATAATAATGAACAAAGCCTTCTAATACGACTTATTTTAATTATATAGAGCGACTTAACATTTCTCACAATATTTCGTTTCCACTTAGCTTCATTTTTTACTTTTCTTCCGTCGCTGGTACTGCTTTGTTCGTGATCCATCACAATTTTTAAAAGAATACAATAAAATAATGCTAAATACAACTTTAACCTCACAAAACCAATCATCAAACATGTGGTTATTTAATTTTATTGGGGATTAACAGAACACTTTAACACAGTACAAACACATATGTTAATAGTGTTGCCTACAAAAACATTCTGAGTCACTGACATAGACTTTTTTAGCCTACAATGATATATTTCAGTTTTCTATTTAACATGCACGGAGAGTAGAGACTTGGAATGTTTTTGTACCAAAAGATGCGCTTCTGTTCATAGAACAATTTTCCATCAAAATGTCAAAAATGAAAAAAAAACGACTTAGAATGTTTTTGTTTACACCGATTCATTTATTATATTTCAAAAATAAACCCTACCCTCGGAACTGAAGAGGATAATGCATATCGAGCTCATCTGCAATATGTGTAAAACTTTTTGATCACGAAAGTGTATACCTTATTTTAAACAAAATTAGTTAGCCTTCCACCTTAAACGATTCTTAACGCACTCATTCCAATGACGCACTGTTAACAAAATAACCAAAATGGATGGAATAAAGGATTTTCGTATAATAAAGCGTTTATTACAGCTATTGTAGTGAATTAGATGTAAATCATGTAACTTAATTAAAAACCCACTTGTTACGTTTATTATCGCCCAAAAACACTTTCCAATTTTAGTGAACTGAACGAATTAAGGAACCGATCGATGTGGCGCGGTATCTTTTCACACGAAACACCGTTCCACGTTTTTATTTCTTCTCTAAGCCATTACTTTAACTATGTGAATTTCTAGTTTTCCAGATGGTTCGATTTAATAGAGTTTTTTGTCCCGGCCGTCGAAAATACCCCACGTATCGTTTGTGGGAGGTCTGAAAGGATTCGAAGATGGAATCTATAATCAAATGTAGCCCTTCGATTTATAATTATAAGTTTGGAATAAAGGGATATAAAAAAAGTAAATTTTATCCCACGACTTAATAATTGTAAAGTTCGATATAATATTTACATCGTTCTTTTTAATATTACACCTTCTAGTCGTAAGTTGGAGATCGATGTGGCAATATTGATTCAAATTGAAGGTAGTTCGTTGTACTTATTGTTCTCTGGTAGCGCATATTTATGTTCTCTCATAATATGTCCAAGCCTACATTAAGAATCAAGCTATTTTTTTCCTTCTTAATAGATTATTTCTTGCCTTTTTTTTTAAGTTCTGCAACTTTGTCTGGCTAATTGGCTCGGCCAAGGCCATCAAACTAATTAAAAAAAAAAAAAAAAAGTTCTGCAACACCGTTCTATATTTATAACCTTGTCAGTCTATAATATTAAGGGTTCGTGATAGTCTATTTTATATTTGTAGTTCATCTCTCGGCTTTTATGGTGATAGGAAATATGGAACACAAAGTTATGGAATTTAAATCCATAAGTAAAAGAATATCGTACATAAGAGTAAACAGTAAACCGAACAAGTTGTCCATAATAAATGTCTATGCACCCACAGAAAACAGTGATGACTTGACAGAACAGCAGTTCTTTGAAACACTAGAAGAAAACGCCGAGAAAATCCCATGAGAAGATATTATAATCCTTAAAGGAGATTTCAACGCTCAAATATACAAAATTGCTTTAGAGGGGTTGAGGACACGGGGTATAAACACAAAGACATACACAAAATAACATGGATGAGACAATAAAGTCTTGAGGGCAATCAAATAGACCCTGTACTGATTAAAAGGATACACAAGCAGAGGACTTACAGAGGAGCCAACATCGAATCGGACTATATGCTAGTGATAACAAAATATAAAATAAAAACAACGAAGAATGAAAGGCGAAAAGCACAGATAAAATGGGATGCAGATTAATTGAAAGAGAAAATAGTAAGCAGAAGATTTGTACAAGAAGTAAATACAGAGATAGGTACAGTTCAAAGAATAAAAATGGGGGAAAAAATCAAACAAGGAATAAACCATGTAGCAGAGAAAGTGGTTGATAAAATGCAAAGTAAAAGAAGAAATAATTGGTTTGACGATAAGTGTAAATTAGCAGTGGAAGAAAAGAATAAAACAAAATTGAAATAGTTAAGCATAAGCAAAGAAGAGGAACGAGAAAAATAAAAAGATCAAAGGCAAAAGACAAAGAAATTATTTAAATAAAAAAAAATCAAAAATTACAAGAAATTATGAACTAGGTAGAAACAGAAAATAAAAGACACAACTCAAAACCATTGTACCAATACTTAGAACTAGGTAAACGAAAACGGACAGCTAATGTAGCTGTAGATGCAGAACAATGGAGGAGGTACTTCGAAGAAATATATCAAGAAATGGATAGAGAAGAAAGAAAAACAATAACGAACACAGAACAAGATGAAGGACTAGAAATGACCTATACAGAAGTGAAAGAGAAAATAATCAAACTTAAACACGGGAAACAGTGGAAGAAGACGGAATATGTGCAGAACTTATAAATTACGGTAGGGAGGCACTATACAGATAGATTTATGAACTAATACAGAATATATGGAGCATCGAAATAATGTCCGAAGAATGAAAGATGGTAATTATAGTGACAATCCCAAAACAAGGAGACCATAGAATATGCAAAAACTACCGAGCAATTAATTCACTGAATGTAAAATATAAAGTAATGACTGGTATAATTGTTAGAGACAGACTAACAATATATACAGAACAAATCAAGCGGTATTTAAAGAAGCGCTCTCAGATTCAATAGAAGGTCTATCTATCAATGGAGAAGTTTTGAATAACTTGCGTTTTGCAGACGATGCAGTAATATATATACAGTATTGGAAGATTCAAAACGGAACATACGAATTATTAATACAATTATTAAGTTCCCCTGACCTGCAATTACCCAGCGTAAATTTCAATATAACGTCGCGATGTCTTATAATTAATTCATTTGTTCGACTGGACTCCTTCTCCAGTCGATATTTTTCGACTGCTGCGCACGTGCGCACCTTAATAATACGACTAATAGTTGATTGTGTCGGTATTGTCCTATCTTCATACGCACAAGTAAATAAATTTATAATATCACGGTACGAGTTGCCCCCATAATACCATTTTAAAATTTGTACTTTTTCTTTGTTTGTATACATGGTTTATGGTTAGAAACACTACTTTTATTTCAGCTTATGGCGTTATAATGAGAAGCAAAGCAAAGGGCATGTATTTGTTTTGCTCGGCCAGTGATGTTCCTTGGGACTGTTGCCAAACCGATAGATACCTTCGGCAAAAATCTGTAGATTTTGATGTACCATATACATCCTTTTAAATTTTAAATTATCAACAATATTTGGAATAATAAATATATTAAACTATACACTAACCAATTCAAATAATATCTAATGAACACAAAAAAATTGTTATTAATAAAACATTGTTATTATCTGTACAAAAACACAGAAAATCAGTGGACGATAGACAACAGTGTCGACGTACACCTGTCGAATACGCTACTAGAGAAATCGCCAAGGAGTAGCAATCCAGTCGAACAAATGAATTAATTATAAGACATCGCGACGTTATATTGAAATTTACACTGGGTAATTGCAGGTCAGGGGATCTTAATAATTGTATTAATAATTCGTATGTTCCGTTTTGAAACTTCCAATACTATATATATATATATATATATATATATATATATATTATATATATATATATATATATATATATTCGGTTTTACAACGTCTTACGACGTTGTCCGACTCCCAAACGCCACTGTATTCTGTCTTGAGTTAGGTCTTCGTCCAGATTTCGAGCGCTAATCGCAACTCACAGTGGTGGTTCTAGCTCTGTGGTGATCTTCCTCGTTTCCTATCCTCTGTTCAAGTTCAACAGAACTTAAAGGAATGGTTAGAATGCAGTAGTGCAGAACTATTTAGAGCGGCAGTCAACAGACTCTGCATAGACATGATGATTATCAACCTTCGATAGAAGATGGAACTTAAAGAAGAAGAATAATTTCTTAATTAAAGCTATTAGTTTTTCCATTATTGCTGCGTTACAATATTTGAGCGGTTTATTTCGTAACATATCTTTACCCGCATTTTCTTTATTCTTCTGATATTTTGTGAAGTGTTTTTGAATTTATTGAGTGTTTATATAAACTTCGATTGCGGTAATTTCACGTTCTAACATTATTTTATTAAATTTGTTAGGTGAGATGTTAGCAAGGAAAGCCAGAATTCCATGGTCTAATAAATACATATCTTAATGACACACGGCATTCAGCGTGTTAAAACAGCTCTCTAATTAAATGACATAATCCATTCAGTGCCATGTTCCTCACTCACATTAATTCTAATTACGAACCTCGCATGCGACACAAGTTTATATCACTGACGAAATTGATGTGTTTATCAACAAGACCAGATTTTACTTTTATCCATTCAATAATACTTATCGTTCATTAAGCCGGTGAAAACGTGGAAGTGTCTCTGTGTTTTGATTGGACTGCCCTTGACCTGAATGGCCGTGTTTGGTGATATACATCACATACATTTTCTCTATTATGCAACTACGAGGAACAAACAGGTTTTTCAATTTAAAAAGTGACGTTTTGATGGTGCTTATTGATGTTATTTTGTTGGAAATGATGGCTGTTTGTGGTATCGTTAAACAACGACCTTTTTCAGCGACCACTATATCGGGTTTTGATTAAAGAACGATGTTTAACAACCAGGAAGAGTCTTTTTTATTATGAGCTTATTTGGGTGTGATGCTTGGTTTCTAAATCCTAATAAATAATGGCTCATATCTATTTTCGTAGAATTTTTATTTTAAAAGCGATATGTTTGTCCGAAAAATATTTATCTTGTATGGTTTTTTTTATATGCACTGTGTCCAATACGGTGAAAATCTTCTTCTTCCTACTTTATCTTCTTCTTCTTCAAGTTCCACTCCTATCGGAGATTGGAAATCATTCTGGCAATTATAATTTTATTGGTTACTCGCCTGAATAGTTCAATTGAACTGCATCCAAACCATTCACGGAGATTGCGTAGCCACGAGATTTTACGTCTTCCTACGCTTCTTCTACCTTTGATTTTACCCTGCATTATATTCGTTAGTAGTTCGTACTTTTCACCTCTCATGATGTGCCCCAAGTATACCAATTTCCTGATTTTTATGGAATTTAAAACTTCGCATTGTTTTCCTAGTTATTCGAGAACTTGTTCGTTTGTTTTGCGATCCATCCATGATATTTTCAAAATGCGTCAGTAACACCACATTTCGAATGCTTCTAGGTTTTAATGTTGGATTTTTTAAGTGTCCAAGCTTCAACTCCATACAAAAGGGTAGAGAAAATATAACATCGAAGCATTCTTATCCGGAGCGATATATTGATATCGCGATTCTCATTCTATTAAAAGTTGACCGCGCAATTTCAATGCGGCATCTTAGATCTTTTGTCTGATCAGTATCTTCTGTGATCCATTTGTACGAAGATATTTGTTCAATTTCTGTATTATCTAGTACTAGCTTAACTTTGATGTTTTGTGCTTTTGTAAATACCATGAACTTGGTTTTTTTCAAATTGATTTTTAGTCCATAATCGTTGCAATATATATTTAGTTGTTCAGCAAGGTGTTGCAGTTCTTCCAGTGTTCCTGCCAGAAGGACGGTGTCGTCAGCATATCTTATGTTATTAAGTGGCTCACCGTTTATTATAAGGCCCTCACTGATCTCGGCAAGCGCTAATTCTGAGATGGCTTCACTATTGAAGGGTGATAAATGAATAACACGTTATTTATCATTATTATTCATTATCACGAAGGGTGATAATGAATAATAATGATAAATTGAATAACAAGGGTGATAAAATACACCCTTGGCGGACCCCACGGCGAATCTGGATATCCTTGGTCAGTTCATTTTCAACTTTCACTTTTGCTGTTTGATTCCAATAGAGGTTACAGATGATTCTAATGTCTCTACTGTCTATATTTTTATTTAATAAAATTTCTTTAAGTCGATTATGCTGCACTCTATCAAATGCCTTCTCAAAATCAATGAAACAGGCATATACTTTCTGATTAATATCTAAGCATCTCTGCGAAAGAACACTTACTGCAAACAGTGCATCTCGTGTTCCCAGTCCTTTCCTAAATCCCTTTTGTGTATTACTTATGCCTTCATCTAATTTCTTATGTATTCTATTGTGAATTACTTTTAAAAACAATTTCAAGACATCACTTATTAAGGCTATGGTGCGATGTTCATTGCACTCCTTTGCATTGGCTTTTTCCTACTTTATAAATAGGCTTAATGCCTGTTTTACTTCGGTTTTTAGCCTCAATTGACGTTGTCTGACCATCTTTTCCTCGGTCGTCCCAATGATCTTCTTCCATTTGGCGATTTGTCTCTTGCTATTCATACTATTTTCATGTCATTCTTTCGTTGTGTTGATTCCATTCCACTTTTCTTCTTTTGGTCCCCGCGTTTATTTCCTCTATACCACATCTCGCTCGTATTTCTTCACTTCTTACTCTGTCTCTTAGAGTTTGGTTTGTTATTTTTCGTAAGACTTTCATTTCTGTTATTTGCAGCAGTCTTTGTGTTTTCGCCGTATTTGCTCTTGTTTCCGCTGTGTATGTCATTATCGGTCTTATTGTTGATTTATATATCCTGGTTTTCGTTTCCGTTGAGAGGTATTTGTTTCTCCAGATTGTGTTGTTGAGACATCCTGCTGCTCAGTTTGCCATGTTCACTTGTTTTTGTACTTCTTCTTTCACTTTTACTGTAGCTTGACAGTTTTATTCCCAAGTATTCAGTTTCCATCACTTGTTCTATTATTTTGTTAGTTACGACTAGTTTACATCGTCTCGGTTCCGCTGATATCACTATCATTTTAGTTTTCTCTGTTGAGATCACCATGTTGTAATATGAGCGCCGTATCTTCGAATTCTTTAATTAATCTTTGTAGGTCATCTTCATTTTCGGCTGTTATTATAGCGTCGTCGGCGTAGCATATTATCCCTTTTTCCTTTTCTCCCATTCTATATCCTCTTCTTTTTTTAACTTTCCTTATGATTTCATCCATTATCAGATTAAATATTAATGGGCTCAGCGAATCTCCTTATCTAATGCCAATTTCATATTTGATACGTTGCGCTAGTTTTCCTTTACATCTTACCATAGCAATGTTATCTTTATATATAATCTCAATGGTTTTTACTAAATCCAGTGATATTCTCTTTTCATATAATAAATGTATTGCGTCCCGAATTCTCACTCTATCAAACGCTTTCTTCCTATCTATCAGACACATATATACTGGTTTGTGGTATTCCAGCGACTTTTTTTATTTGTCTGATTACACTGCAACTGCATCCGTGCATGATCTTCCTGTCCGAAATCCTTGCTGTTCCTCCTGTAGAGATATTCGTTCGCTGATTTTTGTCGCTATTATTCTTGTTGTCAATTTAAGTGTTGTATTTAAAAGATTTATTGCTCGCTAAATATTGGGGTGTTTCTTATCTCCTTTTTTGAAGAAGATCACCATGACCGTTCTCCTCCACTCATCTGGTATTCTGTGTTTGTGGTGATTATTTTATTAATAAGAAGTTGTAGTTGTAGTTGTTGTACAAGGGTGATCTTCTCCTGGTGACTTTCTGTTTTTAAATTTGTTTATTCCTTCTTTCACATCTTTTTAGGAGATTTCGGTCTTTTACTCAGTTATTATATTTGGCGTTTCTGGTAAAGGTTCTTCGTTTTGTTTTTTAAATAATTCTGTCAGGAAGGCCTCTTTTATGTGTTCTATTTGAACTAGTTCTTTCATTTCGCTTCTTTGTTGTCTTATGAAGCGCCATACTCCGTAGAAATCCATCTCTAGTCCTTTTGTGAATCTTTCCCAGTAATCTTTTTTGTTTTTCTTAACAATTGGTGAGTTTTAGTTCTTATTCTTTTATATTCTTCATATGATTCATTCGTTCTTTCTGACTTATTTTTTAGGAAAGCTTTATTTTTTTTGGTGACATTTTTGTTTAACTTCTAGTGTAAACCATGGTGTTTTCATTGACCACATTTGTTTATTATTTTCGTTCCAAGGGCTTCTCGGGCAGCATCCAGAACATTTTTCTCGATATTCTCCATTTGTATTTTGTGTTCTAGCCTTTTTTGATGTAATGATTTTATGGATCATCTCTTAAATTTTCTATTTTAATTATTTCCTCTGAATTGGTTTGTTTAAGCTTCTCTTTCCATCTTTCATTGAATCTAATTTTACAAAGTACCAAATAGTGATCGCTTCCCAATTGGATTACGTCAAACTTCTCACATCCACTATTCATTGATCTATCTCCTCTTGTGTTTTCCAAACGTGTATTTGTGTTGAATTTTATGATCAAAAAATGTGTTGGTTATTTTCAGCTCGTTTGATGTGCAGAATTCTACCATTCTCTTTCCGTTTTCATTGATAACTCTTTCGTTAAACCTTTGTTTTATTCCTGGTATTACTTCGTCTCCTATTCTGTCATTGAAATCTCCCAATAATTTAGGTAATTCATTTTGCTTGACCTCTCTTTTCACTAATGTTTGTAGCTCATCATAGAATTCTTCTTTATCGCTATCAGGTTTGCAGTCTTCTGGTGCATATATCCCTATTATGGTGAAAATAACTCATATTAACTCTGAATGGGCACTGTGGGGTCATGTAGATCTCTAGTAACTTGTGAATTCCATTTTTATGTTCTTACTACACCTCTAAGGCCTTCTATTTTGCCATTAGGGATAACATGTAGTTGTAGTTTTTGTTGCTGTCCAAGCTATCTTCAGTGTCCGCCTATGAATCCACGTTTCCAATGCTTTAATTCTGTTCATGCTTGATACCTTTAGAGTTCACACTTCTGCTCCATATAAAAGTACAGACCAAATACAGCACTTAACTATTCTTTGTTTTAGTTCTAAACCGTGATGATTATTACCGTGATATAAAAGTAGTTTTAGTCATTCCTATTCTGCGTTTTATCTCTACTATTCTGTTAATATGTTTATTTGATTCTTTTCTCTGTTTAATTGCCCGTCTTTAACTTTAAATATGTCTTACGATTTCATTGCTTTCTCTCTCTGGGAATATCTTTTCAGATATTCTAAACATCTTCATTATCTTCGTTACCATTAATGTTTTACATAGTTTTTATCTCGCCATATTTTTAAACACACTGCCATTTTACTATTTATATTGCAGTAATTTCGGCTCAACATCGACAAAATATGATATATCCATACCTAAATGTTTTAATATTAATAATTTTGTATTTCATATGATATCATATTATAATATCATCAATTTAATTCTAATTATAAAGGGATTTAAAAAAAAAATACGTATGTAATTACAACTCACAACAGTGGTATCAGCATATTTACCAAATTAGACCTAATGAACAACAGAGCTGAATATTACAGTCCGTTTATAATTAACCAATATATATGTTTCTCGATGTTTTGACTGAAATTATAAACAGTATTTACTTGATTATGTCGAATATTTAATTAACATCATGTTTAAATTCAATCGCGGTTTACGTTCGTATGCCAATAGGATTATTGCTGTTTGATATTTAAAGAGTGGTCTCCCAGGGTTTTAGGCTATACATAGTACATATTATAATATGGCTATCGCATAATTCGGGAGACAAATTGACAGTATTGAGAGTGACGCTCACATTCGACGAACTAGCCAAACTTCTGAAACGTCACAGATGCAGTCACAGTGCAAATTTACCGCAAGACTCAAATTGGACATACAGTATCACGCAAGACTTCAAGACTGTAAGGCTACTTGTGATATTCATTTCATAGACTTGGGCGATTAGAATCAACGAAAGTAATCAGGTAGAAATAGGTTTTCTACCTATTTATAAATCTAATCCAAGTCTACGCACCCACATCTGATAAACCGGAAACTGAAGTTTTAGAGACATAAGGGAAGCATTAAAGGTCACAAAGAAAAAAGATATCAACATCTTAATGGGCGATTTTAATGCCAAAGTCTGTAAGGGTAGATGTGGTAATGCGGTCGGTGATTTCGGTCTGGGTAACAAAAATGAGCGTGGAGAATTACTAATTGAATTTTGTAATGATCACGATTTCGTCATATCCAAATTGATTACATCTTAATAAACCAAAGTTTCCGCAACTGTATAAAAATAGTGGCCGCTTACCCTGGTGCGGACATCTCGTCTGATCACAACCCCCTAATCGCGAATATAAGGCTTAGGCTTAAGGCGATTGGCAAAGGTTAAAAAGCCATCTAATTGGCGACGTACAAGTACTTGGAGGGGATACGAGAAACGATCGTGCGCGAGTAGCGGAGAAATTTTGCATTTTTTACTGCAAATTTCATAGATTATAGATTTCATAAATTCATATTGTCAATTGTCATATTTCATATTCGTTTTGTTTATTTACACCTTCTGCCACTAAAGAAAATGGGATTTAGGAAATGCTGTGTTATAAATTGTAAAAATACAACAAAAATTGTCAATTTAAGTTTTTCGTTTCCAACTTCGAAGCACAAAGCTACTACAAAGAGAAAAGTGGATTTATATAATAAAAAAGCATAAGTAACATAACCTAAATTATGCATTATTCTTGCGCCCGATTTTAAAGTCAGTTTGAAATAAATAATAAATAAAAGTTCACTTTTAAGTGTAAATTTTAGTTTCATAACACTTACTTAGAGTTCATTTTAACCCAAAAATCAAGTTTAATGTTTAAATTTTATTTTTTTGAAGTTTACAAGAATGCATCAAGTTCAAGTTTTTCTGAAGATGCATTAAGATATATTCGCTATCCAAAAGTTTACAGGGAAAGAATTAATTGTTCAAACCAATATGATGATATCATGGGCTTAACCTGCTAATTTATGCATTTATGCATTAGCATTATTTATGGTAATTTATTTTTCTTAATTCTTCCATTCTTTTTTGACATTTGCCACTACTAAAGCTTTTCTCTTTGACTCAGAGCTTGATTGAAAAGTTATTTGGTGATTTAGGTACTTTCTTCTATCCAGTTTTTATTATTGAATCCATATTAACAATAATGCTGTAATTCAATAATATATTTATTTGTATTTACGCTACATCAACGTTTACCTTTCCTTTTAATAACATATCGACATAACCTCAATCTTACTTTTTCTTCTTATTCTTTTTTGGGGCCACGTCCTTGACAGTTATTCGACACCAAATTTTGCTGATTTATTTTGATGATTTACGACACCATGTGTCGCTGTTACGAACTTGCACGGTCCCAATAAAAAATACATAAACACTAGAGAATTAATGAGAGATGAAGAGCTTAGATCTACATACAGTAAGCACATCAACGAGAACTTGAGAAACATACAAGGAAATTGCATAGAGAAAACCTGTGAGGAAATAAAAATAGCTATAGTCGAGGCTGACGAAGTAGTCGCAAGTAAAATAAAAATAAATCACAAAAACGAGTGGATGACGGAAGAGATACTTTATCTAATGGAGCAACGCAGACAGTGCAAAATACATCAGAATCCACAGGAATACAAGGAAATCCAACGTATGATAAGGGCAAAAATTAAAAACCGACAATGACAAATATCTTGGTCGGTTTAATCAAATATTCTCAGTTGAACAGGAACACGAAATTATCGATCATATTCTTCAAATGGAAAAGCGATTTTTTGGAATCACTAATAAAGAACTTCGTTGTCTGGCATTTGACTTAGCCCAAGCCAATAATATTGCTAACAATTTTATTAAAGATACTCGAATGGCCTCTAAAAAGTGGGTTTATGGGTTTTTGAGTCGACACAGAAATATTTCTCTGAGAAAACCAGAAGCAACCTCATACGCTAGAGCTACAGGATTCAACAAGAATACAGTCCAAAGTTTTTTCAACAACCTGGAAAGTATTTATAATAAAAATCACCTCACTCCAGATAGAATCTGGAATATTGATGAGACCGGAGTGACCACCGTCCAAAAATTATTTAAAGTTCTTGCTCAGAGGGGTAAAAAGCAAGTGGGAGGATTAACAAGTGCCGAAAGAGGAGTTAATGTCACTATAGTAGCTGCTATGAGTGCAAGTGGCAATTTTCTTGCGCCTGCTTTTATATTTCCCAGAAAGAAAATAAAACCAGAGCTGATGGACAATGCACCTAACGGTAGTACGGCATTTCCACAGGACAAAGGATGGATGGATCGTGATGTTTTTTTAAAATTCATAAAGTATTTTGCACAACAAACCAGACCTTCGAAGGAGTGAAAATTTTTTATTATTTTGGACGGCCATTGTTCACATACAAAAAGTTTAGACGTTATAAACTTCTGTCGCAAGAATGGTATTATTTTATTATGCCTGTCACCACACTGTACGCATAAAATGCAACTCCTAGATGTTCCGTATTTTAAATTATTTATGAGTTATTATGATTTGTACCTTACTAGATGGCTAAAAAATAATTGTGGTCGTACATTTGGAATATATCAAATCTCAGGGGCTGTTGCAGAAGCATTCTCAAAGGCATCTTCTGTACAGATAGCGACAAATGGATTCCGAGTAACCGGAATTTGGCCTTTTAACGAAGACGTATTTCAAGACTGCGAATTCGCTCCCTCTAAAACGACGGAACAATCAGTGGACAATGAAACTACATCACAGGTCAATAAATTACCCGTAATGATGGTTCATACCGAAGGCGTACATTAAGTTGAAATGTATGATAATCCGATTCCTTCAACCTCAAAACAGTCTTAAGTTTTAAGATCACCTAAACAGTTTTTTTTTTAACTTTTTAAACAGTTTTAAGGTCACCTAAAGATGGCGATTCCGAAGATAACAGACCAATACAGAGAAGCCAAATCATGCCTATCCAATTTCCGACATCCAAGGTAAAAGTGACTGATATTAGTCCGCTACCAAAGGCACAGAAAAAGAAAGGTAAGACTTCTTCTAGACATTCTCTGAAATCCACGATACTCAGAGAATCGCCGTATAAAAATGAATTAGAGACGTTGCAATCCACAATCCCTACTATCAAGGTTAAATCTGTGAAACAAACTGTAGTTATGGACCACAGCGCTCGAAATGCAAATATTAGCAAAATCACAGTCGTCACTTCAACTAAAGATGATTCAAACTGCATTGTATGTGGAAAGAAGTACGCAGAGAGTAGTGAAGACTGGTACAACTGCAAAATATGTTCAAATTGGGCTCATGAGTCTTGTGGAGTAATGGATGATCTCTATTTTATTTGTGGAAGTTGTATAGAGTAATGTCCCTTTTTGAGAAACCCAACGGACCATCTTGGGATTCCGGTTTCTCATGATGGGACATTCACACTTTTTTTTAATAACAAAAAACGAAGCATATTTTTTATTTAGTTTATATCTAAAATGTGTTAATAATTAGAATAAAGTTTTATCTTATTACCTCAACTTTTTTTTAATATCTATCTATTTTCAAGTATTTGTTATAAAAAAAATGTCCCAACTTGGGTGAAACTCCCCTATATACAAGAAACACCATGAGACTCGCCTGAAGAATGATCAAGGAAACTACGTTTTCTCTCTCTATCAAAGAAAACTCTTTGCGGATAATAGACCGAATCTGCCAACTACTAACTTATCCACGGAAAATTTATCCAGCCCTCCCATTATTCGCGCCAAGGCGGAGTACGCTATAAAAGTAGCAAAACTAGGCAAAGCCCCTAAACCGGATAGAATTACTACGGAAGCCACAAAACTGTTGGAAGATGATAACATCGACATGCTGGTAACAGTTTTCAATGCCATAAATAATACCGACCACATTCCAACGGATTGGCTTTATTCAACCTTTATAATGATCCCTAAATCACAAAGAGCGACAAAATGCAAAGACCACAGACTGATAAGTTTAATGAGCCATTTGCTTAAGGTGCTTCTTTGCATCAATCACACACAAAATAGGCCAAATCCAGTATTGTGTTAAGTGATTCAAAAATTTGAAAGATTGCATCAGGAGAAAGCCGAAACGAGTACGAAGCAGTAAGAGGAAATGAGAACAAAATTTAGCAGAGGAGCAGAGACATTCTTGGGAAACGTGAACGAGTTTTCCTTTGATCGAAACATCAGCAAGTAAGGAAACGTGTTATGGGTGAAGACAGTGAATAATCATCAGCAAAGGTAAGTCGTTTTCTGTTATGAATGTAACATGTTCTATGAATGTATTGTTTTTCGTATTAAATACCACAGGGCATAAATATGGAACTACATATTTCACTATTATAAAATCATCTAATTTCAATCAGTTTTTTTTATTATAAATAATTGTAGTTGACTTTTTTTATGATACAATACTATTGATAAATCAAAATTGTTTTTATATCAAGAAAATTGAACATCGAGAACATTCTACATATAAAGCAGAAGTAGAGAGATTCAAAGTTATTGATTTAACAAAAAAAATTGGAGACAAAAAGAAATAAGATTCATATTTTTTATGAGTATTATTTTGATTCTCTTTTGTCTATCCCTATAAGGAAACCACTGAGAAATACTTGCCACAAAAATAAGTATTGATAGGATCATTCAGCTCTGAGATTTATATTTTATTTATCTTTTGATTTGTTTAATTAACTCCGCCTCCGGTAAGTGATGGGTGAATTTACTGAGCTGAGTAGCTCAGTAAATGCCGGTGCCGGTCCCAAGCCCGGATAAAGGAGGAGGGTTGAGGCGATGGGCTAGCAACTCATCCCTTGTCAAAACAAATAAATGCTAAAAATTTCGACCAAAAGCCTCGGAATACAAAGGATGGATCAAAACAAAGACGACTAATGCAACGGAAAAGGAAAATGATATTGGCTACATGGAATGTACAAGGACTTAGATCCAAACAAGCAGATGTATTCAAAAAATTAGCGGAAAGAAAAATATATATATATATATATATATATATATATATATATATATATATATATATATATATATATATATATATATATATATATATGTATTCCAAAGAAAGGGAAAAGGAAATGAAGAGATAGGAGAATATAATATACATATCTACAGTGGAGTCAGTAAAGATAACAGAGCTAAGAGAGGAGTCTCTATTGCCATTCGAAAAAATCTTAAAAACAATATTAAATCGTGGGCTGAAGTAAATGAACAACTGCTGACACTGGAAATGAAAAATAATGGGCACAACATCGTAATTGTCGGAGTGTATGCCCCAAATGAAGATGCAGATCCAGAAAGTAAAGACGATTTCTACAACAATATGAATGAAATACTCCTGAAATTAAAGAAAACTGTGAAATCTTTATATTAGGAGATTTAAACGGCATTAACGGATTAAATCAGCTTAAGTGTCTGATGAGGCTGGGATAGGCCGAAATGAGTCATAACACTTTATTGATACCGATTCGAACACGGGAAGATTAACGAATTTGTCCTCCTAGGCCATTATATTTGGCCAATTTAATACAACAAAGCGATAGCAGCTTTTTGCTAAAAGATTTATTCTTTTATATATATATATATATATATATATATATATATATATATATATATATATATGTCACCTCTGTTATTTAATGTATATAGTGAAAGCATCTGTCAGGAAGCCCTTTTACAAGCAAACGGAGGAATCGTAATTAATGGAGAGATTGTAAATAATATTCGATACGCGGACGACACTGTACTAGTTGCAAGAACAGTAGAAGAATTACAAAGATTACTTACAGACATAAATATTGCTTGCAACAATTATGGTATAAATATCAATATTAAAAAAACCAAGTATATGGTCTTCAGTAAAAACATGACACAACCAGCGTATATTAGTATAAACGGCACTCAAGTTGAAAAAGTATCAAGTTACAAATACTTGGGAACTTTAATAAACGAAACTGGAGACCAAAACAGTGAAATAAAAAGACGTATCGAAATTGCTAGGGCCACCTTCATAAAGATGAGAAAATTCTTCTGTAACAGAAATATAAGCATCCCTCTACGATTAAGAATGCTGAGAGGCTATGTATTTAACACTCTATTATACGGTGTAGAGGCCTGGACTCTCAAACAGAACAACATGAAAAATATTGAAAGTTTCGAGATGTGGTGCTACCGTCGAATGCTGAAGATTAGTTGGGTTGAAAGAATAACAAACTGTGAAGTAATACGAAGAATAGGAAAAGACCCAGAGATTTTGTTAACGCTAAAGCGAAGAAAACTCGAATATTTTGGTCACCTGATGAGAGGACATAAATACGCATTACTTCAAAATATAATGCAGGGAAAAATAGAAGGAAAACGGAATCCAGACCGTAGAAGAATGTCATGGTTGCGGAATTTGAGAGAGTGGTATGGCTGCACCACTAATGAACTCTTTAGGTCAGCCGTAAACAAGGTCAGAATAGCCTTGATGATTTCCAATCTCCGATAGGAGCGGCACAAAAAGAAGAAGATATATATATATATTATATATTATATATATATATATATATATATATATATATATATATATATATATATATATATATATACATATAAGGATCACTCAGACGAGTGGTGGGTTCTTATATCGGTCTCTGGTGGAGAGATAAAAGACAAAGTTGATAGGCTACTTTATCTATTTTGAAGACGTTTCGCTTTCGAGTTTTGAAAGCATCATCAGTTCATCTAAAAAATTATTACAATATGAGAACCACACAATCATGGAAACGATGTTAATTGTTACCTTAAAAAGATATGTAGCAGTCAATGTTATTAACAAACATGTGAATGAAACTAAGTAAATGGACATAATAAGCTGATCTTGTATAAACAGTTAAGCAACTAACAACATATATGAACTTGTAAAAAATTAGCACAGCAAATGACCATGTGGTCTAAAGTAAATTCAATGTTATTTAATGTTAATAAGTGAGTAAGAACCAAGAAAATCATAAATAACTTCCAACTATTTAATGGATATTAAGCTTTGATTTTAACTTTAGGTAGCATTATAAGTGATATTAATAAAATTTTAAAAAGTAGTAAATATGAAGTTACCGATCAAAGCCCTATGAATGTCGCCGGGAAAATGGCGTTTAATGAAACAGGAACGAACAAAACCGCAAAAAGACAGCCAACCTTGAGGTCAAAAATACTTTTGACAGATCAACAAGGTGTAAATACCAACCCAAATTTTGGGCGGTTAATTTAAGTTTAACTGAGTTTGGATGACTAACCCGGTTGCAAAGGACAACACAGTGAAAAAAGTTGGTAGTGTAAACACAACTCCCCTCACTAATCAGCCCAAATTTACAAACAGGAGATTTTCATTCAACCTCATAAGTATGTAATGACGTTAATCATTATGGCTAGCTAAACAGCCAGGTGGTTAACGATTTGATAATTTCCAAACAGCCCAAGGTTCAATATACTTGGAACTGTGATTTGCAAAGGATTCTATGAATTAATTACAATATTTGTATTATTTAATATAAAATTTGAAACACTAATTAAAATAATTAGTGTATTGAAATGCAATGTGGGTTGCATATGTAATAGTAAAATTAATTAAAGAATATTAAGTTATTTTATTGATATATTTATTTATTTTATTTCTATTTATGTATATAAATTATTTTATGAAAAATGGAAAAAAGTTCAACTAGTACACCTAATATGACATTAATGTAGTGAAAAGATTAAGTAGCCTAATTCTGCAAAATTAAAGCATGATATATTTGGCTCAAGTTACTTATGTCAGTTCTCTTATTCAATGCATTAGGGTGTTTTAATATTGAACACATTTCCAAAAACTGTCTTTTAGCTAGATTGCGTTCAGTGGCAAGGATCTTAACTTCATTGAAATCCACTTCATGTTTTGTATTTATCGCATGTTGTGCTAGGGCACAAGTGTGTTTCGATAAATTAATGTCGCTACGATGTGAAGTGAGACGACCTTTTAATGATCTACCAGATTGATCAATGTAACATAAATCGCAATTAGCGCATGGAATTTTATAAATTGTGTTCACTTGTTCCAAAGTGGACAAGGGTGTTTTAGTTTTAGAGAACAAATTTCTAACAGTTTTTGCATTCTTAACAGCAATTTTAACAGGTATATTATTTTTAAATATATATAAAATACAGTTTTATTTTGAGGATGCAGTCATTTAAGTAGGGCAGGATAAGTTAAACTCTTTGTTCTTAAATCAAGCTTTCGCAAAATTTATTTGCTTCATCAGGATATGCTAAAATATGTTATGGTAAATACAATGAAATTAGAATTAAAACATGAGGTTAAACATTAAATTATTAAATTCACAAAACATTCTTAACTTATCTAAATTATATTTTTATGTAAGTCCAATATTTTAATTTTGAATATATTATGACATTGATTATTATAATGATGTTTGATTTATGTCAGAAAGACACTCGTGTCTGTTTTTGTTATTGATAACTAGCTCTAGATTGTTATTATGCTTAAGTAAAAAGTGGCGCCAAATATGAATATTTAAATTTTTGAAAATATAGTATTTATAGTCAGAAAATGAATTCTCTAATAAAATATCTTTCAGTTCTATTAACCCTATGTTGATATTTTTCATACCCAACTAAACTAATTAACAAATTATTTTTATTTAACAATCCTAATAATAGAATGATTGACATGAATCAAACAATAGAACCAAATCAACAAATCATGCAATCTCAATTTACTTTCACATCACTACCTTACATACCAACATTGACACCCAAATTAACTAAAGTCTTTGCTAACTATTCTCATATTAAAATTGCAACTAAAAATGTTAAGACATTAGCATCATTATATACAAAAACTAAATCACATATTAGCATTAAGTCATACATCGGACACACATCTAGAAATCTAATAGGTAGACTAACATCATATAAAAGTGACCTTAGAAATAATAAAAATACGTGTGCATTAATAGATCATGCAATTAATAATAATTATTCATTTAATTTTAATGAAACTAATATATTAAGACGTGAAAACCAATTAAATAAAAGAGAATTTTTAGAAATGGTATGCATAAATAAATATCAATGCATTAATAAAAAAACTGATATTAACAAACTAAGCAATATCTATAATTACATTCTATCTTACGAAAATTAATACTTTAATTTTCTAATATATGCTTTTCTGACTATAAATACTATATTTTCAAAAATTTAAATATTCATATTTGGCGCCACTTTTTACGTAAGCATAATAACAATCTAGAGCTAGTTATCAATAACAAAAACAGACAAGAGTGTCTTTCTGACATAAATCAAACATCATTAGAATAATCAATGTCATAATATATTCAAAATTAAAATATTGTACTTACATAAAAATATAATTTAGATAAGTTAAGAATGTTTTGTGAATTTAATAATTTAATGGTTTAACCTCATGTTGTAAGTTTTTATATTAGTTTTATACAATGTTTTTTAATTCTAATTTCATTGTATTTACCATAACATATTTTAGCATATCCTGATGAAGCTAATAAATTTTGCGAAAGCTTGATTTAAGAACCAAGAGTTTAACTTATCCTGCCCTACTTAAATGACTGCATCCTCAAAATAAAACTTTATTTTACATAACGTGTCAGTCAATAATAGCTAACTACTATATATATATATATATATATATATATATATATATATATATATATATATATATATATATATATAAAACTGTTTTTGATGGGTTGGAGTCAATAAAAGGGGCTATTTGTTGACTATTTTTTACTCGAGCTTTCAATTGTGATTACAATTTTTATCAAGAGCTTCTAAAAAATACAAAATATCTTACAAAGTTGAACTAGAAATAAAAAATTTTTTGTTAACTCACCAAATAAAATTAGTTTTTTATATAAAACTACTGCTTACATATTAATTACAAAAAATATTAATAAAAAGATGTCTTATTCTAATAAATGTTTCTCTGAAAAATTTTGAAATTTCTTAACAAAAACAATTGAATTTGTAAACAAAAATAGAATAGCTACAAACCAGCCTAAATGTCATAAATACTAACTTAAAAATTTTTATTTTTGACATATTGTCAAAAATAAAATTTTGTTTAAAAAATTCTTCTTTGTTTAGTAACAAAAAAGAAGATTTATTCACCATTGATATATGCCCGAAAAAATGTAACAAATACATGGAAAATTCAAAATGTGATATTTTACTGACTGCATATATAAATTAAATAGAAATAATATAATTATAAATTTTGCTTAAATTTTGAATTTCTGACCTTTTGTTTAAATTATTATCACTTTTGCTAATACAAACCATTTCCAAAAAAGTTCTTTTAAATTTATTACTTTCATTACATAAAATTTTAATATTATCAAAATCCATAATATGGTCTTTGTCTATTACATGCTCTGCCAAAGCACAAGATGGTTTCTTAATTCTACAATCACTCTTGTGAGAAATAATGCGATTTGAGAGATTTCTTCCAGTCTCACCAATATACTCAGCTTCACACTGAGTACAAACAATGCTGTATACTACATTTGTTTGATCTAATTTGTCTATAGGATATTTAGTTTTGGAATATAAAGATGAAATAGTTTTGATGTTCTTTGTTGCTATTTTTATATTGTCAATAACCTTTAATGTTTGTATTAATTTAGGAGTTAATGATGGTATAAAAGGTAGTGAATGATAATATATGTTTTGATTGTTGGATACAGTGTTTTGAGATTTAGCAAAAAATGGTGTTAAGTTATTTATATTTAATAAATTAGAAAAAAGCATCCTATGTAGCATATCTGGAGGATAAGAGTTTTCAATTAAAATATTTTTTAACAAATGAAGATCTTCTTGTAGATAGTCTGGATGAGAAAGTTTTAAAACACGTTCCTTTAATCCTGTTATAAGGTTCATTTTCATCTTATTTGGATGATTAGAGTAATAGCTTATAAAAGTAATAAATCTATTAATACATATGGGTTTTCTGAACCATCTAGTTTTCAACATATTGTCTGTATTTCTTACAATTCTCATGTCAAGGAATGGTAGAGAATTATCTACCTCTTCCTCAACTGTAAATTGTATATGTTGATTATGATTGTTGAAAATGTTGACTGTTTCAAGAATTTTGTGTTTAGGAAGTGCCAAAACTAGATCATCTACATATCTTTTTTCTTACTCTATATATATATATATATATATATATATATATATACATATATATATATATATATATACATATATATATATATATATATATATATATATATATACATATATATATATATATATATATATTATATATATATATATATATATATATATATATATATATATATATATTACTGTCTTAACCATAACTTCCACATTTGTCTTATTATATCCGTCCAACTGAAACACTCAAGTACTATTATTCATTAACAGACTTTAATATTTAAAACACCTGCTGAAAAAATTGATAATGCATGGGAACCGCTTCGTTTACGGTTAGTCGAGCGTATAGCTGCTCACTACAACCATATAATTTCACCTGAGTAAAATCGAGAGTAAGACGAAGAACGGAAGTGTGATGCAACCATTTTGGTATCTAATTGAAGAGGTATTGAAGTAAAACAAACGAGGAATGACTACTAATAATATTAAGTCTCTTCCAATTAAAAAAAAATGGAATAGATCAGTGAGCATTACTTATTTGTCTGATAGTATAGTGTCTTACCGAATACAACATAAATAAATATATTAATAAATACTTATAAAACAACTATGTTAATGATTACCACGTTAGCATTTTTGTTTCTGTGACCAGGGCCAGGGCCTGAATCTTCGTTCTCATAAATAGCTTCATTCGTAGCCATCAAGAAATTATCGTGATTACCTAAGTAAGTCTTAAATTCCCTCCACTGCTAGTTGTTTCAGACGTCTTTTCGCACAGAACTAGCACATTGGGAATGGTACCTTCCTGCGTTTTTGAATAAAGGCAGATCTGCCATGGTCTTTGCGAACTCTGATGAAACGTGTTCATGTTTTCATGTTTTTCTTGATAGTTCAAAACCAGGTGGTTTTTCTGGATGTTCAACACATGATATATTTTGAATTTGGACATACGATTAAATCTCTCCCTATTTCTGTCAACGTTCTTTATCTTGGGCTATTTAGATATTATCCATCTCCGTCGTACACGGTGTTTTATACTGTGATTTAACTGACCATCTAAGTGGTCAGAATCAATCTGCAAGTGAACAGAGCTGCAGGTTGCCTGAATGAAACAATATGGAGAAATAAAAATATCGGGAAAGAAATGAAAAACAAAGTTTACAAAACAGCCATCGGACCAATAATGACATATGCGGCAGAAACAAGATCTGGCACAAAGAGGACAAAAAGCATGTTGGAAACCGCTGAGATAAAAACACTTAGAAAAATTGATGGTAATACACTATGAGACAGAGCTAAAAGTACAGATATACGACCTAGATGCAAGGTGGAAAACAAAGAACTGGGTAAGAAATAGAAGAGTAGAATGGAATGATCCTGTAAGCCGAATGACAACAAATAGAGTGCTGGAAGCACATTGAAAAATAGACAGAGTCATGTCTATATAAAAACAAGCAGTAGAAGGAGATATAAGTGATGACCTTCCTCTTTGTTGGTTGTAATTTAACGAACTCCAATGTTTTATTATTTTATTACATCTGTTATATTTTTGCCTCAGTGTACGCCCAGCAGATTTGCATTTGGGTTGGCAGTTTTCTATTTATCTATGGTAAAATACTGTCTTTACCACTGAGGCATAAACTTATTAATTAGGCTTGCTCGTTTGATTGTTATGTTGTATTGTATTCAAAGTTTTTATGGTTGGTCATATTCTTTTTATTTCTAAAGTCCTTATACAAAACTTAGTCAAGAACGAACCTGTACTATTTGTAGGGTGTCGGACAAATTAGAGGACAAACTTCGAGAGGCGAATTGGTCTCAGGCTGAATAAAAGAAGCATGATAAACATAATAACGAGAGGGCAGAGAGAATGGACAACTTTGTTGTATGGAATGGAAAGCTGGACACTAAAAGTGGTAATATAAAGAAGTTGGAATCATTTGAGATGTGGTGCTATAGAAGGATTTTGAAAATACCATGGATCCAACGAGTTACAAATGCAGAAGTGTTAAGAAGGCTACAAAAGGATTGCGAGGTCAGAAAGCACATCAAAACAAGAAAGCTGGAATATTTAGGCCACATTACCAGAGGTGCGAAATATGAGATATTAAGGCTCATAATGCAAGGCAAAATCACGGGTAAAAGATCTATAGGAAGACGAAGAATTTCCTGGCTGAGAAACCCAGGAGAGTGGTATTGTTGCAGCTCAGTAGATATTTTTAGAGCAGCCGATAATAAGGTACGGATAGCTGTAATGATAGCCAACCTCCGATAGGAGAAGGAACTACAAGAAGAAGAAGAAGAGAGAATGGAAAGAAGTACACTGTCAAATCTCTGTGGTAAAAAAGAAGAAGGAACAAGAGAACAGAGGAGGAAATTGAACAGAGATCTGAAATTTTGTTTCTTTTTTCACAAAAGTCAAAAACCATAAATTTTATCAACATTAGTTTATGGTCTCACGGAAATATTTTCGTTCTTTTATTTTCTTTGGGTAATCTCTCTCTTCAATCCTGACCCCCCAGGGGGAGTGTAGTGGTCGACGTGATGTCGTGTATTGTCCGTCTCCAGAGATCTCTGTCTCTGGTCATTTCTTTTAATTCATGCATAGGTCTTTGGCATATTCCTGTAATTTGTAAATCTATCCATCTTGTTGGGGATCTTCCTCGTGATCTTCGGCCTTCTACCTTTCCTTGTATTATGAGTCTTTTCATGTTTTATGTGTTTGCTCTCATAACATGCCCAAAATATTTAAATTGTTGGAGATGGACTACTAGAGAGTCGTTGGCTAACTTTTAGCTCTCTTAAAATTGAATTATTTGTTTTACGGTCAGTCCAAGGAATTCGTAACATTCGTCTCCAACAGAACATTTCAGTGGCGTCTATCTTTCTTCTCTCCGATTGTCTCAGAGTCCAAGATTCACATCCGTAGGTCAGTATTGGGAATATTAAGCAGTTGATCAACCTCATCTTTATCGCTCTTGAAATTTGACGGTCCTTCCATATTTTGGTCATTTTTCCTGTGGCAACTTTTGCTAGATCACATCTACGTTTAATCTCTTCTTGTAATGACCCTGTGTTTGTGATTAATGATCCCAGATATAAGTATGAGCTCACAACCTCGAACCGGTCAATTGTGGTTATATGTGGATGATTGTTGTGTAGCCTATCCACTATCATGATCTTTGTCTTTGATATGTTTAATTGCAGACCAAATATTTGACTTTCGTTTTCGATCAGTTCTATACATTCTATGCAGTTTTAGTAAATGGAATTCAGCTTTTATTGAGTGATAAGAACACTCTGGGAAGGTGGTTAAGCTGTTAGACGGAACATGGTTAATCTGGCAATAGTCTGGGGTCTTCTGCCCTAGTGTCATACTCGGCCGGAAGATGCCAGGATATCCTGCTCAATGACATGACATGTCTAAAAAACGAAGAAGGAATTGATATTTATGATTATTCTGCTGTGAACAGTTCTGCATAAAAGTCTGTAGAGAACATTTAGTAAGGTAATTGATCTTTTCTGTAACCTTTTTTAATTAATCACGGCGTTACTACTTTGTTTTAGAAGTTAGATATATTTCTACCGATACAAATTTTACTCATTAAGATATAAAAGACCTCAGTTGTCCTTTTCCTTCATATTAAATCAGCTCCACGGTTGTGCGTCTTTTTCTGAAGCTTTGTTATTCTTCATTTCTTTCAATGCTTGTTGATATTTTTTATTGGGTACACGTAGACTCATTATCAATTGGCATAAATACACTCATAGATAGTATAAATTCATCACCGCAATAAAATTAGTATTTTAAAATAGACCTGAGGAGATCTGCAAACTGATTACTGGCCTACCTGCACGCGGCGGAAGATAGAGATCATGGTATAATAAACTACAGAGGTAACATATTGCGCACGGTCGCTCGATCTTCGGCCAGGGAGTGACGTCAGTTGCAGCGTACCAGGTAGCAGCAGTGTTCCCAAACCTACTGATTTCGCCGCTTTTCTACCGATGTACCGCTACCGAATTTTATATTCAGATAGAAATTTTTACTTTCTTAAATTTGAGAAGAAATATGTAAGAGACAATACAATTTTTCTTGCGATACCTGTAATTTGCATTGAGCATTTTTGTGTACTCACAAAAACGTGTGAAAACATTCAAAAATGTATTCTTAAATGATACCTAAGCGGTCCTTTACAAAGTACATGATATAATAAAAGCTAATAATACAATAATAAATGAATCAAAATCCATTGTGATCCCGACCGCTTGGTTCTGGGAATTTGTCAAGTATTAGGAGACTTAAAACCGGAGTTTCCGGGTGCACCTCACGTAAAAACTCTAAAAACTCGGTAGTCTGTTTGTTGTATAATATTTCCTTCTTAAAGGGTTTTATACTCGAGGTTTCGGTTCTCGGCTAAGTATTCAATTGACTAATGCTGGGTAGAAGCATTAGTTAGAAACTAGCAACCGAAGAGTGAAGTTATCAGTTCCGGAGTTTTCTCACAATTATATTTTTAATTTTTACGATATGCGTTGTGCGGTATTTGGCTGTTCCTCTGATGACATAGATATAAGCTTCTGTAGAACTTCTTAGAAATCATTTACTTATTGCTTATTTAATTTCCGTAACAAACTTGAAGGCTCTGGGGCTAACATTAAAGAAGTAGGCACTGAAGATAACTCTCAACACAAAATTATATTTTAAATAGAATGTCTGACATGATTTCAACAATGCGCGTTAAAGGCAAGAAATCATTGCTTCCACTCCAAAAAGGTAACACAGTATATCAAAGTAAAAACACATTTATAACATTTTACAAAACAATGTAGGTATTCTTATATCAAATAAGGCTCTGCAGTTGCTGCTTGAAGATGTAGGCAAACGCTATAATATGAACTACCTTTTGACGAGACGCTTAAACCAAGATCCCTTGGAGAATTTTTTTGGAGTCATCAGAGCAAAAGGTGGTTTGAACGATCATCCAACTTCTTTAGATTTTAAATACCGACTGCGTTCTTATTTAATGGGAAAAAATGAAGGTGCTTTTTCAGATTACTTAATGTAGAAGACGATGGTACTCCTACATTAACTATGAGCGGTAGTATGGTAGAAAAGCTTGCTTAAAAAAAAACAATCATTGACACCAATCCCACGGATGGAGATGACAGTCCTCTGTGAAGAACTCGATGATTTAAGATATGATGGACTAGAAAATTTAGGAGGATTTATTTGTAGCAAGCTTAAAGGCAAGTTACCAAATTTAACTAACCCAAGTTCGACGTCTTACACCTGGACCAATCATTTGACAGAAGGTGGACTATGTAAACCTTCTAATGAATTTATGGCTCATTTGGAAAAACTGGAGCAAATTTTTCAAAACTTTAATGGAGATACCATATTTACTGGCAAACAATATGTTTCAAGTCTGTTATCTGCAAGTGTTAATATTGATTGTCCTCAAGATGCTAAGAAAATATTTTTTCGATCGCGTATGTACTTCCGTATAAAATATTTTAATAAAAAAATTATTTTAGCACGTACTAATAAAAGAAAAATAGAAAAAAACTATTGCATAATGCATATAGTATTATATTTTTAAACGCAAATTGTTTTAAAACTGCTTTATATATAGTTATTTAGCAAGAATATTAACGCGATCGTAATATTTATTTTCAAAATTGGCATCTGACTTGTGTAAGTGACGGTTGTTTTAACTATTTAAACTTAGCTTTATATTTACCAATTATGTATAATATAAAAATTTTGTTCCTTCTTAAAAGTTTATAAAAAGTGGAAGTATGTAGGTACCTAAATAAGTAGCTATATTTTTATACTAATACCTTATTTGTTCAAATTCGCATAAAAATTAAATATATTTGACTAAGAAAACATTATAAACATTCGTTTTTATTTAAAATGTATGAAGACAGTAAAATAATATGCAAAATATCCATATTTAGGATGACTAAATTACGAGTGCTTATGTATACAATTAAGAGCAATGTGAATACTAAGCTGCGAGTGACGTCGCTGCGCAAGGTTAACGCGAATTTGCACTTCGGAATAGGTGGCCCTGGATAGAGATCGTAAAATCACCTTTGACCGTTTCTAAAAGCCAAGAAACTGCCCTTACATTCCTGTAATGTTTTAAATTTGGAATTGAAGAGGTTTGCGTAATATTCCTGTGTTATTTGCATAATTTTTTCTATATAATTTGTTTCTATCCCATGTGTTATTTATACTTTTTATATCTGAAGTGTTTTTCTATTACTTTCTCAACTGTTTTGTCTTGTTCATCTTTTCTTTTGTTTTTTTATCAAAGTAGATATTGTTTCACTTGTCATTTTTACCATTTCTAGTAGAAATCAACTATACTTTTATCTGATTTCAGATCGCATATCATAATATAATAAACAAACTATTCTTCTTCAATACTAAGGATGTAAATTCTTTTATTTTTTCTTTAAAGCATAAACCTATTATAACAAATTGCACATTCTTCTACTTATCTAGAGTAAAATCTCAATCGGGTAAAATAAACGATCTTCCACTCAGATTAGACAATAGCGCAAGACACAATATGTATCGTTGGGATAATCTCGGCATTCATTATCCGCACGAGAACTTCGAATACCGTTAGTTGGTAGCATTATACACTACTCCTGACAAGAATGCAATGGGATTAGAGATGGGAAGTTGACAGAGGAACGGCGCTTTGGGAACATATATTATAATTGAGGTTCTTCTTCTTCGTCACGTGCCATATCAGAGTTAGTCGACTTCCAAGGCTTCTCGATCTTCTGCCGCATGGAATATTTGTCCTCCATTTGACATTTGGGTCCATTCACGAATGATTTTTAACCAAGAAACCTGTTTTCTTGGTCCAAGATCGTCTATTTTGCCTTCAAGGATCAGTTGTAATATTCCATATCGATTTTTCCTAACTATACGTCCCAGATAAGGTACTTTCCGGTGTTTAACAGTCTTTAGTAATTTTTTATCTTTGTTTACCCTCCTTAGTACTTCCTCATTAGGTTTTCTTGCTGTCGAGTGTATCTTCAGTATCCGTCTACGAATCCACATTTCCAATGCTTAAATTCTGTCTATACTTGATACTCTTAGTGTTCATCCATTAGTATGGAGCAGTCTTCTGCTCCATACAAAAGTACAGACCAAATATAGCACTTTGTCTAAACTGAGATGAATATTGCAAAGAAATGTCTTCATTTTCATAAACGTAGTTTTAGTAATTGCTATTCTTCGTTTTATTTCTATGTCTGGATCTGGATGTGGGTTGCGAGTAAAGACTATTAAATTTGGTTTTGTTTGAGTTTATTTTAATGCCAATTAAAGTAATTCTGACAGAATTACTGTATCGTCCTCGTATCTAATTACATTAAGTAGTTCCCCGTTGCTTCCCCTATTTTGCTTCTGCATTGCCATCTGCATTAATTTTACATACCATCGTACTGTACCATCGAATGCCTTTTCGAAGTCAAAGAAGCATGCAAAAGTAACTGAGGTAGTTGATCAATTTCTCTATTTTAATATTATCTATTATTAAAATGTAAGGAATAGCGAAGTGGGAATGTAAGAGATAGTAAGACTTCATATTAGTATAGATATTTTCATACAAAAGCACCACGATTACGCGACTATTAGAGCAGTAATTACTTATTTGTTACCAATATAAGACACAAAACGTCTAGAAATCATTTTGAGCAATTACTTTCAAATATTCACTTCAACAATAATGAAACAGCGCCACAATCAAACTCACCGGATTTTGATCGGCTTCACAAAATATCTCCGTTGGTTCAAAAACTTATTTCTAGATTTCAGCAAATTGTTACCCCAGGAAAAAATGTCTGTATTGAAGAGACGATGGTACCTTATTGTGATCGCTTGAAATTCAAGCAATATATCAAAAATAAAAAACACAAATTTGGTATCAAATTATATAAGCTTTGCTTAGAAAACGGCTAAACTTATGACCTTAAAATTTACTGTGGAAAAGGTAGTCAGGGTGGTCAAAATGCCTCTTTATCTGTTGTTTTATCACTAATGGAAGTGTTGTCAGATAGTGGTCTTTTAGAGGTTTTTCTCAACACATAATGCTGTTTTAAAATAATTAGGTGTTATATTTCTGAATAAAATCTTTTATTTTTTCATAAAGTTTTATAATTTCCATATCTTTCATAAAAACCGTCTCACATCCGATCAGAAAATATTATTTTGCTCCTTGGACCACCCTGTCCAACTTACAATGTAATTTAAATAGCTGTGGCAGCACATATGATGCCAGGGTGTCCCGATTACAAAACTGTATTGTGGCATTAGGCTGATGCCTCACTATCCCAAGAGTAATATTTAGTGAGGCATCATATTCTATCTACTAGCAAAAGTATTAAAACGTGATTATAAAAGGTATAAAATTTAAGTTTTGTTTAGTATACAAAAATCTTAGCTTGGTAGTTTATATTACCATTGACATCCATTCTTTTTTTCTTTGTATTTATTTTTAATACCTATTTGTTTCTAAATGATATGAAATATAGACCCAATATATTGAGAACGGATTAATGCACCAATGTTAGTGCATCTAAGAACTAATTCAGATGCTGATCTGTATTGCACTCAGTGGAACAGTTAACTCGATACCTCTAATAGACTAAGATAGTTTCTGTGTACTAAAAGTTAGAAAACTGAAGCCAAATATATGAGTACATATTACGGGTCTCAAAAATTCCTAAGTATTTTTTAGTTCAAATTTAGTCCATCTCTAAACGTCACCAAATATTGAACGATATATGTGTGTTAGATATACCAAAGGGTAGAAACAGTATGCTTGCTTTGTCAGAGATATAACAGCAATTTTAGTTTAGAACCGAAAATTTCATGATTACTTATGAAAAGCTTTTACGCCGAACCAGTTCAATAAGTCACAAGTTCCAGATCATCTAAAGGAACTGTATTAGACTACTCCATCATGCTACTATAGGAGTTGAACGTTGAACGGTCAAGTTGAGCCAGTATACGCAAAGCCGTGCATATTTTCTATGCACGGTATGTTTGGGTACTTATGATGCCAGTCGCAAAGACCTATTACTTCACTGAACCGCTTACGTGGAAGAAATACTAAATATCTTCTTTTGTGCGACCCGATCATGTTTTGATACTTGTGTTCACTTGATTTATGGAAAATAGAAAATACACAGAGCAGAAATGCTTTACAAATAAATTAAACGATCTTGGATCGTTGTGCAGACAAAAAGATTTTAAATCAATAAACTTTGGTATACGATGTAGATAGGCAGTAAAATGAGATATTGCCCTAACAGAGGTATAGTGTGTTTCAGTGTTCTTGGCATGTACGTCATCACATTATACGAAATAAATTAATATAATCTTCTTTTATTTTCTCGTTAAATCTTGTTAAATAACTATGCCATAAACAAATGTAATGGGATGATATCATAAATATATCACTGTAATAGTGATGGAGGGTAGTATATGAGATGATGTCCAGATTTGTCTATTAGTTTACCAGTAAAATATTTAGGTTGCACTGATTTTTTAGCCAAAAAATTAACAAGGTCTATTTTCAAAGCATCTTTATAAAATCATAATTTTGTACTTGCAATTGCATCTTTATATATTTCTTTAAGTACAATTCATGTTCAATTTACATCTTCATAAAACCTAATTAAACATAAATAGAGAGGGAGAGAGAGAAAGAGAGAGAGAGAGGGAGAAAGAGAGAGAGAGAGAGAGAAAGCGGAATCTATGCAACATCTAATTAGCCTTCTTCGGTCCATCTTTGGACATAGACCTCACCAATCCTTTTACATTCTTCTCTGTCTGTCGCTACAGTCATCCATCTAGAGCCCACGTGCTTCTTGATATCATCTGCCCATCTCATTTGAGGCCTTCCTCTGCTTCGTTTATATTCCCACGGTCTCCAACTTATAAGAATTTTGTTCCATCGGTCTTCTTTGTGTCTTATATTGTGTCCGGCAAATCTCCATTTCAATTTTGCAACTTCTTGTCTAACATCCCTCACTTTTGTTTTCTCTCTTATCCACTTGTTTCTCTTCTTATCCATTAGTCTTATGTGCAATATTTGTCTTTCCATTGCTCTTTAAGTTTTTATGATTTTGTCCATGTTTGCTTTTGTAAATGTCCACGTTTGGGATCCATAAGTAAGAACAGGGAGTACGCATTGATTGTATATTTTGGTCTTAAGATGCTGTGGATATCTTTTGTTTTTAAGAATGTAGCTTAGTTTACCAAATGCCGCCCATGTCAGTCTAACTCGTCTCTTGATCTCCTCTGTTTGGTTCTCTTTGTTAAGTTTCTATGCAACATAGCATTACCAAAATAAGCGCATATATATGCATTAATTATACTAAAAATATGCAGCTATTTTTTGTAAATTTTCCTAAATATACAAATGCATGTTAAAAATAAAGCATAGGAGATTAAGAACAAAGCATAGTGTAACGATTATTTTGCCTATCATGTAGGGTATTACTATAGGGTGTAGAAAAATGGGGACAGAAATTACGGGGCTAAAGATAGGGCAAGCAAAATAAACAAAAACGTTTGCGAACGGCTGCTCAGGTTTTTTTGGAGAGCTGGATCGTGGATAAGTGAATGCAACAAGTAGACTGAATTTTGGTAACTACAAAAATGAAACAAAAGGGGTACTTACATGAATCTCCTGGAACAAACACAACACAAGAAGTTCTTAAGTTTTTAAAATGGACGCCGCTTAGAAGAATCTTCCTGGCTGGATGAAAGAAAGGCTCTTTGTTCCTGAATTTCACTAAATGTTACTTTATTCTTTAAAAATTCTGGGGTTGGAACTTGACTTAAATTTACTGCAACACAAGCAAAAGCATCTCCAACTGATGACCTGTGACAAACAAAACGAGGATGTAATCTGGGCCCTGGGATGCAAACTTTGCAACTCGGCTTCTTAAAAACTGGAACTATGTGGGTATCTTTCAAATTTGTTGAAAACGCCGTTTACAAATCTCTCAGATAAGACAGCATAAAAATAAAACAGTGGATACTCTTATCAAAACTGACACATTACATTGGGTATAATTTACTTTTTCGTAACAAATTTGCTGGTTTTTTAATTCTTTTCATTAGAAAATTTGACCTTAATCATTGCTTGCTTTTGAAATAGCAGAACTAAAGCGTACAAGTATAACCATATTTGTATTACTTTCTTGTGGAATGTGGAATATAAACAGACACGCGAAATATTTATACATGGCTCCGAGGAGTAGCAGATAAATTTTATACTTTAAATATTCGATAGTTATAAGGAATTTATACATGCTACTATAGGAGATTACCAGTACGGTTTTAGAAAAGGAAGATCTACGATAAAAAAATTTATTTCAAATCCTTTATAAAAGGTATATAATAAAATGCCCAAACGGGCTATCACAAATATATTGCAAAACGTTTTCGGATTGTTAAATATATCATCAGTGTAAACGAGGTATACATGCTATGAGCCACCAAAATATATGGGTCAAAACCCTTTAAATGATATAAATTTACAGTTGCTTTACATTATATGTGGTTACAAACTATGATGTTTAAGTTACCGTTAGAATTGGTAACATGGCGACGTATGACCCTACATAGGTAAAATGGTCCTGAGACAAAGTGTCTTCGAGGACCTGTTGATAACAACTCTGTTATTATCAACAGGTCCTGTTACAGGAACTTAGTTTCCTAGTGGATATCTACGATAAACGCTATACATACGCTAAAACAAGTGTTAAAGAAAACATATGAGTACGACGGAGAAACACATATACTTTTTCTAGACTTTAAACAGGCGTTTGACCAACTAAAACTTGATTTCCACCAGCTAATTAAGCAAGCAGGATTTCGTACCGAATTTGAAACAAATGATCACTTACAGAGCATTAAAAGACCATCATAGTTTCCTATACACTTGTTGCTTTGTCCCTTTCCAATCTTAGCATAGGACTATCGTGATTTATCTTGTTTTCGTTATTCTAAGTGCCTCTTCGATATCTCGGTAAAATAATACCACTTCTTCTTCGTCGGCATTCGCCGTAGGAACATAAACTTGTATCAAATTCAATTTGGCATGAGATGTCACCAATTTTAGTACCATTACCCTTTCTGAGATAGCAAAATAGCATTCCACTGCTCTATTAGATTTTTTATTAAGTATTACTGCCACGCCGTGTCTGTGTTAGCGAGCAAAAATATGCAATATATGTATCTATCTGCACTTTGCATATATTCTGCTCTCTAAATATTAATATAAATTTAATATTATTGAATTGATAACACAATTGACTATACAAGCATGACTACAAGTCTATTATATGTTTTTTTGAAACGTTCTGTAATATTTATGCGCAAATCACAGTTCTCACTTGTTATACAGTCCGTCCCAAACCCTTCTTTCAGTGCATCATAGTTGTTCGAATTCTCTCTAACGCATTAAGCTAGAAGTGACAGAAAAAAACGTGAGTCGCTGATTATTATACATAGAACTTAGAAAATTAGGTATCGTTTACGGGTATTCGCATATTAAAGCGAATTCTACTTACGAACGTATAATTGGTTGGAGTTTAGAATACGCTAAATAGATATCCAATCAATTATGCATATAAATATAATTTGACACAGATGATCTTGATAATGACAGTGACAGTACTTTCACAATGTCAACTGATAAAATGATAATTGCCATTCCAGGTTAGTATTTTCAGACATTTTAACTGCAGTGAAAATTAAATTTTATATTTATTGTCATAAAAATATTTTAAATATTCCGAGATATACCGAGAATGAAAAATGACTAATATTAAAATTATTAAATTAGTTTCAATTAGAAAAAGAGGCTGAGACATCTTTATTATCAGTTTCTGTCGTTCGCGAATCAGATTGTGAATTCATGATATTGAGGAAATATCTCAAACTAATACCCTTATGGATATTTATATGTATTAAAACGGTTCTTTTTAGAACCACGACATTTTCTTGAAATGTAGGATATAATTGATACCAGCCACATATCTAGTGTAATCATTGATTTTCAAGAATCAGATTCTGAATGGGATTATAGATTGTTTGAAATATAATATTCATTTTTGTTATTCATAAAAAAGAAGGTAAACTTACATTCGGTATCTTGTTTTTTAACTAAACTCCATTAACACGATTTCATCTGGATATCGGAACTGCTAGATTAACTCAAAAATCAACTGCTTCACTATTTAAACTATTTCCACTATTTAATGACAACTCTTCACAAAATTAAACTATTGGCTGCCACACAAACTTATCAGAAAATTACTTATCCAAATATGACTGATTTAAATCGATATTATTTTATCACAGGAATGTTTACTTTGATGCCTTGCAATTGTCAGTAATTTTTTTTACCTTGCAGTCAACTCTTAAAAGATTCTAGGAGGAAGAGTTTTTTTAAATAAACAAACCTTCCAATTCCCTAGTGTTTGTAATAAATAATAATAAATCCATAAACAAATCTTAGCTAATTAAGCACTTTCCATGGAATTTATAAAATAGAACAGAATAGAATAGAATTATGACAAACTGCTATGCATTAAAAAAAATAACCTTTTCACGTTTAGCCGATTACGATCCTGCAACTGTCAGATTTAACTAAAATGTCATGCAATAATTCTCGACATTCTTAAAATCCTATATGACGTTAAAATTAGTGACGCACTAAAAAAAGGGTTTGGGACAGACTGTACTTTAATCTTCAGATCGCTGAAATATACCGTAATAACCTCTCCTATTTTACTAAGCTTATAATAAATTATTTTGTAGTGTCTACAGCACAAATCTATTACAAAAAGTACTGAATACTGGGAAAATTAAAACTGTTATGCAACGTTTACCAATATAGAAATAATAAGATGCATTTCTTATACACCCAGTACGTCAGTAATGACACCAAAATAGATAAAACTAAATATTTATTTTACATTCTTCTCAATGATTGGAATTCCTCGAGAATTCATTATTATAGCGGGATTGAAAATACCTTACGATTAGTTATAGTTGAAGAGGACTTCTCTAACAAGATTTAAAACTAATACTCTCTGAAGAATTGTATAGCAACGACGTCCTAGGGCCAAACGCATCCGAGTGGAACTAACGAAGTGTTCCGGTTTGTGGAAACAAATTTTTAAGGAAATAGACTGGCTAGGAAAATAGTTCTTTTTGAATAATGCTATTAAAGCTTCCATTGTGCTTGTAAATTACTCGTTTAACAAGTATTGATCAGTTTCTGAATGCATAGACCTGAAAAGAGGATTCAGACATACAAAACGATATAAACAGGCGATGTAGTCAGAAGTTTGTTCAAATATTTTTGTGATTGGTGCGATTTCGTTTTGTGTTATTGTGTTATTGTGCGATTTTGAACAATCATTTTTATCGTTTTATAATTTAATATTTTGGGTAATATTTTATATTACGTTTCTCTTCTACTCGCAGAAACAAAAACGATACTTTTAAGCCTCCTGACAATACACAACAGCATACATCAAACAGTAGGTGATTGATTCGCCTACTGGCAATTTTAAATTTCGTTTGACAGCGTTTGTAGTGTATTTTGTTTATTTTAGAGTAATCTCCTAACCTCTTGGTGTGTTTTTTATTTTAGGGATATTTTTCTTAAATCCAGCAAGATTACGATTCTTCAAAGCGGCGTCCTTTGTTTCTTAAATAGCTAGTCTTTCTTGTTGTCTCTATATGCCCAGTTGCCCAGGAGATTCATGTAAGTACCCCTTTGTTTCATTTTTGGTAGTTGCCCACATCTGACCCCTTTGTTATTAAACTTATACACGACCCAGCTCTCCAATTAACCCTGAGTGCCGTACGCATCAGTATCGATTATTTTGCTTGCCCTATTTCAACCGCCTTAGTGTCTGTCCCTAATTTTCTACCCCCATGATCTTACCCGAAGGTAGGCAAAATATCTTCGTTACAAATTTGGCGCCTAACGTGGGGCATGAATTAGATTTGCACCAATTGTATCTTTCGTTACAATTTGGCGCCCCCATCGTGGGGCATTTTTTAGATTTTGATTCCTTTTCCCGAAGCCACATATCTTTTTCAATTTTTCAAAAACAGTTTGTATATGTATTTTGTATCAATATATGTATTGTCTTTCTAAGTAATGTACTGTACTAATGTATTTTATGTGTATTGGTAAATGAAAGAAAATATTTGAGATTGAACATTTAAATATATATTTTAAATAACGTTTTGATATTGAAAAGAATTTTAACAGTTCTTAACAGTAACAGATAATACCGTTATTGTTGCATTTATGTCAGATAATCCTCTTCGATTTTTCAAACATATATGAGGGGATTTCAATATATTACATATACGAGGGGATTTCAATATACACCATAAGTGAATTTGAAAATGCTACATTTCGGTGCATTCGTCGTCTGTTCATAACGTTTAGAAAACACAGATTTGGGCTGAGTCCTGATATCGACTTCCGATTTATAATCTCCTTAGTAGATGTCGCTCTAGCGTCGGTTGGTAAATAAATAAATAAATAAATATTTTAAATTTACTTTTATGAATGGAAAAGATTTCGTTTGAGCTTACCTTAAAAACTTCTTAAACACAAATAAAAATATTGTAGATTCGAAATTGTCTCTTTTTTCTTGCGTTCTTCTTATTTCATAAATAAGTTTAGTTGTTATTAAATTTGTAAGTGACCTTTTTATATATAAATAATAAACAACACCAGACTTATTTAAACTATAAAACATTTTCGAAAATATTTTTAAAAAACAACAAATATTAACAGATATATTGAGCAAATACTTTTAATACTTACGTCATCTAACCATACCCTTGCGACCAACCCTTAACTCAAACTTGAGACATAAAAATCTTCTTACCTGAAACAAAAAAAGAAGTAATTTTAATGGCGTGTTGAAAATCTATATTAAGGATGATTTTACTGGAAAGATACAACGTCGAGAAGCACTTTTTTGTCCTCATAATTTATTCAGCGTTCTCAACACCAACAGAAAACTTGCCCGGTAATTAGGAATTTTTAAAGACCACTAAAATATTTATGAGTTTCTGAAATTTTCAAATATTTGCCTCCAAAGGCAGGTACGAGAGTTACACTGGGAGGACTAAAAAGTTAACGTACTTTATAATAATTCGATGACATGATAAAATTATTGTCCAACATAATACTATAGTTTTCATGGTTCTTGAAGTAGTTCTTGTTTTGAAACAACCATTTTGTCTTCAGTAACTTTTAGAGCGATATTTACCTTCTTCAAAACTTAAAAAAATGTACTTAGCTCTTAAGTGTTAAACATGCTACTGCATCTACACCATCGGCAAAGGTGAGAACCCTTATACTCTCCGAGTAGAGGGTAGAAAGTAGAGTGAGAGCAGCCATGTGGGGTTTTATCTTCATATAAATTTTTCTCAAGGCATATACCAATACAAGGTTAAATAACAATGAGTAGAGCAGATCTTCCTGTCTTAGTCCAGAGTTTACTCAGAACGTATTTCACGTTTTCGCTCCTAATATAACTTATGCAAACTCAAGTAGAAGAAGAAATAGCACGGATCATATTTTTTGTACTTATCTCATTATTCACTTCTTCACTTATACTTTTTATATGTATATTTTTTTATAAGGTCGGAAGAGAAGATATATATAAAACCATAACAGGGGGTGAAAGTAAACATTTGAATACAAATGATAACGGACAAAGATTAATAACATTCGCAATTGAAAACAGGATGAAGATAATGAGTACCCATTTTAGGAGAAAAAATATATATAAAGGAACGTGGAAAATTCCGGGATCAAATAGAACTAATCAAATAGACCACATCTTAATACAAGAGAAATTTGCCAATTTAATAACAAATGTGAAAACATGCAGAGGGCTGACGTAGACTCGGATCATTTTTTGGTTAAAATTAATATGAGAGAAGCAATAATTAAAAAGCATAAACGGAAAAAGAAAGTGCAACGTAAATTTAACTATGAAAAACTGCGAAAATTTGAGGTAGCGCAGGATTATCAAAAGGATATACAAGAAACCTACGCGAAACAAGATAGTACTACTGTGAGTAACATACAACAAAAGTTCTTGAAAATGACAACCACTATAAAGGAAGCTACGTCGAAGAACATACCAAGAACGAAAAGATTTAGAAAAAATCACTGGTTCAATGAAGAATGCAGAACAGAGTTAAAAAAGAGATCAGATTTGAGATTAAAAAGTTTACGATCGCAAAAACAAGACGACCTAGAAAGGTATGCCGAACAACGAAAAAAAGTAAAGAGAATCCTAAGGGAGCGCAAACGAAAGAATATGGATGATAAAATTAAGCGCATTGAAGAAAATTACAAGAAAAATGAAATAAAAAAATTTTATAAAGAAGTAAAATACATTAAAACTGGGTACCAGGGAAGAACGATAAATGTAAAAGATAAGCAAGGACACCTGATAGTGGACGAAGACCAAATATGTGAAACGTGGAAAGAATATTTCGAAGAGATGCTAAATGAAGAAGTGACTACTGAAGAAAATTGTTATGTTCCTAAACCTCAAATAGTAATAGAAGAAATACCAAGGCCCACAAGAGAAGAAATTGAAGAAATAATAAAAGATATGAAAAATCAAAAAAGCCCCGGGGAGAGCGGCATTGTGGCAGAGAACATAAAATATGGAGGAGAGACCTTAATAAACAAACTTGGCGAGCTAATACTAGAAGTATGGGATGCCGAAGAAATGCCTCAAGAATGGAATAAGTCGATTATAATTTCTATACACAAGAAGGGAGATAGAACTGAATGCGCAAACTATAGAGGAATATCTTTAAGAAGTGATTTATAAAGTACTCGCCATACTAATTAAAAAACGATTAGAAATATATATAGAGAAGAATCTAGGAGAATACCAGGGAGGATTTCGCAAAGGAAGATCAACAACCGATCAAATTTTTATGCTAAAACAAATCCTGATCAATTGCTATGAATACAACATTTCAGCACAAGTACTTTTCATTGATTACAAAGCTGCCTACGATACAATAGACAGAAACAAGTTAATAGAAACACTGAAAGAATTTCAAGTGCCAGAAAAAATAATAAGATTGGTAAAAATGACAATTAGACAAACCATTTATGCTGTGAGATGCAACGGTACAATCTCAGAAGAATTTGAAGTGAAAAAAGGTGTTCACCAAGGAGACCCGTTGTCTACATTGCTATTTAATATAGTTCTAGAAAAAATTGTAAGGGATAGTGGGATAAATAGGTCTGGAACTATTTTATACAAGGAGCACCAATGCTTAGCATACGCTGATGACGTGGTTCTTATTACAAGAAATGGAAAAGAGCTATCAAATATAACAAAAAGATTGATTCGGGAAAGCTCTAAAATGGGACTGAAAATTAATATTAATAAATCGAAATATATGGAGATCTCGAGCAAAAAAGGAATAAACACCAGGGAATCCTTTAAATTGGAGGTGGAGGATGGATCAGTGGTAGAATTCGAGAAGGTGGATGAATATATGTACTTAGGTACTCTTATTGATCAGACATGTAAGGAAGAAACTGAAATCAACCTGAGACTGACCAAGAGCAACAGGTGTGCTGGAGCCATGAGCAAAATAATTAAGGCCAAAGATATATCTCGTAATACAAAAATAAGAGTATATAAAACTATAATTAGACCCACAATGCTATACGCTGCCGAGACATGGACTATGAACAAAACCATACAGAATACATTGGAAGCATGGGAAAGAAAGATTCTTCGCAGAATATTTGGTGGAAAAGTAGTAGAGGGAGAATGGAGAAGACGAACTAATGCAGAAGTGTATCATTTGTATGCTAACCCTACAATAACAAAAGTGGTAAAAAAACGTAGACTAGAATGGCTCGGTCATCTAGAAAGAATGCAAGGTGATAGACTAGTCAAGAATATTGCTTGGAGAGTACGTGAGGGCAAAAAAAAGAGAGGAAGACCAAGAAAGAAATGGAGAGATGTAGTGATGGAAGATGTCAGAGAGATGGGAATCAGAGATTGGAAGCTGTTAACTAAGAATAGAAAACGATGGAAATTATCCATCCAGCAATGGGAATAAAAGGTATGTTAACGCTGTACATACATACATGTATATTTTTTAAAGTCGGCGGTAATTTTTGAGCTCTGCCTTCCAGGATGCCAAGGGGGAAGCATTTTAACGCAAAACATAATATAGTAATACATCTATTTATAACTTATGCAAACTATTTCCCTTCCTGGACTATATTATCAGTTTATTTATGTAGTTAACTCAAATAAACTACATTCTGGAGCAAACTATGAACTATTTTATCTGGTTTTCGAAAGTTAATTCGGCATTCATTCGAGAACGTCCTGAATTATTTAACCGGCATAGTTGGTCTGTAGAAAAAGGTAATTAAACGGGAAGGTAATAAAAGCAGCAGATAGTTGCAGACCGAAAACTGTTTGGTTTTTATTTGAATATTAATTAAAAAGTAGAGGTTTCAAAAAAATGCTGATTTTTCCATGACACTAATCTAAATACAGACCTAAATGTAATCGGTATTTGTACAAATATCAATGTCGGCAATAAAATGTTCTTCATTTGAATTGCAGATCATTTAGTAGTTTACATTGCATTATTGTTTCATAATTTAACCTTATGAATTGTTAATCTTGTTATTGAATGAGGAAATAGTTACTTTTTCGGTTTTTATTGACACTTCCGAAATATTTCCGATTATATTTT